>JAYESA010000005.1:135031745-135631745 GCA_036927795.1 Iris macrosiphon
AAGGCACGGTTGGTTGCCAAAGGGTATACTCAGACATATGGTGTGGATTATAAGGAGACTCTCCGGTGGCTAGGCTGAATTCAGTTCGAATTCTTATTTCTGTGGCGGTTAGGCCTATATATCAGCTGGACATAAAGAATGCTTTCTTGCATGGTAGCTTACAGGAGGAGGTTTATATAGATCAACCACCGGGATATGTTGTAGCAGGAAATAAAAAACTCGTATGTCGATTGAAGAAAGCATTATATGGACTGAAACAGTCACCTCGTACTTTGTTTGACAAGTTCAGTTCAGTTCTCATTCAGTATGACTTTCGGCACACCACATCAGATTGTTCAGTATTTTGACATTCCTCGGTAGGTATTATTGTGTTTATTGTTAAAGTTGATAATATCATCATATCTGTGGGAGTGATCATGCTGGGATTGTGGACTTGAAGGCCTACCTTAGTCTTAGTTTCATACTAAGAATTTGGGTCTTCTTCGATATTTCTTGAAATTGAAGTTGCTCGATCTAAGAAGGGTGTGTATCTGTCACAACACAAGTATGTTCTAGACTTGCTCTCCGAGAATGGGATGTTGAAGTGTCGGCCAGATGAGACTCCTATGGATTATCATGACAAGCTTGATGTTGACAAGAGAGAGTTGTTAGATATTATAGACGTTTGGTTGGCAAACCTATATATCTTACTGTTACTCGACCAGACATCACATATGCAGTTGTAGTAGTTAGTTTATGCATGCCCCTCGACAACCACATTGGGAGACTATCTCTGGCATTCTTCGATACTTGGAGGGGGCACCTGGAAAGGGTTTGTTGTACAAACTTTCTCAGTTGCTTACGGTGACGGAATTCAGTGATGCTGATTGGACAGGCAGTCACAGTGATAGGAGGTCTACTTCTGGCTATTATACGTTTGTGGATAACAATCTTGTCACATGACGTAGTAAGAAGCAGAATGTTGTGGCTCGTTCTAGTGCAAAGGCCGAGTATCGTGCGATGGTTCATACAGCTTCTAAGATAATGTGGGTACAGTCTCTTCTTCATGAAATGGGAATTATGAATCATATTCCGATAGAGATGTATTGTGATAATCAGTCAGCAATATTTATCGCAAGTAATTCGGTGTTTCATGAGCACACGAAACATATCGAGGTGGAATATCATTTTGTTCATGATTTGTTGCAGAAGCAACAGATTGTCACTCCTTATGTTCGGTCAAAGGATCAATTATGTGATATCATCACCAAACCACTTGTTCGTGGTCCATTTTCTGATTTATGTAGCAAGCTGGACATGTCTGATCTATATGCTCCTGCTTGAGGGAGGATGTTAAAGTTATTTTATTTTGTTATTTATCATATGAGGGTATAATAGTAATAGTTGGTGTATTACATATCAATATAAATAAACATGAGATGTAACCTAGGATTTTATGCCATTGCAATCTCCTTTCTCATATTCTCTCTTCTCCTACTTTTCTCCTTCTCTCCTCTCCATCTCCAAACTTCATTAAGAACAAATGAGATACACAAAGTTGTAATAATTATCGAAGAATTACGCTTATTAGCCGTACCATGAAACTATGGAAAAGAGTCATTGAGCAAACATTAAAAAAATACTAGAATTTCAAAGAATCGATTTGGTTTTATGCTGAAGAGATCTACTATAGATGTTTAGAAGATTAATGGAAAGATTTAGAGAAAAAGAGAGAGATGATCTATATTGACTTAAACAAACTTATGAGTTCATATAAAGATAGTGTGACGGAGTATGAAGAACAAACAAGTTCTTAGTAATTATATTAAGACTATTAAGGATATGTATGATAGAGTTGCGATGACTGTGCAAACTATTAGAGGAGATAGTAATCTATTCCCTATTACTGTTGGCTTGCATCAAAGATCAATATTGAGTCATTACCTTTTTATAATAGTAATCAATGGAATTATTAGGCATATCCAAGAGAAGGTTCCATGGTAAATGATATTTGCCAATAATATTGTGTTGATTGATGAGAGCAAAGAAGGGTTATATTATAAAATATAAGTATGAAGAGAGGCTTTGAAATCTAAGAAATTTAGGATTAGTAGAAAGAAAATATATTATATGAAATATAATTTTAACGTGAGTCAAGAGAAATGAGGGGAAGCCCATGTAGACGAACAAGAGATACCTAAAACCAATAAATTTTGGTACTTTGGACTAATCATTCATTATGATGGAGAGATTGAGAAGAATTTACGCATAGAGTTAAAATAGGATGGCTGAAATAGAGTAGTACTTTAAGAGTACTATATGACTGCAAGATTCTCCTGAAATTGAACAGAAAATTTGACAATAGTGCTACAAGGCCAACCATGCTTTATGGATAAGAGTATTGGGAAATTACGAAAAACATGATCAGAAAGTTTGTATAGTTGAAAAGTAGGACGGTTATTGATGTTTTCAACAAGTCCTCTCTCTCATCTTTTATCTTTTGACATATTTTTGCTCTCTTATGTAGCGCATTTTCCTTTATGGGGTCCTTTGGCCAATAGTATTTTTTCGATCATTTTTATACCTTAGAACTCAAATTATAAGGTATTTGAGTATTGATTTATGGCTAGAAATACCAATATTGGCATTATTAAGTTGTTTCTTGATTGAACACTTCAGCCGCAATTATGTCAAGTTACTAATACTCCTACCAATTATTTTTCCTTGAACACTTAATTTCATTTGATGTTGAAGTCTCAAACTAGCGTATTTAGTATGCACAACAAGATTCTTGTAGGATTAGAACCCCAAACCACAACACAAAGTCTAATAATAAACCGCAAGCTTGCACCAACTTACCCCTAATTTTAGTTGTAAAGTCGTATCACTGCCTTAAGACCACCGTCTATGCCTATTGGTCCTCGCCTCTCTCCAACTTAACAAGCTTGGGAAGCATGGGAACTCAAAAAATTGGCATTGCATTCGTGTTTGTGTCATATCATAAACATATCGGACACTCAAAAACACACTAGGACACCAAAAGGTAATTTATCAAGGCACTACAAAAGTTGATCGAAATTGCCAAGCTTTTTTTTTCCAGGATTTATGTTGTACTGTCAAAATTTTTGACAGTATAACTGGTAGGACTGTCAAAAATTTGGACAGTCCAGTATTACCATCAATTTTTTTGACATTCCTACCAGTATATTGGAATGTCAAAATTTGACACTCTATTATGTAGTGGGCAGTCCGTTAGTAAATTTTTGTTTAGGTGCCATCAATCCATGTCCACAATGTGTGGCATTCTATTAGTGTCCGTACAATACGGGTACTCGTTAGCATTTTAGCAAACAACAACAAGAAGATAATTCCTTCCACATCGGAGAGAGAGAGAGAGAGAGAGAGAGAGAGAGGGTGTGTATGATTGATTACTGCGTGGTTGTCGTGCTGGTGATGGTGATTGCCAGTGCGAGGAAGCGAGTCGAGATCCAGCATCCGCATGGACATCTTAGCGATCTCGCAGATGGCATCGCCCCTGACAGTCTCGTCGTCGCTAGCCAGCTCCTCGTAGGCCGCCTCGAACGCCTCCCGCCAGAACCTCGGCAGCCGGATCGGCCTCCCATGGCTGTACACCTCCCACATCTGCCTCACCACCTTCTCCCTCTCCTCCGCCTCCTACAAAAAAAAACAACAATGTCATCAAAAATACCACCGAAACCCTAACAAAAACAAAAACAGCAGCAGCAATTTCACGGAGGAGACGGACCAGCACGTCGACGTCTTCGTGGACCGGGGAGTCGAGGAAGCGGTCGGAGAGGGAGTTGAGATCCTCCGCGGACCAATTGAGCGTGACGGTGCCGGTGAGCATGGACCAGAAGGCGAGGAGGAGGATCGCCGCCAGGGCCCAGAACTTGTAGCGGCCCCGCCCGAAGAGGGAGACGGCGGGCGAGGGCTTGGAGGTCGGCAGAAGAAGATCCCCTTCCTTCATCTCATCACTGAGGGGGCAGGGCAGGGCAGGCAGGGGACTTGGATCTTCCTTTGGATTTTGGATTTGGTTAGTATTTATTTATTTATGAGTTGTGTCGGTGGAGGAAGGGACTGGTTTTTATTTCTAACTATAATAGTTAGTGCAGTTACCACTCATTAGGGGCATTTTGATATTATTCCTGTATTAGAAGAAGGATATTAATATTATCTTCATCTTATTGCAAAAGTCGAAAAAAATTTCTAAAATTATCGTTAATGAGTTTTAAACGTGTCGCGTTAAAAACAAAAGTGATATTTTGACGGGGGTATTCTCAACTTTTGAAACAATAGAGGATAATATCAATATATTTCATCTAACAGGAAAATAATATCAAAAACTTCACTCATTAATGATGATGGCCCTTTGTCGTCTTATTCAAGCCAACGACGATCAAGTGAATTGAAGGAATACTATATGTCCTGCTCGACTAGTAAAAAAGAAAATTCTTTTTCTATATAATTTTTTGGCTAAATTTTAACTTGATATACTTATCCATATTTTTTTAACTCCATATTCTAAATTTTTTAATTATCAACTTGATACAATCAACTATCTAATATTTTTAACCTTTGTCACTACCACATTTCCAGGGCAGGATATTTTTTTATTTTTAATTTGGTAAATTGTGTATTGATCATAAATATTTGTATTAATATTTAATTAAATGCATGTATTTATTTTTATTGGTTTTTTAGGGTTTTGGCTAGTCTGGACCAATGTCAGACCCTAGTAGACCCTTGTCAGACCCAACCAACACCCTTGTCAGACTTATTTATTGGTTTAGAGTAATTATTTATATTCTAATTAGTTAGTTGGAGTGATTAGGGTTTAGTTAGAATGCATTTGGAACCCCAAACCCAAACCCTAATTAGCATGACTTAAGTTGAGGGATATTTTAGACTTTGTAACTCTAACCCTAACCCTATTTCTACATGCCCCCCCCCCCTCCCCCCCTTCATTTCCATTCCTTCTTCTTCATTTTCTTCTCTCCATTCTCTTTCTTCTCTTCCTCCATTTACTTCTCCCCCATTTTCAAGTAAGTTTCTTCACTTTCCCTCTCTTCCTTCACTTACTTCCCTCTTTAATACAAACCCTAACCCTTCATTTTTCTCTAACCCAGTTGTGTAGGAGTTACTTTGGGAGTAGAGCTTGGATTTGGGAGCTTGGGAGCCAGTTTGGAGCTTTTAGGGCTTTTTGGAGACTTTGGCCTTGGGATTCCAACTCCCAAGAGGTAAACCCTAACTTTCCTCTTAGTGATTACTCTAATATAGTATAATTAGTAGTTTAGAACCTTCCTAGACCTTAGGGCTACCCATGGGAGGAAGTTAGAACTTGTTTGGATAGATTTGGAGAGTTTGACATAGGATTTTATGTCAATTTTGGGTAAAATCCGAGATTGGCTAATTTTGGATGTTGCCCTAGGTTAGACGGACATAGATAGACGTGCTTGGGTATCTTGAGGGTAGGTACGTGTCTTCGTTCGGACACGTGAGGTCATATCGCGGAGTTTTGAGCGTTTCGGGCGATTTGGGAGTCTTTCCTTCGACATGGGTTCCACATGCATGTACAATTTTGCCATGGACCTAGAATCAGAGAGTTAGAATTTTTGTGAGGTTCTAGACATCGATTAGAACTCGTGGGTAAATTTTGGATCGATTCCGATTAGGTTTGGTGTGCGTTTCACGAGGTATCGCGAGCCGCACTCCAAGTGTTCGTCGAAATGACCAAATGGTCATTTCGACTTGGTTTCTAGGTTTCGGACTTGTGCGCGGGTTGGTTTAGCCTTGGGGAGTGTGTATTAGAGTTTTTGAGTTATATTATATATATATATATATATATATATATATATATATGGGTGAGTGTGTGTGTATATGTGTATTTGTGTGTGTGGCTGTGTATATATGTATGTGTGAGATATATATATATATATATATATATATATATATATATATATATATATATATATATATATGTGTGTGTGTGTGTGTGTGTGTGTGTGTGTGTGTGTGTGTGTGTGAGAGTGTGTGTTTGAGTGTGTGTTTGTGTGAGAGTGTGTTTGAGTGTGTAGGGGTGTGTGTGTGAGTGTGAGTGTATATATATATGTGTGTGTGTGTGTGTGTGTGTGTGTGTAGTGTGTGAGTGTCGAGGTGAGTGAGTGATTTGAGAGAGATCGGGAGAGAGTGATATAAATATATATATAGAGAGAGAGAGATGAGAGGGAGAGGGAGCCATCAGCAGCAGCCAACAGTAGCAGCAACAGCAGCAGCCTAGCAGTAGTAGCAGCAGCAGCAGCAATTGGAGCAGCAACGGCAATTGGCAGCAGAAGCATGTAGGAGCAGTAGCAGCAGCAGGTAGTAGCAGCAATAGCTCCCCCCCCCCCTTTATATATATATATATATATATATATATATATATATATATATATATATATATATATATATATATATATATATAGCTAGATACATTGTATATATATATATATGTATAGCTAGATACATTGTATATATATATATATATATATATATATATATATACAATGTATCTAGCTATATATATATATATATATATATATATATATATATATATATATATATATATATATATATATATACTTATATATGTAGATATATGTATACTAGTATAGATAAGTATATATATATAGGTTAGTTAGTGAGATAAGACGGGTAAGGTAAGGTATCTCAATACCTTGAGATATCAAGGTATTGAGGTAAAGGGGTATCGGAGATAAGGTATTGAGGTATAGCCTAAATAATATGTTATATATATATATATATATATATATATATATATATATATATATATATATATATAGTTAGCTAGTTAGTTAGTTAGAGTAGAGAGGGGTAAGGCGAGGTATCGCTATACCATGAGATACTCGAGGTATTGGGTATCGGGACGAGGTATTGGGCTTATGCCTAGGTATGGAGTTAGAGTTGCTTTTATATATATATATATATATATATATATATATATATATATATATATATATATATATATATACGTGCTAGAATATATATTAGAGGGTATAGGTGGGGTATATAGCGTAGGTTGAGATATCGGATATCGATGGTATACCGGTATCTCAAAGAGGCGAGTTTGTGGGTTTACTAGCTTAATGAGCTAGTTTTGACCTAGAATTTTAAAGGCACCCTAGTTTGACCTAGAGTTGACCGTAGTTGACCGTAGTTGACCCGGTTGACCACCAAAGTCAACCTTTGACCTAGTTTCGGCCTAAAGTTGACATTTTGGACCCTAGGTTGACTTTTTGACCCAGATTTTATCGGTTTGACCCGTTTGATCTAGAACAACCCTAGAAGCTTGTTTTTAGTTATTTTATATCTGTTTAACTCTTTAGAATCTCGTTTAACCTTGCTTTTCATAATAGGTCCTTGTGACGCCAATTCGGACCTCGATTCTCACTAGTTGCTCAGGACGTCAAGCGAGTACATTCTTTGATAGTTTTCAGTATCTGATAATTATTATGATTCAGCTTCTAGTATAGTATTATCTGATTTTCTGGCATGATACTGACTACTATTTCTGGATTCATTTACTTGCGACACGTATATTTTATGTTTCTGGCCTCTATTTCTGGAATCACCTACTGGCATCACATCAGGACTCACTACAGGCATCACTTATGTTTCTGGCTGGACTCATATTTATTTTACGTATCGGGTCTTGGATTCACTTGTACTAGTCGGAACGGCGAAATACTCGAGTAGACATGTAAACATTCCCAAATTTGGAATCACTTCCTCTGGTCTAATATGGAATGATAGCAGTCGCACACCCAGTGTGCGGTGAGCCGTACTTACCCCTAGCCGTTTACATGTCGAAACAGCTATTTCAGAGACAATAGTTCATTCTTTCTAGTCTGGTCTCACTTGCACTTCTTGACTGGTCTCACTTCTACTTTATGGACTGGACTCATAATATTTACTCTTGTTGGACTCACTTCACGTTATTGTGCACACACTTGCTCTTAGTTTAGATTTCTTGTATCCTGTAGTCATTATTATCTTGCTTCTGATTTTCATGCATCTTTACCTTTATGCACCAGCTGACAGATATATATATATATATATATATATATATATATATATATTTTTTTTTTCTTATTCATACTTTATTTTCTTCACCTTGTGCTACTTGCTATAACTGCTTTATAGTTTTTATCATTTAACTGGAACTGCTGTCAGAGGTGTACTTGCTCCAATCCTGACTGAATATATTTTTCAGAGGATCCGAAAGATTGGTGTCCGACGTTTTATGGACCTCAGCCTTTCGATGGTGCATACAGGGACCCCCTAGTTCAGGAGTGATTTTTGGGTTGGTAGCCGGGATTACTAGGACCTCAGTTGTATTTATTAGCTTTTAGTACCGAATTTGTCCCCGGCTTTTGGTTTGAGACTTTGTATTGTATTTGATTCAGATATTGTTATTATTTTTGTTATTGTCTTTAGTAGTAGTTGTTGTTTAGACTTTATAGTTGTTAGACTTCCTTGTTATCTTATCGTGCTTAGATCGTGATTGAGTATTTGTATTATCTTTATCATATTGTTCCTCCGTTTGGAGTTAAGATCTTGGCAGGTACTTATATTGTTGTGTGAGATTATTAGCTAGATAGTAGACCTAGACAACGTTCTACCGCCGATGCTGCGACGTAGGCTGGACGTACCCATGACTCATGTCCGATTTTTCGGGTGCGGGTCGTGACACATTTTTGGTGGCGGCCCACGCAGGTCTCGAGCTTCGCAATTAGTGCGATATCGTGGTAGTACAACGATTTAGTTGTACTGCTGCGAGCCTGCTCTAGGATATAGGATCTAGGATGAGAGTGTACTCAATCACGACTAGGAACAATTCCAATCTAATATTTGCTATTTCTAATTATTCTGAAATCGCTTTCTTTTAAAATATTACTGTCCTTCTTTGATGATATCGTATCTTGCGCCGTATTGACTTCTTTTGATCTGTGTTCAGGATGCCTCCGAAGACACGATCCCATTGTACCATTCTAGCAGCTGCCACCGAGACGTCTGCTACCTCTCGTCCTGCTTGACATTGGCAGCTGCTACCGCTCCACTCACCACTCCTGCGGTTGATGGAGCATCTGCTTCTCTCGGGGATCCTCCTCCACCTGTCGATCCGAGGACTATCCCAGTCGTTCCGGTGGTACCTCCTCCACCACCTCCTGTACCAGTAGATGCCGCACAGTTGTTTGCGTTCTTTAGGGAGATGAGGGACTACGTGATACTAGGTTATGAGGCATACTACCAAACTTACAAAGATTTAACTAATAGTGTTATTGAATACTAGAGTGTATATACCTAGTACAAGTCATCTTCCTAACCCCTAACAAGCACGAAGGAAAGATAAGATTGACGTTGAGAAAGGATCAAGCAAGATGCAATGCAAGCAATAATAAGAATACGGAACAAAATCAAGGGAGGTGATTAAATAAGTGGATGAGATCATATACACTAATCCTATGCGCAGGCTTGCTTGGTACAGTAATGTAATCGAGACAATATGCTCTCGACCTATATGGGCCACCACAAAAATATGTCATGCCCCAGTCCCAAAATACATAGGACTAGGAACACGTAAGCATACCAGCCGTATGTATATGACAACTCCAATATATGGATACCATAATACACACGTACGCTGTAATATGAATAATAACTCACATGTGGTATATATTTTGTCACAAGTCACAGAAATACTAATCTCATCCACACAATAAGTCATAGAAAAGAAATAACTAGACTAGAATAATGAGTCTGAATAATCCAATAATAGTCGGGTGGAGACAAATCCACTACTAATGACTATATCAATACTAAAATAAGAAAGGAGTATAAAATATCCAATATAAAATAAGATGATGATATAAGAGTATCAGCTAAGAGGATCCATCACTAGAGGTAATCAATGATGCTCAAAAGGTAAGACCTCATCGGAAGAGATAAGTAGTAAGTCCTGATCCGTGCTCCTGCGAATAGTCAAGATCGTCTATACCTAGAAAGGGACCAGGTCCTCAGAGGGACATAACAAGATACATAGAAGCATGCCAATTTGAATACAGTAAACATGTATAATAGGTAGAAAATATATAAGTACGCTGTACAAGACAATATATATAAATGCATAATGAGGACAACTTTTTGACGTATGGGCATGGGTAGGCTACTCGATATAAATCTCACAACTCACACACACGGCAGGGACATCAGAAATCGACATACCTCGGGGGTAGCGATCAGTGCGACACACTACCGTAGTGCATGCTATATATTACGGTTTACCAGAGTGGTTATAGCCCATACGCCTACTGATTGTCCTCCCCTCCCATGATACTATATGTCAAGTGTGTGTCAACATATATAATATATAGTAATGATTGAAAGAAAATACACATGCAATACATATATGGAAATATAATAAACATACAAAGTATTGTAAGCAATTTGGCAAGGTATCTTGCCTGGCAAGAGAACTGAAAAGTGTAACGTCCAGGAGTCAAGCACACATGATCAGAAACTACGGCCTCAGAATGAACGTCCCCGGATGCTGAAATAAACATCACCAACGTTCCCAAAATAAGCGAGATAACTAGAAAACACTACCCTTTCGTCCAATTTGGACACAGGGGCAAAACGGTAATTTTAGGTCAAAGCGGGGTCCGTCCACATGTGGCCCACTTTGCATAAAAATGCATGCTAGGGGTAAAGATCTCTAAATAGAATAAATTATAGGTCAAAACAATTCTAAACGTCAATACGAACTCAACGGTACGTCCAATTTTGAATTCCGGTGAGCCGAACACAAATTCGCCTAAAAAGTCAATCGTGGGGCCCGCAAATAGGCGACTTAGTCAACTATCTCAAAATTGCATGAAACTTGGGTCACAGGACCAGCGTGATACCACAAATCCAAAGGCGTAAGTTTTGTCGCGTTCTGACTAGCGTACTCTAAATAGTGCGGTATTTTGCAAAAGTCGTGATACGGGGCCTTTTTACGGATACGGGGTGATTCTAACGTGCACACACATCCAAATCAGTTTTTGCGAAAGCTCACACGTCATGACATACCATGCGCATCTTTTGGTACAATTGGTACGCGACAGGGCAGTCCTGTTTGGCGGAACGCGCTCCGTATCACAAGTTTTAACATTTTAAAAATAGTTTTTTCATGAGTTTTTAACCTAGTTTATTTCTGATTCTAACACATAATAAAATAAAGTAATTGACAGGGAATGATCTTGATCATATGGACTTTACACAGGAAAAAGAATATCTAAGTTTGGATCTCTGTGGTGGGAGATATGAGTCCTTGAACATGGGTCATCGCAACAGATTTCTTCAGCGTAAAAGTTGTGGTTTTTCTTAAAGTTGGCGTCGATTTTTACCTAGGGTTTAGCGCTGGACGATTGAAACTAATACACAAAGTTGGAAGAGGGATAGGTCATGAACATACCGGTGAAGACGGGGTCAAATTTGGTCACGAGATGGAGAGGGAATCCGGACGCGAACAAGGGTAGGTTGCTGTAATTTTTGCGGTCGTGGTGCTCGCACGGGGGCGCGACGGCGGCGGTTGTGCGGTCTCCGACGGCGGCGCTGGGGGCTCCGGTGGTCGGCGACGGCTCAGGGTCGGGGTGATGGGTAAGGGTTTAATTCATAACATTTATATAGAGATCGAGGGAGAGGGGATTGGGTGATCCGCGGGTGTGGGAAGTCGGCTCTAGGCCGCGCGGGTCACAGCTGCGAGGGGAGGGGGGGGAATTTAGTGTTAGTTTTTTTTTCTCTTCTATTTTTCTTTTCTTCTTTATTCTATTTCTTTTTCTTTTATTATTTTTTTCCCATTCTCTATTAATAATATATATATATATATATATATATATATATATATATATATATATATATATATATATAAAATTTCTAGAAAATATATTTGTGCATAAAAAATAATCTTTTACCCGTCCACAAGGTCTTCTACATAAAATAAAATAAGGTAAAATAATAGTCTGCTTAATAATTATCTAGCTAAATAATTACCTAATAATTAAATCTAATAAATTCTTTTTCTTCTAATTAACTAATAAATACTATAACTAGATTAAATAATTAATTAAATAATTAATACGGTTTTTAAAATTAGGAGTTTTACAGCAATTGGAGCAGCAACAGCAGTAATTGGCAGCAACAACAGCAGCATGTAGGAGCAGTAGCAGCAATAGCTCCCCCCTTATTATATATATATATATATATATATATATATATATATATATATATATATATATATATATATATATATATATATATATATACATTGTATATATATAGATATACTTATATATGTAGATATATGTATACTAGTATGGATAAGTATATATACATATGTTAGTTAGTGAGATAAGACGGGTAAGGTAAGGTATCTTAATACCTTGAGATATCAAGGTATTGAGGTAAAGGGGTATCGGAGATAAGGTATTTAGGTATAGCCTAAATACTAGATTATATATATATATATATATATATATATATATATATATATATATATATATATATATATATATATAGTACTATATATAAGTATATATATAGATAGTTATCTAGTTAGTTAGAGTAGAGAGGGGTAAGACGAGGTATCGCAATACCTTGAGATACTAAAGGTATTGGGCATCGGGGCGAGGTATTGGGCTTATGTGTCACGACCCGATTCCGTGGAATCGTTGAGACGTCCCCCAAATCGTGACCGCGGTGCGGGCCTGGGGTTGCGCCAGCACAAGGCTTTAATGATTTGCATAACGAGCACATATTCAGAGTACGCAGATAAATTGAAACAAAGATTTGAAACATGGAAAAGTTCTCTTTATTGATAATGAACATCTATTATAAACTCTTGAACGAGTCAGCTAATATGCCGCATGGGCTTACAAAAGTGTTGACTCAAAATGAGATAGAAGTCCTGTACATTACATCCCTTTACTAAACTTCAAAATGATATAGACCTCCGGACTGGAGGACAGCTTTGCCACGAAGCTGCATTGTATATAAAGTTGCAAGCTTCTTCCTTTAAAATGCTTCAAGGGGACGCGATCAGGTTGCGCCTACAGCTGGACTGGATCGGGAAGATGACTTCGGCTCCTCGCTCGGTTCACCTTAGTGCGGAGAACCTGTTTTAATGAGGGTCAGCATGTCAAAACATACTGGAGAAGGCGAGCTAACCGAACTATACCAATCAACACGTTATTTTATAGAAGCATGTATATTTTGTGGGTTTCTATCTTGCCTTAGTTTATTTACAAACAACAATATATATATATATATATATATATATATATATATATATAATACTGAAATGAACTTGCCACCGTTCGGTGGCTTTTACCTGTCCGTCTGAATTACCTGCACAATACTTACCATGCCTTCCCTGCCACGAAGACACAAGTTAGTTTGCAACAGGTTTAAATATACACGATGATCACTGGCATGATTGCCATAGTGGATGTAGCCGAGGACAAGGATAGCATGCTACGAGAGTACACGATTGCACTGCAAGCTATCCTGTCCCAAACACGACGACTACACACGAGTTCCGCCCGGATCGGATCGGTGCCAGTGCCCCAACGACCGTCCGCAGAACCAATACCTTGTGCACAAGTTGTCCATGATCGAACATGATTAACAAGTTAACAATTCATATAGTTGGGGCAACACGAATACAAGAACACGAGTACACGATAAGCAGTATTGCATGATTCATTTTGCATAGCCTCCCTGAACAATCATGCATATACAAGACATGATCCATACTTAGCACGGTTTATAGAACACTTGCAACGAGCTAGCATACGATAAGATAACAGTTCACAAGTTTGATTGACAAGCAATATAATCCAAGCCTATTCTCTTTTATCTTAGTATCTTTTATTATTACTTGGTATCGTTTGATCGGGGCAACAGAATGCAAGAGTTATTAGTTGTGAAGACTGGAAGCAGGGCTAGCTAATCGGGTTGGTAGCCACTCACTTAGATGGTTGGAAGGGAGAAGGAAAGAGGCGCTTCATGACTCCGCTCGCAAGCCGCCTACTGCTCGTTCACCTGTATCACGAACAGCTCGATCAATACTTCTTCCACTCTTTCCAATCTCGAAATTGAAGTGCAGTTCAATGAACGAAAATAATAAAACTCATCAAAACCGTTCAAGGAAAATAAGCAAATCCCAAAACTAACTCAAAGCACGAAAGCAACAAGCGACATCGAAAATCGAGGCAATAAACGATAGCAGCGGAGAGGTCCCTCTTGACTCTACCGCTAAGTCAATCCCGGAGGCACGGTCCACTGAATATGGGAATCGATTCTGAAGAAGCAAATCCATAAAGAGGATGGGTTCTTGTTTCAATCTATCCCGATCGAACGATACCGTTTGTGTTTCTTAGCCGCGCTCCCCTCACCGGGGGAACGGGGCGCTACATCCTACCCAACTAATTGGAAGTTTCGTCCTCGAAACTTAGGAATAGGGTCTACCTCTAAGGAATATTACGTTGCGAACGATGATCAGGAAGGTTCGGACAGGAATTGATGGCATGGCCTGATCGTCCACAAGCGAGGCATAACCCAAGTCTCAAGCGGCAGTCTTTCTTATCGTGTCCAAGCTTTTTGCAGAATTGACATGTATTGCTCCAATGCTTTATTTGCTGACCACCATCATTTCGTCGCTTTGTAGCGTTGTTTCCTCGCTCTTTGCTTTGGTGTTTGTGATTGTAGGTATGCACAGTACCGACAGGAACGTGACGATAGTGTGGTTCAAGTGATAGAGCGTGATTCATGACTTCACGCATTGTACGATACTGATGAACGACTACATGCGCATGGATGGCAGGGCGTAGTCCACCTTCAAACCTTCTTGCTCGACTCGCTATATCAGGTAAATAGGCCCTAGCAAATTTGGAGAGTCGGTTGAATTCGGCGGAGTACTGTTTGACTGTCATGTTACCTTGCCTCAGTTGCACGAACTCGTTTTCCATTTGACATTGTACTGGAGGGGGTACAAACTCATCTTCAAACGCGGCACAAAAAGTCGTCCACGAGATCACCTCCTCTCCGTGATCAAATTGGAGAGATCGTCGATGCACGTCCCACCAATCGTGCGCGTTGAGGCGGAGCTATAGTTGCACGCAGGCGACGCGCTTCTCTTCGGGGACCTCTAGCAGAGCGAAGTGATCTTCAAGTTCGGCCAACCAATCTAGAGCTACGACTGTATCCTCGGTCCCGTTGAATGGGGTGTTGCAGACTTTCTTGAAGTGGACAAAGTCGAAGGCAGTCACGTCCCTCGGCCTTGGAATTTATGGCGTCTCAACTTCAAGCGCGGGCTGTTCCACCGGAGTCGGCGCTCTTGCCGTGGAATGGTTGGAAGCCAAAGTCTGAACGATTTGTTGCAGGGCATCCACCTGCTTCTGTTGGACTGAGAATCGTGCTTCTATATTGTCTTGAAACTTGAGCTGACTCTCCTCCGCCCGCTTCTCGGCCCGTTCATAGCGAGCCTCGTCCCTTTGTTGGTTTGCCTCCAACATCCGCAATATTTGCTGGACGGGATCGATGCTTGGCACGGCTCGCTGGCTCTCTGAACTTCCCGAAGTGCTCAAACTACTTACTAGGCCTTGTGTTTCGTCCGGTGCTTGCGCTATGGATTGCACTGGTGCCATTCCTTCAAAAGAAGGTAAATTACATTAGGATCATAATGTATTATGGACTTATTTCATGAACGTATCTCATTTTGGCCTAGCGAGTTCAAGAGTTCACACAGGAATTTGATCGTTAAAGGAACTTATCCAGTACGAGAGTCTAAGGAACTTGAATCTGTGCTCTGATACCATTATGTCACGACCCAATTTCGTAGAATCGTTGAGGCATCCCCCGAATCATGACCGCGGTACGGGCCTGGGGTTGCGTCCGCACAAGGCTTTAATGATTTGCATAACGAGCACATATTCAGAGTACGCAGATAAATTGAAACACAGATTTGAAACATGGAAAAGTTCTCTTTATTGATAATGAACATCTATTACAAACTCTTGAACGAGTCTGCTAATATGCCGCACGGGCTTACAAAAGTGTTGACTCAAAATGAGATAGCAGTCCTGTACATTATATCCCTTTACTAAACTTCAAAATAATATAGACCTCCGGGCCGGAGGACGGCTTTGCCACGAAGCTGCATTATATATAAAGTTGCAAGTTTCTTTCTTCAAAATGCTTCAAGGGGGCACAATCAGGATGCGTCTACAGCTGGACTGGATCGGGAAGATGACTTCGGCTCCTCGCTCGTTTCGCCTTAGTGCGGAGAACCTGTTTCAACGAGGGTCAGCATGTCGAAATATACTGGTGAAGGCGAGCTAACCGAACTATACCAATCAACACGTTGTTTTATTGAAGCATGTATATTTTGTAGGTTTCTATCTTGCCTTAGTTTATTTACAAGCAACAGTATATATATATAATACTGAATTAAACTTGCCACCGTTCGGTGGCTTTTACCTGTCCGTCTGAATTACCTGCACAATACTTACCATGCCTTCCCTGCCACGAAGACACAAGTTAGTTTGCAATAGGTTTAAATATACACGATGATCACTGGCATGATTGCCATAGTGGATGTAGCCGAGGACAAGGATATCATGCTACTAGAGTACACGATTGTGCTGCAAGCTATCCTGTCCCGAACACGACGACTATACACAAGTTCCGCCCGGATCGGATCGGTGCCAGTGCCCCAGCGACCGTCCGCAGAACCAATACCTTGTGCACAAGTTGTCCATGATCGAACACGATTAACAAGTTAATAATTCATGCAGTTGGGGCAACACTAGTACAAGAACACGAGTACACGACAAGCAGTATTGCATGATTCATTTTGCATAGCCTCCCTGAATAATTATGCATATACAAGACATGATCCATACTTAGCATGGTTTATAGAACACTTGGAACGAGCTAGCATACGATAAGATAACAGTTCACAAGTTTGATTGACAAGCAATATAATCCAAGCCTATTCTCTTTTATCTTGGTATCTTTTATTATTAATTGGTATCGTTTGATCGGGGCAACAGAATGCAAGAGTTATTAGTTGTGAAGACTGGAAGCAGGGCTAGCTAATCGGGTTGGTATTCACTCACTTAGATGGTTGGAAGGGAGAAGGAAAGAGGCGCTTCACGACTCCGCTCCCAAGCCGCCTACTGCTCGTTCACTTGCATCACGAACAACTCGATCAATACTTCTGCCACTCTTTCCAATCTCGAAATTGAAGTGCAGTTCAATGAACGAAAATAATGAAACTCATCGAAACCGTTCAAGAAAAATAAGCAAATCCTAAAATAACTCAAAGCACGAAAGCAACAAGCGACATCGAAAACTGAGACAATAAAAGATAGCAGCGGAGAGGTCCCTCCTGACTCTGCCGCTAAGTCGATCCCGGGGGCACGGTCCACTGAATATGGAAATCGATTTCGAAGAAGCAAATCTATAAAGAGGATGGGTTCTTGTTTCAATCTATCCCGATCGAACGATACCGTTTGTGTTTCTTAGCCGCGCTCCCCGCACCGGGGGAACGGGGTGCTACATTATGCCTAGGTATGGAGTTAGAGTTGCTTATATATATATATATATATATATATATATATATATATATATACGTGCTAGGATATATATTAGAGGGTATAGGCGGGGTATATAGCGTAGGTTGAGATATCGGATACCGAGGGTATCCCGGTATCTCAAAGAGGTGAGTTTGTGGGTTTACCTACTTAATGAGCTAGTTTGACCTAAAATTTTTGTGGCACCCTAGTTTGACCGTTGACCGTAGGTGACCCGGTTGACCGCCAAAGTCAACCTTTGACCTAGTTTCGGCCTAGAGTTGACTTTTTGGATCCCAGGTTAACTTTTTGACCCATATTTCACCGGTTTGACCCGTTTGACCTAGAACAACCCTAGAAGCTTGTTTTTAGTTATTTTATATCTGTTTAACTCTTTAGAACCCCGTTTACCTTACTTTTTGTAATAGGTCCTTGGGATGCCAGTTCGGACCTCGATCCTCGTCAGTTGCTCAAGACGTCAGGCGAGTACATCCTCTGATAGTTTTCAGTATCTGATAATTATTATGATTCAGCTTCTAGTATAGTATTATCTAATTTTCTGGTATGACACCGACTAGTATTTCTAGATTCTTTTACTTGCGACACGTATATTTTATGTTTCTGGCCTCTATTTCTGGAATCACCTACTGGCATTACATCAGGACTCACTACAGGCATTACTCATGTTTCTGGCTGGACTCATATTTATTTTACGTGTCGGGTCTTGGATTCACTTGTATTAGTCGGGGCAAAGAAATACTCGAGTAGACATGTAAATATTTCCAAATCTGGAATCACTCCCTCTAGTCTAATCTGGAATGATAGCAACCGCACACCCAGTGTGCGGTGAGCCGTACTTACCCCTAGTCGTTTTTATGCCAAAATAGGTATTTCAGAGATACTAGTTCATTCTTTCTAGTCTGGTCTCACTTACACTTCTTGAATGGTCTCACTTATACTTTATGGACTAAACTCATTATATTTACTCTTGCTTGACTCACTTCACGTTATTGTGCACATACTTGCTCTTAGTTTAGATTTCTTGTATCCTGCAGTCATTATTATCTTGCTTCTGATTTTCATACATCTTTATCTTTATGCATCAGCTGACAGATATATATATATATATCCTTGTTCATACTTTATTTTCTTCACCTTGTGCTACTTGCTACAACTGCTTTATAGTTTTTATCATTTAATTGGAACTGCTGTTAGAGGTATACTTGCTCTAATCCTGACTGGATATATTTTTCAGAGGATCCGAAAGATTGGTGTCCGACGTTTTATGGACCTCAGCCTGTCGATGGTGTAGACAGGGACCCCCTAGTTCAGGAGTAATTTCTGGGTTGGTAGCCGGGATCACTAGGACCTCAGTTGTATTTATTAGCTTTTGGTACCGGATTTGTCCCCGGCTTTTGGTTTAAGACTTTGTATTGTATTTGATTCAGGATATTATTGTTATTATTATTGTTGTTGTCTTTAGTAGTAGTTGTTGTTTAGACTTTGTAGTTGTTAGACTTCCTTGTTATCTTATCGTGCTTAGATCATGATTGAGTATTTGTATTATCTTTATCATATTATTCCTCCATTTGGAGTTGAGATCTTGGCAGGTACTTATATTATTGTGTGAGATTGTTAGCTAGATAGTAGACCTAGACAACGTTCTACCGTCGATGCTGCGGCGTAGGCTGGACGTACCCACGACTCATGCCCAATTTTTCGGGTCCAGGTCGTGACAACTTTATACTATTAAAAAAATATTCGTAAATACCCCTGGCCCTCCCTCTCCCTCCCTCCCTATCTCCGGTGCTGCCCTCCCTTCTCTCTCTGATGACACACCCCCTCCCCACCTCTCTCCGGTGATGGCGGCGGCGTGGGCAGTGGTGGCAACGCATGTCTTCTATATCCATGAAAGCATCCTCAGCTGGACACATTCATGTTGCCAATTCGACCTTCAAATGCCTTAGTATGGTCGAAAGAAACTCCGTACCTGAAGAGTTAGGTATCAGTACATATCTTGTACTAGTGAGTGAGTTAACCCACTCGTCTAAACCAATACTAAGTAATCATGTGAAGCATACAGTTTATATGGTGATTTTGTTATTAGAACTAGATTGACTATAGTTCCTAACATGGAATATACTGAAAGCATGAAACAGGTAAGCATGTAAGCATGTTATACTTGATCACGTAAGTAAACAGGAAATATACTAAACCGCATCACTTATTAGTGACTTCTTACCACAACCGATGTATCACCCTTGCATTAATGCAAGATGAATACTTATTTCCCCTATATAAGACATACATTAACATGTCGACACTTATCTATATAAAGGTCACTGGCGACACGTATGCCGCCATCTTGGACTATATTCGTGGTAAGTGATGAACACTTCCCGTACAGGTGCAAGCCCCACCGAAGGCACCATCCTATCTGTATTACAACAGTTCCTTCTAGTGTGGTTGCAAGCCCCAATGTAGGTCCCGTAATACTTCGTGCCATTCCTTTTAACCCAATGAATCTACTTGTTTCTCCTAGGACGAACAATCCCAATGCCCTAGTGTATCTCGTTCGAGAAATCGTATACCTTGTGCACAGGCTGTCCATGACCATGCGAATGCGTGAATAGTTGACTATAAAACACATACATGGTACTGAAATGAAAGTAAAGTAATTTACATATCTACTCGACATATTATATCATTCTTGCGTTAACTATATATGTGATCAGTGTTTCGATTGAAGACCCGCAGGCTCTGTAACCACCTAAAATTAGGACTAGGAGTATTTTTCTAATTTTCTAGTGGTTGCTAATTATATTGTTATGCTTAATTAAGTGATTAGTTTATAATTAATTAGTTCTAGTTATCATGGATATAATATTTTCCTTTAGAATAGTTAGATACCCTCCCATAACTTATTAGATTCCTTCCTAACAAAAAAGATTCTATTTGTGATAGATCTAGAAACCGAATAAGAGAGTGAAAGGGCAAACTTGATATTGAACCAACCACCAATCAACCTATAGTGTCCGGCCCTAATTAGGGGATAAATCAATCTATTTTCACATCATATTAGCCACTTCTTTCTTCCCAAGCTTCTTCTTCCCTAAGTTATTACAATTCTATATCAATTTTCAATCTAAACTACTAAATTTTCACTCATTTCTATTCCCATTGGGGACTAGAGCATTGGAGTACAAGGTGGACCATTGGAGAGGATCCTAGCTAGGAGGATCGTGTCTATTTCACCCTCATTGTGTCCAATTTGGTAGAGTTTTATTGGAATCTAGCTCCCAATAGGTAATATTATTTTTTCTACCAATTTCTATGTTAGAATTTTAATTTGAACGCATATGAACCTACCCACAGTTATATCCAACCCCATAGGTGGAGAATTATGTGGTAGAGAGCCTATTCCTAATTGATACATGTGTTTTTATGGGCCATTTAGTGGAATTACGAATTTATGTCTACCAAGTATTTGTGTGTGGTTCCTACAAGGAATTTGGTGTCTATTTGGGTTTGTACTTGTGTTCTAGTATCCAAAATTGGATACTTAGTGTCTGTATCATGATACGCCATGATACGTGTAAGTAGATTTGGTAATTTGGGTGTATTGGAGCTCTTTGTGTCAATTTATATTTAATTATTCTAGATTTATCTATCCTAGTTATATTCATGATATATTCTATCTATATTTGGGGTTCACTTGGTTTTGATATTGGTATTATGGTGGTGTTGGTATAGGAATAGAGTATCATGGTGTACCATGGTATACTGGTTAGTGTGATACTAGAGTGTGCACAGGTGTTTGATGTTTGATTTTGTATTAGTAGTAGTAGAGTATTCATTGGTGTTGTGCTTGAGTGGTGTTTGTGTGTGTGTGTGTGTGTGTATGTGTGTGTGTGTGTGTGGCATAGACTAGGTGTTGTGATGTGCATTAGAGTGTGTGTTTGTGGACTGTAATACATGAGCCAGCAGATCTTGCTACAACAACAAGTTGTAATGGCCTGCACTGGACTGTGGTCCAATTGTAGCAAGCAGCTACTGTGCAAAACCTTAGAGGCATTAGACTACATGGAGCATCTGTAAGGGAAAGCTTGGTTTGCAGTTGCATCCAACTGTAATATTGCAGGCCAGTGCACTGGAACATGTAGCAATAAGCTCCAGCAGTGGAGTGTAGCAGATGCTTCTATGTGGGTACTCAGTTTCTAGTTGCCGCAACTAGTGGGGTTTAGGACTGAGCCTGCAGGCAAGTGTGTGATGTACAATTTATAAGGGGGTGCATTGATACATTGCAGGTAGTGAAAGAAAGGGAGAGCAACAATAGTAGGTTCAGGATTGGAGGAGATTTTGTACATTGCTGCAAGAGCATGGTGCAGGTTGAAAGCTGCAATAACAAGGTAAGGAGGGGTAGTTATGTAGCAACAACTAGGTAGGGATTGGGCTGTGCGCATGTGTGTGTGTGTGTGTGTGTGTGTGTGTGTGTGAGTGTGTTGGTTGAGGGAGTGCAATGCTAAGTATAGTTGGTGTTTAGGTGAGTGTCTTGAGAGGGTATTGTTTAGGTGGGTGTTAGGTATAGGCAAGTGTGGTATCATTAAGATACATGAGTATCTTAGAGTGTTAAAGTAAGTATTAGGATTAAGGGTATCCTAGAGTGTATCAAGGTACCTAGATACCAAGATATTTAAGTTTGGGTAGTGGTCATGGTATGTAGTTAAGATACTAAGATATGGGTAAGATAATAGGTATTGGATAAGGTAATATTGAGATACTAGGTAATGGGTTAAGGTATTCGGTAATTAGCTAAGGTATTATGAGATATTAGTATTTATGAGTCTAGATAATTATATATATAGTTTATAATACCTAGAATACCTAGACATATAGGTAATGACCTAGAATTAGCTTGGTATTACCTAAGATAGCTACATAGACTAACCAAATAAGTATTAGAAGACCAAAAGTTAGGTATTGACCTAGTTTTACTCTAATGACCTAGAATTGATCTAGAAACCTAAAATAAGACTAGTTAAGCTTGTTTTGATTCCAAATCACCTATTGACATGGAATATATAGGTCATTTGGACTCCAGTTCGAACAATAACTTGTGTTTACAGCTCAAGACTGTCGAAGCATGAAAAAATCTAAACCCATGCGCCCAGAAGCTATGCACCCAAAACCTAACTCCGTGAAGTCAAACCACAGAAGCAGCCATGTAGCCCAA
Source organism: Iris macrosiphon (assembly GCA_036927795.1). Lineage (NCBI taxonomy): Eukaryota > Viridiplantae > Streptophyta > Magnoliopsida > Asparagales > Iridaceae > Iris > Iris macrosiphon. The sequence goes on from JAYESA010000005.1 coordinate 135,054,651, forward strand.
GAACTTGTGTGAATTTCCAAACCAAAAAGAACTAAGTCCTCAAGAGGTAACTATGTGACCCAAACAGTGATAGAAACAACAGCCGTATAAAGCCCTGACATGACATTAATTGCCTTGCATAAAGTTCTGACATGGCATTTACTGCCCCAAATGCTTCGAAAGTCACGAGGAGAGTCGGCACGCTAAGCATCAGAAAGTTATATCAGTGTAATAATGATTCTTGTCAGACGTAAAATCCTACGTGTACACGACAAAGTCGACATGCGACCTCGTCTCTATGTGATCCAGCAACTATACGGCTCTGCCTCTATGAGGCCCATCCTCTATGCGGTTCGGTCTTCATACGGCTCTATGTGACCAAATCTTCCTGCTACAACTGAAGAGATCCTCGAGAACCAGTGCTGACCACGTGTCAAGTTGACCTAGTCACGCACACAACGGATAAAAACAACCCAGGTTACAGGTCGAGATCTCATCAACAATATATCATAACTAATGCCATACGGTAGCCTAATCATGACATGCGCTCGCAGTTTCCACTGTATTATGTTAACAATGGTCATGCGATAACCACACATGCTCTCATAGATATACACACGCATAAGCCATCTAGCGTAGATGGCTATAAATAGTATAGAAGCATAAAAAATTATGCAGGCCACATAAATGTCATGCCCCCTAAAAAACAACCAAGACGCAGAGAAGCCACATGCGGCCTAAACAATCAAGTCGCAGAGAAGCCACATGCGGCATGATCAACCAAAGATCTAGAAGCCGTATAGTATACTCTATGCGGCTTGAACGACCACAGAGCAGGGAGGCCGCATAAAACCCCCTGACACAATATTTGATGACTGTCAAACTCTGACACATCACTCATCACACTGTGATACTTCAAGATTCCTGAAGACGGCGGCTCACAAATAGACAAAAGGTCACATCAACTCATTGATGGCTTCGACATACTTGCCAAGCCACGTGTCCATTTATATGCAGTTATATGCCCATGCGGCCTCGTCATCATGCGGCCAGAGTATCCATCCAACTAAGGCCAAACGAGAGCTTGCATTCAGCTATATACCCATGCAGCCTCAGCATCATGCGGCCAGAGTGTCCAAACAACCAAGGCCAAATGAGAGCACGTATGCGGCCACGACGATATACGGGCAAGACGTTATGCAGCTCTCGACTTACAATTTTTTTTTGTTTCAACCGAAGATAATTTCTTATACAATTAGTGCAGACTACGTGTTCAGCTGACCAAGTTATTCACGCAACAACCCCGAGATCTCTTGAACAATATATCGTAACCAAGACCACGTGGCAGCCTGTCCGTAGAATGCGACCGTAGTTATAACCGAATTCTGTTGAAGGAGTCCTATGTGGCCACCAAACAGAGGCATATACGACACCTATAGCCCATCAGTAGGATGGCTATAAATAGCAAGGGTAGCATACCCTACAACCCCCGGCCAGCTACGTATGTACACACAAGCTCAGGAGAGAGAAGAGAAGAGATTATCCTCATTCCCTCATCAGACCGTCAACGGAGTAAAGGAGACGCTACTGCGCTCAAGCTCCATCATCACTACCCAGATCAAAATATTGTACTTAAATTTTCTGTTTAGGATCTCTTTGTAATTCTTTGTTTGTTATTTCAACGTTCGAAACTTGTAATAGCGGACAAGATGGCAACTCAGCTGGGGACTAACTTCTCCTCTAATGAGAAGACAGTAATGCAGTCCGATGCGGCCAAGCTGGATTCAGCCCAAAGGATGCTGGTGTTACGCTTCAACCAACAAGCATTCGAGAACATGCTCTCTAGGGACAACGCAAGTCCTTCTCCAAGGCAAACAAAGCCTAAGAAGACCTGCAAGAGATGGGTAGTAAAGGCTATTATGCCTCATCCAACTGCGAAACATGTACTCCCCACTTCTTTACCTATTATTGAAAACACACATCATGCGTGTAAACCCCCTACCAAAATTTAGGTTTACTCGGCATAAATAGAGAAACTAGGGCTAGTTGGAATCCAAATAGAAATAGGACACAGTATTTATTTAATTTTGTATTATTTATAACACGTAGCACACCTTACCGTTGCCTCGATAATTGGAGCACATCACTGGCCATTGTCTGTCTACAAATTTTACAACCCTATCCTAGACTTGACCACCATCTATTCTGACCTCTGTATAATTTATAATCATGCTTTCTTGTGTGACATTTAAATCATACAATAAATATCGCGGACGTTATTTCCAAATTCTAAATATTATACGACTCTGTACCCTTGTACGTCCCAATCAAAATCGGGAACCCAATCTTGACCGTTTTGTACCACCCGAATTTTATTAATATTCTACACTGTATCTTCTATGTCCCAGACACTTGTGTCCCACCTAATTTTATTCCCAGGTACTCCTAATTAATTTCGGAATATCGTGCGCAGTAATTTTATCAATTAAATCTAATTTTTGTCTTGGTGTAATTTTTCTAATTGTTGGGCATTTTATGCAAAAATGCGTTGAGATATCCCCACCATTGGACAATATGTGAAGAAACCAATTTTTCCCTTCACGTGGATTTTTTTGTAATTTTTCGGGATGTGCAACGCGCGCACATCGTCCCCATTTAAATTCTAGCCTTGTATTTAATTAATGTGATTTCTAGCCCTCCCAACATCCCCAAGTGAGCCCAAGGCCCATACCAAGGAGTGTTGACCAAGCCCTAATCCTAGGTCAAACCCAAGCCCAAATTTCTACATGTATAAAATTACTTTTTATATTTTCTTCTTGACCTAAAAATCAAATCCCAAACCAAACCTAAAGAAATACCCAGCCGACCCCTCCCTCTTCTTACTGTTCATCTTCTTCCCATCCCTGTGCATGACCCCCCCATGTCCAGCCCTCGCCGGAGCCAGCCCTCGTCGGAGCCAGCCCTCGCCGGAGCCGTTCCCCTCCGCCTGTGCACCGTCTCCACCCGCCGGATCATCTCCCTCCTCTCCCCGCCTGAACCTCGACTGGAGAAGTCGAGCAGCCCTGGCCGCCACCATTCCCGCCGGAGATCAGCTGCTCGGAAGGAGCAGTGCAGCCGCCTCTCCTCGTCAGCGTCGTCACTAACAACGCCGCCCTCATCACCCTTAGTCATCGTCCTCCTCGTCAGCACCATCGCCATCGTCGCCGACATCGCCATCATCCCAAATCATCAGGACCATCAACATTATCATCATTCCTATCATCCTCAACATTTTCATCACACTCATCTCAAACCATCATCATTATCTCCCTTTCTCAACACATAAAACCCTAATTATTGCCTCGTCATCTTCATTAGCACCATAATCCTCGCCATCACCATCCTACACATCACCATCTTCGTCATTTGTAATCATCATTATCGCTTCCATCGTCATCGTCATCCATATCGTTATCATCATCGTCGTCATAGTCATCACCTTCACCATCATCATCACTATCATTCCAGTCACCCTCTACAGCATCCTCCTCACCTCATCCCCTAATCACCAAGATCGGTATCACCCTTAACCATCACCCTTGGCAACCTCAAACATCGTCACCCTCGTCCTCATCAATATCATAAATCCGTCACCCTTGCCAGACGACCCGCAGTAGTCACCCCCAATTTTTGTACCTGCGCATGCTGACACCGAGGATCTATTGGATTGGTTATACGCGACTTCCGGAGCTGATTATTGGGACTACACAGCCGCCTGCCAGGCAAGTATACCTTGCCTTTGTTGTACTATTTAAATTCTGTATTATTAGCTGCATATTTATTATCTAATTGTGCACGTCCAAGAGAGACTCGGGTGCAGTCAACGAATGCGTTGACGTTAGGACTTGTGTCTGACCTAGTGTCTAGCGGACCCACCTAAAATTGAGGAGTTACCAATATGACCTCCCAAGCCTTGACATATTTCTTACACGTATTGTGAGTCTCATATAGGGCACGGTCCTGCGTACGTGGTTGGCCACCTGTACGTGTAGGCGTGCGACGGATAGGGTATAACTGTTAATAGTGATGCACGTTAGAAGACTTAGCAGTATTAGTAGGTGGAGCATAGACTGTCGTGATACGATGGCCCAATCATTGTCCTCGTTTGGTTGTAAGGTTGGGCTATTATTCTAGCGATAGAGTATGAGCCAGAGTTACGATGCCCGGCGTAGTAGCTAAGGCGTGTTGTGGATACAACATGCTTAGATTATTGGGCGGGGAGGACGACTAGTAGGCATATGGGATACCCCACTCCTTTACACTGGCACCGCACTCGACGGAGTAATATGGACGTATATATATATTACTGATACCACGTTCTGTAGAGTATTGGACGTTACTTGGTGATATTACAGATACCACACTCTATAGAACGTTGGACGTTACTATATTCCTGTGCCCGTGTTATAGGGGGCATATGTGTCATATACTAGCCGGTTGTCACGATTGATGAATTACGTCAGCATATGTCTAGCCTACACCTTCCCATATACTAACAGTTGTCCTCAAATTATATTTCACTTAGATGGTTAGGTCACCCCGGAGTTATTTATTCAGTATTTACTTTATGTCATGCTTTTATGTATCTTGTTATGTCCCTCTGAGGACCTGATCCCTTTCTAGGTGTATTGTTCATGAGTATTTGCGGGAGCACAGATTCGGACTTGCTACGCACTTGCGATGAGGTCTTCTCGTCGAGCCCATGATTGGTAGTTGATATTCTTATGTGTATATATCTTGACTATTCTATTTTTTAGTTCGGTAGTGGATTTGTGTCCATCCGACTATCATCATTATATGCTTTATATTGAGATCTAGTTATAGATATTGGTTATTCATTTGTATATGATTTCTGTGGATGAGATTTAGCTATGCCCTGTGACATCTATTGTTTACCACTTGTGAATTTTTATTCATATTATAGCGTACGTGTGTTATGGTTTCCATATATTGGAGTTCCATATTCATACGGCTGGCATGCTTACGTGTCCTGGTCCTACGTATTTTGGGACTGGGGCATGATAATGCGTATACCCAGGATGACCATGTTCATACAGAAGTCAGGAAAGGCGCTCAACGTCTAAACTCTGGCAAAAGAAAAGACTACGATGTCAGAAGTTCTAGTATTGAGACATATTCCATGCAGCCACTGCAGAAGCCGCATAAGTCGACAGCCGCAGGCAAAAGTCCACATGCAGCACCGATCATCAGCCGTATGCAAATGACCACATACGGCCAACACAGTAGCAGAACCTCCGTCTTCGACCGAATCTCACGCAGCGCTAACTCAATGCACCTTGCTGAGAAAGGAGAGGATGTGAATTTGGACTCTTCATACTACGCATCGGTGCGTGCTAGGTCGAATAAATCCAGGGCAGTACGAGCTCGCCAAGCTCAAGCAACTACTCATACGGTCGGCTGTCAGCAGGCTTCGCTAGCTGTTACGCGAGCTCCTAACGGGAAATTATACGAGACCGACCCATATGTCCAAACCACCATGGAAAACGGACAGGGTCACTCTCAAAAGTCTTCCATCTATGACTTAGGAAGAGTTCTTGTACGAACCCCAAGACAGGGAGCAAAGACAACACCTACTCACCCATGTGCTCGGTCTAACTGGGATCATAACAAGGGTGTAAAGGTGGACCAGCCCTCGCTTGATTTGCGCAACATTATCAATATAAGCGCAAAGCAAGAAAAGCAACCATGACATGTGAGGTGTCCTCTCCAGGATACCCCTGTGCCAATATTATCATTAATTGCTGCTGTGCTAAAACAACAGTGCCAACAGACATACAGTCGGCATTCCAACGGCTGTAACCAAAGGCACCTACCCGGCAGCATCCCAAAAAATAAGTGCAATTACCAGAGGAGGAGGACCTGTCCTTTGCCTCGTGTTATTCCGCTTGGAAGTCTCCCTCCACAAGGGGAGGTCGAAAGTCTAGCACCTTAAACCCTTCGCTTTCGTCCAACATATCGAGAAGGAGGGCCCAAGGAGGACAGATAGAGGTACATATAGAAGGAGTTTTCTAGGGCACCCACTCCAAGAAGAAACTGTCAACTACTGGGGGTAGTTCTTCCTCATGACCCATAGTGATTCTGCATGCTGGGGGTAGCAATCCCCTAGAAATCTACGATAACCTGACATTCCGAGGGGACATCGATTCCCAAGGAACAGATATCGAGATCCCTGGGGGTAGTTACCCTCACCAGGAAAACATATCTTCATACACTGGGGGTAGTGTTATCTCTGAGTCCGAAGAGGATGTGCCACTGACAACTTTTTCTGAGGACTATTCGCTGCAAGAGTCCGAGGTAAAAAGTGTGACTTATACTATTCTATCTACATCCTTCCACGTAAGAACAGTATATATAGCGAAGGATGATCATGAAGGCCCCAGCGATCGACAACACCTTGAGACTCTCAAGGCTTTGATGCATACCATAAGTGCGTCAATGTAAGCCTTGACCCAAACAATATTGGAGATCAAGCCAAACATTGCCTCACAGCCACCAAGAACCTCGAGACAAGCTAGGGTTCTGGGGCAAATGGAGACTGAGACGCCACTGCTCCGCTCATCAATGGCGATCACATCAGGCCCAGATTATCTACTCCTTCCATAGTAGATGAGGCTCGGGAAGCAATGAGGGAGGTATGAGAACTTCGAGCCCACTTGGACTCAATGGGTAATCGAGACTTACTGTGCGAGCTCAGGATTCAACAACCATATTCTCTCGAGTGGAGAGATGTGCCATATCTACCTAAATACAAGCCCTTCAACTTAAATCCATTTGAAGGAAAGATGTCTCCTCATCAGTACATGAGCTACTTTGAGATGGCAACAGGGTATCTACCCTGCAGTAACGCTCTTCTCACCAAGCTCTTTATCGGGGCATTATCTGGGATGGCCTTCGATTGGTTATGCAGCCTCCAAGACAACTATATATCGTCATTTAACGATATTAAAAGTCACTTCCTCGTCCAATTCTATGACAGGGGGTGTGACATGACGATGTCCTCCTTGCTGGATATCATGTAGAAAGAGAAGGAGTCTGTACCAGAATACGTCGAATGTTATAGGCAAGCCATGTTAAAGTTGCTCCTGGGTAATTCTGAATCCATGCTGATGGACATGTATTGGAAGAATCTACTTCCGACAGTCATGCTCTGGATGAGGGACACCCAATTGAAAGACTGGATGACGTTAATCATAAATGCCATCGGTGTTGAGAGAAAAGTAAAGGGCGTCCGACTACTGGGAATACAAATCCCCGTCGCTGATGTGAGGGAAAGGTGTCCTTACAACAACAACGATAATGACAATAGTGGTCGTGACGACAAAGAAAAGCTGGCCCTTGTCGCCAACAAAGCCAAGAAGCCAGAACAAAAGCCGACAGAGGCTCCAAAGTCGAAAGAGACTTACTCTTTCGAGGATGATGACGTCGTAGTAATCTTCGACATAATGATGACGGGGAACAAGCTCTGCCTCCCCGACATCAAGCACCCTAATTAGGCAGAAGACATAAATAATCCCAAGTACTGCCGCTACTATCGATACGTCCATCATGCGACGCAAGATTGCTACACTCTGAAGTGGTACATCTAGTGTCTACTTGATTCTAAGGCCCTCAACTTGGATTTTGAGGACAAAATGGTGGCTGCTAACATGGTGTCCCTCCAGTTTGGTAACTTTCTGGCAACGGAACCAGAGACAGGGTGGTACCAATCCCAAAGGCCACCATGGAGGTGTTTAATCTTCCACCAGCTCGTGACCAAACCGCCGGACTGGTAGTTCTCAGTACTCCATGGGGCAAGGTCATGTGGGTTGACCCAGACCTTGCTCCAGATTTGATGCATCAAGTGACACCTTCCACCATCAAGTCCAAAAGATGGAAGTACATTTCCTGCCATATGGTGTCCTCCACTATGGAAGTTATGGTAAGGGCGACTAGATCAGGCCTTACCTACCAGCGAGATGGTAATACTCCCAACGATGATGCTCTGCCAACGGTCGTACTCACTACACCTGCTGCATCATATCCGGGCCCGTCCTAACCTCCAGCCACAGATAAGTCCAAGCAGAAAGAAACTCACTTCGATAAACTATTACACAAAGATACGTCGCATGGGTTAGAGAAGCCCTATAACTTTGACATCCTGGCAAAACTTGCCAATACTCCGGTTAAGTTGTCATTGTTCGAGCTTCTCTGAATCTCCAAAGACACTCGGGATGCTCTGAGTGAGGCATTGCATAGCGCTGATACCTACTTGGTGCAAGTCAAGTTGCCAGCTGAAGATCCTGCAGTATGCCCCCACTGTAACAATGTGACAGAGGTAATACCCAGCATCACGTTCTTACAATAAGATATGTTACTAAAGAATAATATGCATGATTGCCCTCTGTATTACACAGGATACATCGACATCATTGTAATGCCCCACTCTACGCCGGTATTATGTATCAGGTGAGTGGGCAGAACTTCGTTCTCTGATTCTTGCACGCCTTAATAATAACCTGAGTTTTTGCTTGCAATGTTATCATAAGAGAATGATAGAACCTGCCTTGCATGTTAATGAACGAACTCACCTAGCTTGTCTTTGAAATGATAGTCTGCTAAACGAGAATCCTGAACGCTTGCCTAGAGTGCATGAACATGTTTACTATCGTCTATGCTTCGAGTAGGGCTGCAAATGAGCCAAGCCGATCGCAAGCTGCTTGAAGCTCGGCTCGATAAAAGCTCGTTTGAGCTCGGTTCGTTTAGTAAACAAGCCAAGCTCAAGCTTTATTTTTGAGCTCGTTTAATAAACGAGCCAAGCTCAAGCTTAGAAGTACTCGGCTCGTTTGAGCTCGCGAGCTGGTTCGTTTAGAAGCTTGCGAGCTGACTTGTAAGCTGGCTCGTTTAGAAGCTCGTTTAGGAGCTTGTTGCTGGCAGTCTACAAATTTATTTTGTTATTTAAATTTTAATTTATTCTTTGTTGAATTCTAATTTTATGCATGTTTGTATAAAAATATGGTTGTGTGCACTATATATAATTATATGTCCTTAATAATTGATATTAAGAAACTTTTTAAATTAAATTTTTATAAATAAATTGTTAATATTATAGGTACTTGAATTCAAGTCTAACTAGCTTGAAATCAAGTTCGTTAAGCTCGAAATCAAGCTTAATGAGCTTGAAATAAAGCTGAACAAGCTTGAAATCAAGCTTAACGAGCTTGAGCTTATCAAGCTTGTTTATCAAGCTTGAATCAAGCTTGCTTATTAAGCCAAGCTCGAGCTCAAACCAAGCCAAGCTCAAGCTTAATATAAACAAGCTCGAGCCAAGCTCAAGCTCTAAAATAAAAAATTTATCAAGCTCGAGCTCGAGCTCGAACTCGGTTAATTCTAATCAAGCCAAGCTCAAGCTTATGAAAGCTTGGCTCGGCTTGGCTCGTTTGCACCCCTAGCTTCGAGAGAACCATATCGTGCCTGAATGTGTTCAAGTGATAAGTCGGATTGCCCTACAACAATGATAACTGTTCTGATGGTTCGTCTCGTCTGCATACTAGAGTTTATTTGATAGTGTTCCATGCATTCGCATGCGGTCGGACAATGGCTATTGGTGGAGAGCTAAACTGCATGTGTCACGGCTGCTACAGAGATAGTGGAAAGCAACCATGAGTCACAGCTGTCTCTAGCATCAGATAAAGAGTCATTGGTATGTTGTACAACCAGCTGCCAATCCTGAGATACTCGAGGAACGCCCTGTATATAGCTAAGTCATTATGTTGGCTTGGATAGAGGACTGCCCCTATGATCGTGCATGTGTGTCTAGCTATGCATTTGACCCTGGAGTCTCATGAGACACGCTGCGCATACCCTGAAACATGAACGAACGACTTGCTTGCTTATATATCGCATATGAAACTCTGTTTCCAAAGATGTTTCCAAATAATGTAATATGACTCTGCTAGAACTGCATGAAACGAACCTAGGTAAAAGTAGAAATATCACTAGTAATACAATATTTTATAACATGATTACTTAGTGCTTGGTTTTAGTGAATGCTTGCTTCTGTTCAGTTATTTTATCTCACCAGTTCTTGTATAAAGTGCTGACCCACCAACAGTTTACTTACTTGTAGGTACTGGATCGTCCGAGGGAGCGATAGACATGCCACAGTCCCTAAGACCCGGAAATCCTGGTTTTGATTGTTGCCCCGAGATGCTATCGTATAAGGGGGCATAATGTATGGAACGAACGAATGTCTTTGTATAAGAGAACCCAAGTCCCTCGATTGTCCCGAATACTTAGTTGGCTAAATGCATTGCATTACAACAAGTCCCTTTCCGCTGCTTACTCGATTGATGCGATGATAGCCAACTATCAACTTAAACGATAGGCCTTGTGCGGGCGCAACCCCAGGCTCGTACAGCATTATGTCCCTGATACACTCGTACGGGCCACACATAAAATCCCTTTCTTCGTTGCACCCGCGGGACGGGCGCGGTGATTCGCGTCCGGCGCACCGAGGCACGGTAATTCGTACCCGGTTCGGATAATCTGGCTAACCGGGGGCGAGACAAGGCGGAGCGATGGCCCGGGCGGGTCCGGGGCATGACAATCATCAAGGTGGACAAGATGCATATCGATCCTGGTTCGTCCATCAACTTCATCCTTAGGAGTCTGCTTCAGACATTAGGCATCCCAATGCATCGGCTGGTGACCACTAATACTACTACCAGTGGCTTCAACGATGGAAGACACTACCCTCTGGATAAGATTCGCCTAAAATGTCAGATAGGCGACTTGAAGACATAAGTCACATGCTATGTCATTGATGTAGACGTATCCTACAACGTCCTGCTCGGGTGTCTATGGATACTCGAATACATGATTGTGCCATCAATCATGTACCAGTGCCTAAAGTACATTGACGACTATGGTACGGTTAAGTTAGAGTTCGCCGATGTTGATCCCTTCAAAGGGGTAGAGGCCTACTACTCTGATTCACTCCTGTACAAACAAGTTTACCAGGACGAAGGAGGGAATAAGGCTGACGACGAAGCAGAAATCGATGTAACATTAGACAAACCTTTGACAGTCTACCTCAAGGGACGTGCTCATGACACAATCCCTCCCCTCGTTGTGAAGATACAAAGGAAGGCACCACAACCTTTGATGGTACGACTGTGAAGTCGGAAGAAGGATCCAGTGCCAGCTCCTGCCCCTGAATCCTTAGTGGTAAAGCTTCGTAGGAGGCCTCCAAAGCCCTCGCTCCTATTAGAGACAAATCTCGAGGAAGAAAACTAGTAGAGTACGTAGCGGCTCATGCTAACACTCCGTTCCTACACGATATAATTTTCCTGGAAAATATCCCCTACTTTATGAATAAATAATTATCTTTGAACTATTCCGATATCGCACACTTGAGTATATTGTACTTCTAGAACACGGTATAGGGCTGCAACTGCATACACATGTAACTATTACCTATGTAGTAAACTAGCTCCTTCCTAGCCAAGGTTTTTACTTTACAGTTCCAGCAAGGAGGAGGGGAGACAAACCCATCATCTTTGGTAGGGTTGAATGCCCCTAGTCCTTCATCCCGGAGGAACAAGAGCCAGAACCCGATACCGACAAAATATAAATCTATCGGTTTAGTTGTCAAGCCAAACACCTCATCTAGAAAATGGGTTATGATCTTAAAGGTGACCAAGGTATGAATTACGGCAAAGGTCGACGACTGCCCTTGCGCCTCACCGCTGTAGAAGCATAAAAAATACGCTGGGGGAGTTATACGCGTAAAATCCCCAAATATGCATGAAGCCTGCGTAAAATAGAGCTCCAGCACTGGGTGGCATAAAACATGACTTTAGAGCCATTGGTGTACAACAGAGCTTCAACGCTGTTCAGCATAAAACAGAGCTCCAGAACAACCCGCGTAAAGCAGTCCTTCCAGACTACTTCGGCGTAAAAATGTTGCTACATCGCCACTTCGGCGTAAAATTTGTCTGTTTTTAATGCAGCAAAAAGTTGTACGAGAAACTCTTCGTATTCCTCGAATGAACCTGTCAGTTGAAGCAGTGAACCTGACTCCTGACAAAAAGTACTGCACGACGATCGAGAGGACGACTGTAATGATGATTCTGCACAGAGCCCCAGACTGTCATCTAGTGACATAATCCTCGATATAAGACGTCGTTTACGCATGCAAGGAATATGCTGCCTATTTTACACAGGCAGAGATGAGCTATACGCTCAGGATGAGACGAAACTAACCGCCACGTCAAAAGCTGTTCTTCTACAGAACTCGAGCCACGTCTCTGCAGTTAATGCGCGAGATGGGGACAGATCTCTGCATTTAATGCACTAGATTTGGTTATACTTTTAATGACTAGGAGAGCTAAAATTAGGGCTAATATGCTCATGTCACTATCCCTGCATATTACGCCAACCTGGCTATTTTTAACTATTGGAGTACGCCGTATGCTATCTCCTCGAAATATGCCAACCTGGGTATTTTCAACTATAGGAGTACGTCGTATGCTATCTCCTCGAAATACGCCAATTCAGGCTATATTTGCAAGGTACACAATAAGGCTATTTGGCACTGAATACGCTCAAGACCTCGGTCAGCAAGGATAATTGGCTAGTTTACGCTGGTTACCTATTACCTATGTAGCATCAAGTTTTACACAGAACTCGGCTTTTACGCCAATAAGACATCTATTTGGCTTTTACGCCAATAAGATAGCTATTTGGCTTCTACACCAATAAGACAGCTACTTGGTTTTTACGCCAACAAGACAGCTACTTGGCTTTTATGCCAATAAGACAGCTACTTGGCTTTTACGCCAACGAGATAACTATCTGGCTTTTATGCCTACGAGACAGTTATTTGGCCTTTATGCCAATATTCTCTACGCGAGGGGCAGTTACCTACGTGGCTTGCATGCCGCGATCTTCGATGAGAGATTATACGCATTACCTCATAATAGGATACGCGTCACACGCCAATTCAGGAGATCATTCATACGTGGGTAGCAGTTATTATAACCGCCGCATAAAAGGTGCAGCTCTCTCCGCTGTTCGGTTTCTACACCGACTGGTCAGTTACTTTGACCAAACTCTATAAATAGAGACTTCCGGCCACAGGGTGAGGGCAGAAAATAAGAGAGGTCGGATCCAAGGTGGAGAGAATTCAGGAGTAACAGACAGAGGTCAAGGTCAAGAAAGCACAGATAAAGAGCTTTGGCAACGAGATTTTAACCTTTCCTGCAGTCTTTGAAGCTTCTTTTCCTTCTTCTACAGCACTTCTTCGTCATCGTGTGGTCCAAGGGACAAAGTGATCGACCGCAGATCAGACTCCTATAGCAATATTTCCCCATAATTAAATTTTTGTACTTAACATCCTTGTATAGGATTAATTGTACTTCTTTTTTTGTTTGTAAACAAAGAAAGGGTTTCGTATAAACCTAGTTTCAATTTCTTTTATTTATTATCAAACACAAGATGGCGACTCCGATGGGGATTACTTTCTTATCTAACGAGAAAACTATTGCTCAACACGATGCTGTATCCGTAGGATCAACGAAGAAGACTCTGGTCGTCCAATTCGACCAATCGGCTTACGAAGATATGCTTCGAGCAGGGGGTAGCTCTCATTCCCTCTCTGTCCAAGACAACAGAAAGTTGCGTAAAGTATGGATGCCCCGGACATCCTCTACCATTCCTGTGGATTCTCTCTCTCTCCGATCAACAAGGTTGTGACATCGCGACCTTTATGCCTTGTACGTAAAAATCCGTCTCCCGTCTGTGACGTGGCAGACAATGCTTCTGGCAATGCCCTAGTACCAATCAGAAGTCTACAACGCGCCCCGCGCGTAAAAATTTATCTTCCGTCTGTGACGTGGCAGACAAAATTTTTAACAAGGCCTCAGTGCCCGCGCAGAAAATTCAAACGCGCCTTGCGCGTAAAAATGTATCCGAGGGACCCTTGGATCACATCAAGGGAAAACGCATGGCAAATCTCCCGACCTCCAGAGTTGTACGCCACCAAGAAAAGAAGATTATATGGACTCCTATTTTACGCGAATCTGTACAAAGATCCAGATTACGCTAGGATAAGCCCATCCGCGTAAAGAAGACCTGCTTCATGGGGAAATATACTCCCCAGACGAATGATGGATCATATGCCACTCACATGGGCGAACTGCTGTATACTTATGGCAGAGAGAGGGTCATGGTTCCCAATATCCGTGCTCCTACTGATGTAAAAAGGCAGAATAAGCCTTCTTCTTCTTCTTCTTCTTCTGTTAATCCCCCTGATTTGCGTGATTTCTTGATCTAGAAGCGTAAAGACAGGTATAGAAGCATAAAAAATACGCTGGATGGCTCTACGCAACATGGTGATACAGGACAGCGTAAGCAGGGAACCTCAAGGCCATTAAGAGTGCAGCGGAGCTTTTCCGCTAAGCACGACGTAAAATATGATGGGACCATCTGCGTAAGATGTAGTATGTCCAGGCTGCTTCAGCTTAGACGGGGTGCTTCATCGCCTCCATGGCGTAAAACTCATCCACTTTCAAAGCAACGTTAAAGCGTACGAGGAACGCTTTGTCTTCCCCGAAATGAACCTGTCAAGTCACGCAGTGAACCTGACATCTGACTCCTGACAAAAAGTGCTGCACGGCTACCCAGACGATGGCTGGAAAGATGGTAGACCACTCGGGACGCGCCCCACACTATGATGGCGGATCTCTGCATTTAATGCAGAGGATTTGATTAAATATCACCGAACCGTCGTTTACTGACATCCCCTCAGTGGAGACTGCTTTTACGCGTACAAGAGGATACGCTGCCTTATTTTACATAGGCAAACGCGAACTATTTACGCTCCGCGGAAGACAAACAGACTGCCATGTCAAAAGCTGCTCTTCGTACAGGGCTCGAGGCACGTCTCTGCACCGAATGCTCAGAATGGTGGCAGGCCTTCAGAACACGTCTCTGCAATTAATGATGATGGCAGATCTCTGCATTTAATATGAGAGATTTGATTATATCTCCAAGAGCCGTGATTTCGGCTAAAGACGTCCACATCACCTCGGCTTCTACGCCCATTCAGCTTTTGTGACTGCTCGGCCTCTACGACCACTCTGGCACGTTACGTAGCGGCTTCTATGCCCATTCAGCTTCTGTGCCCGCTCGGCTTCTATGCCTCATCAGCTTCTATGCTCGTTCGGCTTCTATGCTCATTCGGCCTTCTGTGCTTATTCGGCTTCTATGCCATCAGGCTTCTACGCCTACTCGGCTTTTATGCCTACTTGGCTTCTATGCCATGGTGACAGACATTGGCTTCTATGCCAACCTCTTCTACACGAGAGATACCTACCTACGTGGCTTCTACGCCGTGATCTTTGTAGCGATTATACGCGTTTTGTCCCTTAGTTGGACCCGCGTCACACGCTCATTCAAAAGATCATCTATACACAGGCTTTGGTTATTTTAACCGTTGTGTAAAATGGTGCTATACTTTCCACTACTCGGTTTCCACACCGATTGAGTGGTCACTGTCACCAAAACTCTATAAATATAGACCTCTATCAACAGAGAAACAGGTCGAAAGATCGAACAAAGGTCGAGACTTTAAAAATCGAACAAGGTCGAAACTTTGAAAGAGGATCGAACCACGGGTCGAAAAATTGGAGATTGAGGAGAGATCAAAGAGTCTTTGAGAGGGAGAGAGAGAGAGAGAGAGAGAGAGAAGCATCCAGAGCTCAGGCAAAGAGTAGCGATCGACGACATTGGCATCGTGCATCCACTCTCTTCCGCCACCTACGAAGCTGTTTTCCGTCTTCCATGGCACTTCTTCACCATCGTGTAGTCCAAGGGCTAAAGTGTTTGACTGCAAATCAGACATCTATAGCAATCATCTACCCAGATTAAATAAATTGTACTCCCACATCCTTGTATAGGATCAAATTGTACAAGTTTGTTTGTAAACCGAAGAAGGCGTGTTTCGTGCAGACCTCGCATTATATACATTTCGTTCTTTCGTTTAATACCACAAACAAGATGGCGACTCTGCTGGGGACATCTTTCTCTTCTGATGAGGAAGCGATTGATCAACATAATGAGGTATCCGTAGGATCCGTGAAGAAGACACTGGTCGTCCAGTTCGACCAGTCTGCCTACGAAGACATGCTTCGGATGGGGGGTAGCTCTCACTCTCTCTCTGTGCAAAACAACAGGAAGCTGGGCAAGGTCTGGATGCCCAAGACATCCTCTACCATTCCTGTGGACTCTCCGATCTCTCCGATCTCTTCGACCAATGAGGTTGTAGCATTGCTCCCTCCGTGCCCTGTACGTAAAATTCAGTCTCCCGCTATGCGCGGTACAGACGAAACTTCGGGCAAAGCCTCAGCGCTAACCCAGAGGTATCCACTGTGCTATGCATAGAAACCAGTCTCCCACTACGTGCGGTACAGACAAAACTTAGGGCAAAGCCTCAGCGCTAACCCAGAGGTATCCACTGTGCTCTACGCGTAGAAACCAGTCTCCCGCTACGCGCGGTACAGACAAAACTTCGGGCAAAGCCTCAGCGCTAACCCAGAGGTATCCACTGTGCTCTATGCGTAGAAACCAGTCTCCCGTCTGTGGCGGAATAGACAAAACTTCTGATGATGCCTCAGTGCCAAATCGGAAGTACAAAGCACGCGCCGCGCGTAAGATAACGTCTGACCTCTACGGGGAACCAAATGACACACGTGATCTCCGCAAGGGAAAGCAAGGGAATAATCTACCCACCCTCCAAATTATGCGAGAAGTTAATGGCCACCTGAGGACATCCTCAGCCTTACGCCAACCAGAGCGAAGTTCAAATTACGCCAGGCGAAGTCCCTAAGCCTACAGAAGGCTCGATTGACAGAAAGACACGCTCCTCGGAGATTATTCGCCACCCAGATGGCCAATCTTTTGTATACGGGTGGCACAGGGAAGACTATAGTCCCCATCATCCGCACTCCTACCAATGGGAACGGGACGAACAAGTCATCATCTTCTTATTCTGCAAATTCTCCTGACCTGCGCAAATATCTAATCCAGAAACGCAAGGGGAGGGGATCTTCCAGCATGGCTATTACGCCTCCTAGCGAGCACTGTTGTGATGGTCACAAGATTGTGGTTAATTGCTGCTGTTCTAAAGCAAAACGGTCAGTTTTCGACCGGCTGAGCTACTCTCCATCTTTCCTAGAAGAAGAGTCCACGCATGCATCTGTGAACATGGCTTCACGTATACCTGGAGGAAACTCAGGCTCAAGACGTCCGTCCTCTAGAACTCCGAGCCGAAGGATATTCAACATGCTCCTCAGAGACACTGAAGATGGGGTGTTCCAGAACACTCGTTCGAGGTCACAACAACTGACTTCGTACTCCTCTGATTCCGACGCTGGGGGTCGCCATTCTCCCGAATCAAATACTGAGAGTATAGAGTCAACTTCTGCAGCAACCTATACACATCCTTCAACGACGCCCAGGGAAATGGGAGTATACGCCATTGGAGATGAACACGAGGAAGTTTTGCCGTCAGGGAGCAAGGAACAGCGCATCACTACACTAGAGAGGTCTCTGAAACAAATACAATCCATGATGGAGAGCATGCACTAGATGATGCTAACTCAACAGGTGGCCGCTATGGCTCAAACATCAGTCCCGCCAGCACAGATACGTGTGGGGGTGGACTTGCCACCATCCAACACGGTCCAAGAACCTGCTCTAGATCAAGAGTCAGCTGGTCCTCCACTTCCTCACTCGGAGAATGTATTGCCTACTGCGGGAGTCGCGATACAACCAACTCTGCACCAATCCGTGGTCTCGCTACCGGCTGAAAATTCGATGCAAGCAGTACGGGAGTTGAAAGCCCAATTCGATGCCTTGAAGCACAAAGAGCAGCTCAAGAAATTGGGAATCAACCAGCCTTACCCGGCTATCTGGGAAGAGGTCCCTTTTCCTCCGAGATACAAACCTCAGACTATGGCTCTGTTCGAAGGGAAAATATCGCCAAGTCAGTACATGAACTATTTCAGTATGATGACGGTGTTGCTACAAGGGAATGACGCCCTCCTCACTCGGGTGTTCAAGGGTTGTCTCTCAGGAGTGGCTTACCAGTGGTACCGCAGCCTGGCGGATAACTGTATTACTTCCTTCGAAGACTTCAAGGCTTTATTCTTCATACGATTCTACGAGGGAGGAATGGACATGTCTATGTCCTCTCTCATCGAAGTCAAGCAAAGGAAAAAAGAGGACGTTCGTACCTTCATCGAACGTTTTCGTCAAGCCACGCTACAGATGCCTCCAGGAGTTCCAGACTCTGCGTTGGTGGACATTTGCAGGAAGAACCTCCTTCCCATGGTCTCGGTGTTCACAGGACCATATCAGTTCCACGACTGGCCCTCGTTCATCATCTCAGCAGTGGCCGCCGATGACAACAGTCGCAAGGCGCGCGACAATGGCATTATGATCTCTACCTCCGACAGAGGCAAAAGGTCAGCCCCCAACGGCGACCATCCTCGCAGTTCCAAAGGAAAATAAGCTCTGGCAATCAACACGTCTAGACAAAAGACTGCGACAACCACGCAAACGAAACCTGGGACTTCCAGGCCCGTCGAAGTATACTCTTTCAACGACGACGATATTCCAAGTATATTCGAGTGTCTCGTCAAGAGTGGCAAGATCACCCTTCCGGAGGAGAAGCAGCCCAGTGAAGCCGGCAGTGCCAACAACCCCAAGTACTGCATCTTCTACAGATACGTACACCACCCGACCAAGACGTATTACATACTGAAAAGGAAGATCCAGGGGCTGATCGATGCTAAGGCCATCACTCTGCATAATACCGAAAAGACGGTCACGGCCAATATGATCTCCCTACTGTTTGGTAATCTGCCTCCCCAGGAAGTCCCGGACGGAGTGACACCTATTTCTTGAACAACGATAAACATCGTCAATCTCCCTCCGGCTAGGGGTCAAAATCATGACCTGGTACCCTTAACCACCCGGCGGGGCGAGATCATGTTGGTTCATCCGGATTTAGTATCGGAACTTGAGAAAGAGACTAATGCTGCTAAGGCTAAGTCTAGGAAGAACTCCAAACCATGCCATATGGTTGCAACTTCTTCGCCATCAGACGAAGACGAGGCTTTGGCTGCGACCCGTTCAGGAAAAGCTTACCTCAAGGACTACGGAGCAAGTCCGGAAGATGCACCAGCAGACGCTTCAGCTACAGAGCCCGCCATACCACAGGCCGATCCTGCAAGACCGACTTCGGCGGACAAGGGGAATAAAAAAGAAGTACGCTTCGATAAACCTGTAAAAAACATTCAAAATAAAGGTTTAGAGAAGCCATACAACTTCGATATCCTGGCCCAACTGGCCAATACACCAGCCAGGTTGTCCATCTTCGAGCTACTTAGGCTCTCCCAAGACACTCGTCTAGCCCTGAGTGAAGTACTGATACAGGCGGAAGCATACTTGACCCAGCTCAAGTCCCCTGACGAGGAACCAGTGGCATATCCTCAATGCCACAGTGTGATGGAGGTGGTCCCGAACATCACTTTCACACAAGATGACGTGCTGTTAAAACATAACAGGCATGACTGACCTCTCTATTACACCGGATACGTTGGTTCCATGGAGGTCGACGGGATCCACATAGATCCGGGATCATCAATCAGCATCATTCCTCATAGTCTGCTCAGACCGCTGAGGATTCCTACCAGCGAATTGGCTTATACCACCACTACAATCGTGGGTTTTAATGCTGGAAGAAGTAAGCCGTTAGAGAAAATTCGCCTGAGGATCCAAATTGGCAACCTCAGATCAATGGCTATATGCTATGTCATCGATTCAGAGGTATCCTACAACATTCTACTGGGTAGACCGTGGATCCACGACCACAACATCGTTCCTTCAACTCTACATCAATGCCTTAAATATGTAGACGCCCAAGGAACAGTATAAACGGAGGTTGCTGACCTAAATCCATTCAAAGGAATAGAATCATACTATTCCGATGCCGTGTTGTACTCTCAAGACTATGCGGAGGAGGTGTCAGCCCAAGCAGAGAAGGAATCCACCGGGAGCCTGAAGGACCCTTTGCCGAACAACCACTGTCAATCAGAGTGAAGGGGCAAACTACTCGTCCAAAAGCCATGGAGCCTATGGCTATCCACCTGAACAAAACCAGGTCAGAAAAAGGGGGTGATCCTTTAGTTATCACTTTGAACCAGAAGCCTCCACCCTCGGTCGTCAACCTTCGGCGCAATAAGCAGCCGACTGATATAAATACAACCAGGAACGGAGTTCCAGATGATAATAAACATCCGCTTTTCCAGTATATCGACGCTCAGATTCCAAATCAGGAATCCTCTCCCCATGACGATATAGAACCTATAGCGCAAAAATTCTTGGAAGCTATAGATTCCTATCATCCATACATATGGGAAGTAGCGTCATCATCCAATATCGTCACGACATATGGACCATATGAGGGCTCTATCTTCATTGTTCCGCCTGCCCGCAGCAGTCATCATTCAATAGTCTTCGACCGAAAGCACAACGAATCGACTATACGAGAAGATTCCTTCAATGATGATGCTGGTGAAGTACAAGTTCACAGGTACAGCCCGCAAGCCTTAAGGATCATACAAAATATGGGTTATGACTTGAAACTGAAGCCAGGTCTTAACTATGGGAAAGACAGACGAATACCGCCGCGCGGCAATCCCCACTATCAACAAACTCGTTTCGGGTTAGGGTATGCCACCTCCCTTACGACTTCCAAGTCAGATGAGGACACATTTTCCCCTTTTTAAAATGGCTCGTCGCCCTCCAACTCATCTCGTGCTCTCGAGCAAACATTACTAATAAATATGGTAGTGACGGATCCCTTCGAATCAGACGAACAAGAATCCGAACTATTTGAGAATGACGCTTGGGCTCAGCAAATGGATACTCAGTGGGAATTCCGCTTCGAGCAGAGAGAACCTCCCACCAAAGATGAAGTTATCCAGATTGATGTTGGGGATAAACTTTCACCAAAGCCGATATTTATCAGTAACAATCTTTCCCCAGCTGAAAGGGAAGAAGTCATTCAACTGATAAGAGAATACATCGACGTCTTTGTGTGGAATTATGAGGATATGCCAGGACTTGATCCAAAGGTGGCTACTCATAAACTCAACATATTGCCCGATTCAAAGCCTATAAAGCAGCACCAACGCCGGTTCTGCCCGGATATGATAGACGCCATTGAAGCTGAAGTCAAGAAGTTGATAGCCTGCGGTTTCATCCGGGAGGAACAACATCCCGACTGGGTCGCCAATGTTGTCCCGGTCATAAAAAAGAATAGAAAAGTGCGAGTCTACATCGATTACCGAGATCTGAACGCAGCCTGCCCCAAGGACGAGTTTCCTCTTCCCATTACAGACGTCATGATCGACAATACCTGCGGTTTCGAACGTATGTCTTTCATGGACGGATTCTCAGAATACAATCAAATCAAGATGCATCCTGAAGACGAGAAGCATACTGCCTTTCGGACACCACTGGGGGTATATTGCTATACGGTCATGCCCTTCGGGTTGAAGAACGTCGGAGCTACTTACCAACGGGCTATGAGTAACATATTCCACAAGCATTTACGCAAGACAGTGGAATGTTACATAGACGATATAGCTGTCAAAAGCCGCCTCAGGGTCAATCACATTCAAGACTTAAAGACGGTATTTGAGCTGATGCGCCAACATCAACTCAAAATGAATCCTACAAAGTTCTTTCTGGGTGTATCTAGTGGTATATTTCTGGGATTTGTCATTACCGCCAAAGGCATTCAAGTGGACTCCGATAAAGTCAAGGCCATCTTGAAAATGCGACCACCCCATAATCTTAGGGAACTCAGGGGGTTTCAAGGTCGTCTGGCCTATATCCGGAGATTCATATCCAACCTCTCTGGAAGATGCCAGCCTTTTTCTCGCCTCATGAAGAAAGGTGTATCCTTCATATGGGACGAAGCCTGTCAGCAAGCGTTCGGGGATATCAAGCGCTACCTCACTAGTCCGCCAGTACTGGTGCCTCCCGTCGTAGGAAGACCATTCTTCCTGTACGTTCGAGCGATGGACCATTCTCTGGGAGCTCTTCTCGCACAGAAGAATGATGCGGGACATGAACAGGCTATCTACTATCTAAGTAGAATGATGATCGGAGCTGAGCACCGGTACAATCCGGTGGAAAAAGAATGTTTGGCTCTGATGTTCGCTATCCAAAAGACGCGGCACTATGTCACCGGCCAGACTATTCATATCATCTCCAAGATCAATCCTCTTCGGGTACTGATGAGCAAGCCAAGTGTTCTTAACTCCCGACTCATGACTTGGGTGATGTTATTGACACCATATGACATGGTGTACGTCCCTCAGAAGTCCATCAAAGGCCAAGCATTGGCTGACTTCCTAGCTGTTCATCCGATCCCGGAGGCCTCCAAATTATACGAGGACATTCCCGACGAAGTTGCAGAATATAGTTCCGTAATGGAAAGTGACGCATGGCAGCTGTTCTTCGACGGCGCCTCCAGGACTGGTCCCAAAGGAAACGTAGTTTCAGGGGTAGGAATTGTCCTGGTTACTCCCGATAAACTCGTCATCTATCGAGCATACTCTCTTAACGAGCCCTGTTCCAACAATGTGGCGGAGTACAACGCTCTACTAATCGGGCTCTAAGTCGCTAAAGAGCTGGGGGTCGAATCTCTGGAAGCTTTTGGTGATTCTCTGCTTATCGTCAATCAAGTCAGGGGAATATATGAAGTCCGGAATCCAGACCTCATCCCCTATCACCAAACAACGGTCGAGATAGCCGTGACATTCAAGAGGTTCTTCCTAGAGCATGTACCTCTATCTCAGAATCTGGAAGCCGATGCCCTAGCCAGTCTAGCTGCAGATTTAGCTACTCCTATAAGAAGGCAGAATTCGGTAATCCTTCTTAACAGAGATCTATTTTATGTGAAGAACAACGCTCACATCGAATGCAGTTACGCTGTAAACACCGATCCCCTATGAGAGATTGGAGAAGTCCCTTTACAGATTTTATGGCATACAGAATCTTGCCGGAGGACCCTAAAGAAGCAGCATCCGTCAAAAGACGATCATTACGCTTCTACTTCGATGCATCTTCACAATGCCTATATCGCCGGACCTACGACGGACTGCTATTGAGATGTCTCTCTAATGACGAAGCACAGCAGATTATCTGCGAAGCTCACGATGGCGTATGTAGGGCGCATCAACCTGGTCCTAAGCTACAGGATCGTATCAGGAGAATGGGCTATTACTGGCCTACTATGATCGCAGACGCAATCAAGTATGCCAAATGATGCAAGGCCTGTCAGGTCCATGCAGACTTCATACACCAGCCGTCTGAACATCTACATCCTATGGTTGCATCCTGGCCTTTCGAAGCATGGGGTATGGACATCATTGGTCCTATTCACCCGTCTTCTTCCAGAGGTCACCAGTTCATACTAGCCATCACGGATTACTTCTCCAAATAGGTAGAGACGATCCCTCTCGCTGAGATAAAAACATCCAATGTGATCAGCTTCATCAAGTATCACGTCATTTATCGCTTTGGGATTCCCCGAAGGATAATCCATGATAATGGACCTCAGTTCATCAGCCAAGCATTTCATCGATTTTGCGATAAAAATTGGATACAAAATGTTGCCTCTATGGCGTATTATCCAGCTGCTAATGGTTTGGCGGAAGCCTTCAACAAAACCATTATCAAACTCTTGAAGAAGTTCGTCTCTTCGAACAAAAGAGATTGGAACGAGAAGCTGGGAGAATGTCTCTGGACATACCGCACAACGGTCCGAGCGTCGATAGGTTGCACCCCGTTCTCACTGGTCTACGGGAGCGAAGCAGTTCTTTCCATCGAAATCCAAATCCAAATCCCATCACTCAGGATAACAGTCGCCAATGAGTTAACTCGGGAAAAGAATGACCTTTTAAGGCTTCAAGAGCTAGAAGGATTAGACGAGAAACGCCTTCAAGCTCAACAGAGCATCGCGTTCTACCAAGCGCGCATTTCTAGAGCTTTTAATCAAAAAGTAAAGGAAAGAGTGTTCAAAGTTGGCGAGCTAGTCTTAGATGTAAGAAGGCCAATGATTCTCACTCATAGGAGCAAGGGCAAATTCCAGCCCAAATGGGAAGGCCCCTACGTAATCGAGACAACGTTCTCAAACGGCGCTTACAGGTTAGCCCAGCCTAATAGAGACCTACTAATAGCTCCTATCAATGGCAAATTCCTGAAAAGGTACTATGCTTAACCTTCTCTGCTCAAGTGGAATACAGGCGAAAATCTCATTCTGACAAAACTACTTCCAAAACGAAACTAGTTGGGTCGTACTCTATCATGTCCATATGACCCCTGAATAGACGCGCCCTGCTAAAGTTTACCGAGAGACTATCACGTCCATACTACCTCTGATAGTACTCTCACCCAAACCCGTCATTTACATTCCGAAATGACGGGTCCACAAAGTCAGATGAAAAGCCTCTTTATTATTCCCCAAAAAAAAGAGTGGAAGTACATTGAAGAGCAAAAAAGCAAAAGTACATTATGAAGGAGGAGCAATCAAATTGTGAATCTGCTGTATCAGTCTTGCCATCTTTGCATTCCTGGAGTCCAAAACGGCAGCTCGAGCTCGCTCCCATCTCCTCTCCTCATCATTCAAGTCGGATAAATCAGACAGAGAATGTGTAAGATCGGCGTGCATCGCACTCGCATGTGCCAAGTTCTGTTGAGCTTCTTCCATCTGTCTCTGTAACACATGCACTCCGGCGGCTGAAGCACGAGACCACTCCTTCGCTAAAGCAAGCTCAGCCTCCAACTTACGGACCCTCGCTTCATTTTTCTCATGTTCAGCTTTACTCTTGGCCAAATGGGGAACAACACACTCTAAGAGGGTGTGCTCGTCGCTCATCTCCTGCTGCCGCATCTTGAGGGACCTGCTCAGAGCTTCCAACTCTCCCAGCCTTGCAGTCAGCGAGTCGTATTCATCCTGGACCAAATCGTCAACACTGCCTTGGGATAGCTGCGAGTATTCGTTAATGGGTTGCTCTAAACCATTAACTACCTCCGCCAGGGCGTCAGCTAAACCAGTATCGCCAAGGTCCCTGATCGCCTCTATCGAAAACCAAGAGGACCTCTTCAGGCGCTCAAAGTTCAGATTCTTCTCCAACACCATTGATACTAGCATTTTTAAAGTGTTGTAGATGATACTGGTATACTGCTCGGTCAGTGCAGCTAGGCCCGAATGTACGCTGGGAGTGGCTACAATGTTGTCGAACTGCGCTCCAGAGGCGACCGCAATCGACGTGGCCACAATCCTCGTCTCGACAGGGGGTGCGACAAAAGAGGAAGCACCAACCAGCATACTCGAAGGAGGCATTGTCGCAACGACAGGGTCATCCTCTTGAGGTATCGAAGCCTCGTCGGCAGGCGAGCCGGCACCCGAAGATGCTTCCCCTTCAAAACCAAGCGCCTCCGTATCAACGCCAAAACCTAACACAGAGCCGAAGGACGCATATATATTGCCCTCCCCGAAGAGGTCGTCCCCTGAGAAGAAGACAAGAGGAAGTTAATGTCAAACATGATGTTAATTTTCCTAAAAGAAGAGGCACGAAAAGACGACAGTGATGCTAGGCAAGCTGTCATACCTGGAGACAAGGGCCTGCTAACTGACACTGGCAAATACTCTTCCAGGTCTTCGCCAAGATCCACTTGAGGCTCATCAACTGGAATCTCGTTAGAAGCGCTGACCGGCAGGCCTCTCCCAATGCTGATCCGGACAAAGGTATATGGAGTCTTATAACCATCCTCGAAGGCGACTTTGTTCCACTACCTGAAGCAGTAGCAGCGGTAGCAGCCTCCAGCTGAGATTCTCCGGCGCCACTGGCCAAAACTGTAGAAGGTTCCTTTCTAAAAGGCGAGGAACCCCCAATCATAGAATCATCCCCGACATAGGGAGAAGCAGGCTCACTTCCAGGAGCTTCATTGCCAGGAATCTAGAGAGGACGAGCAACCATCCTCTTCGTCCTCTTATGAGGGGAAGCCTCCTTCAGAGCGGAAGCCCTTAGTTTCCCGGAGACTACCAACGCCCCTGCAGGCGAAGGTATTTTACCCCTCGGTACCGATACGAGAGGCTTATCCGGAGTAGCGGACTCGTCACCCTCGTCAGAAGAAATCGAGGGGACTTTAACCCTTCCCCCAGGTTTGGAAGAGGGCACCCTAAAACTTCCACCCATATCAAAATTACGATGGGAGGTGTTCGTTGCCACATAGAACTGGGCATACGAATGCAGGATGCGCAGCTCCGTGGAAGGTGTGACGAAGGGTACAATAAAAATTGCCCCGGTGCAGCCCATGATAAAATATCGCCATCCCCTCGCTCCATAGATGAGTCCACCTCTGGACCTGAAGCTGGTGACGGCGTTGCCCACATGCAACTGATCATACCCAAACTGACTGGCAAACCGACTAGGCAGGTAGGGTTCGAAGAAGCAGTGATCTTCACTTCTGTACAGCAGGTGGGAGGGTCTAATGCAGACCAACCAATTGAAGGCTTCAGGAGAAAGAGTAGTCCTATCTCTACCTGAGTCCTTAAGCCTAATCCCTGATTGGTTGCGATGAACAAAGGGGACACTGTAAAGGAGCTTCCAGCTGTGACCGCAATGCAGCACCCGCCGACAGTCTAAAACTGTGAGCACATTCCAAGATGATTTCTTGTAATTCAGCAATAAACTCCCCCCAAGCTACTGCCAGAACCGGGAGACATCACCCGGGGGTTATGGAGAATTAACCATCCCATCAAATACAGGTATGGTAATTCCACCCGGGGAAAGCTTTCACGCCGAGCTTCATCAGCAAGCAGCGCCTCAGTCATCGCCCTCAGGCCAGCTTGTATGCGGCACACCATGGCAGGGAGCAAGCCCAGTCTCGCCCCAAACACCAGACGCACTGCAGGCCACAAGATATTGCGGTGAATACGATCTGCAGATGCGATGTCGGGTACCACCAGTCGGCGCAGCCATATAGAAAGGAAGCCAGCCAGTTGAGCTTCCTTGGATAGAGCCCTGCGGCAATGCCTCAGATAGCTGTAGGCCTTAGTACCTGCAGGATATTTTCCTATCCCTTCGACGAGGATCTGATCCAGAGCCCTAGCTTCTTCCAGGAGATCGTCGACTTCCTGAGCAGTCAGCACGCTCAGAGGATTCACAGGCTCATCCTTGACTTCCAAGACTTTTTTCGGCTGAGCAGCCCTAGCCCGGTGAAAAAAGAGGTAGGACGTCCATTTACTGGTGTGAGCCAAATCTGAAGGCTCAGCGTAGAAGGCGGTACAAGCAAGGTAGTGGCACATCAGCTCCTGATACACTTCCACTACCCGAGGGTCTGAATCCCCCAACTCCCGGTTCGTGGGAACATACTCTTCGTACGGAGCATCCCCTATTGGCAGTCTCGAGATCTCTGCCATCTCGTGAAGGGCCTGTCCCAACTCCCCCAGCGGAGTGGCGAAAGTCCCGGTGAGCGGAATGTATCGCTCCATCAGTGCCAAAAATAGGTTAGGGTTAGGAGGTAACCCAACGCTGGTGGCACTCACAGCTGCCAACAGACTGATGTTCTCCAACTCGATCCAAAAATGCACAAGGGCCCAATCAACTAAGCGAGACCATCGAAGATTTGTTGGGGTCATCCACCCATTGCATCGAGGATTCGCATTGGGGTATACTCCTCCGCGCCCCATAAAATTATTGCAAAAGGTTGGCAATTGCACCGGCTGGAGCACCAAGCTGTCGTCACTCGGGACACTGCCCGGGTACAATCCCCTGAATAACGTTACATGACCGGAAGGGCGGCTGACAAATAGGCCAGATCCTTTCTGGTAGAAGATCTTTCCCGGCCTACCGTGAAGATCGGGAGTCAGCATCCACGACATCTTCCTGGGATGAGTAGCATGGGAGAATGCCGAGATAGGATAATCTCTCGGCATCTTGGGCAGACTCAAGACCAACTTCCCGGCAGGGAAAACCCAGAGTTCTTTCTTTGGCTTCGTTTGGGACTGCTTGTCAATCATGTCCCCGAAAAGAAAGGCCGGCTTTATATACTGGTCCCCGTCTACATACGTCAAAGGCTCTCCATTAATCATGTTCAGCAGCGTTCACTCGCCCTGAGCCGATATCAAGATTTCCCTTCCTTTGGGATATTGGGGTCCGGAGATAGGAAATGTCACGTGTGACAGATCCTCCAAATAGTTGGAGTGCAGCATCCCGGCGGCAGAGCCCATCACTTCAGCCAACAGAGACTCATGCAAGTTAACTGCAAAAGCACCAGAAGAAACACGTCAGTTCCTAACTAGATATTTCGGGACTTGCAGCATCCGCAAAAAGGAAAAACAACAGTCCGTGCTCTACGCCGAGACTGTAAAACTTGAGCCTTTACGCTGGAATCCATTTCCTTAAAAAAATGTAAAATTTAAGGTTGGCAGTATATGGTCTGTGCTTTACGCCAGATTGATTAAATTGAGTTATTACGCCAGGATTTCCATTCAGAAGCATAAAAACTCAAATTTTAATAGTATACACCAAGTTTTCGGCAGTCAAAGCTTTTTACGCTCAACTGCGAAAATCTGGAGTTTTTATGCTGACACATTAGGAATGTGGGCATAAAAGATAAAACGTCTCCGTGCATCAACTTCCTCAAAGAGGCTATCAGCACAGAAGACGACCTAGCGCGGTCACGTTCAACGTGTGCGAAAGATTTTTCAGTCGTTCTCATTCGTCCCAAAAGCTCTACCTATCAGCCCGGGTGCACTGCTCGTCGGCGGGATGCTCGGCTCAGAATGGGGTTCGCCCTGTCCAACCGGAGGCACTCCTGCTTGGGCAGAAGAACGAAAAGAGGAATAAATCTTCTTTCCTTTAGAGGAGGAGGATTGCTTAGAGGCCATTATTGGAAACTTTGAAGACTCAGAGAAGACTCGGAGAAGAGCTCGAACAGTCGGAGGCTTTCTTTCGCAGAAGACGGATGAAAAGTTTTTCCCTCAGAAAAATTGGGATATATATAGAGTTCGGATGGACTCCCCGGACCCTGAACCAAATCTCCTAATTAATATTCGGTTATGATTGGGTCCTACGTCAGCCTATTATTCAGAGAAGGCGGACAGTCAGCGAATACGAAAAGTTTTTCGTGCAAAGCAGGTCAGCAGTTCTTACGCTAAGGAGATTTCTACGCTCGACAGCAACAAATCTACGTTTTCACGCTCGCAAGCTATAAGTCTATGGTTTTACGCCCGGATGCCTTTGTGTTCGGTAGCTTTAATGCTCGAGAGGCCACAATCCTACGACTTCATGCCAACAGATAACAAATCGATGATCTCACGCTCGGTGGCGCTTAGTTTCTGCTCAGAAGCAACAGATCCGCGACTCCACGCTCGGAAAATTTTCCTTTTCAGAAGCCACAAATCTACAGTTTTACGCTAAGGAGCTTTCTACGCTCGACAGCTACGAATCTACGGCTTTACGTTCGACGGCTACAAATCAGGTTTTACGCCCAGATGCCTTTGTGCTCGGTAGCTTTTATGCTCGAGAGACTACAAACCTACGACTTCCCGCTCAGGAACTACAAGCCTATGATTTTACGCTCGATGGTGTTTAGTTTATGCTCAGAAGCTGCAGACTAATGATTTCACGCTCCACGACTTCTTGCACATCTGAAGGATATACCGGCCAGATCACGCATACATCTGAACGATCCTCAAAAGCGGTCAATTGCAAAGAGTTCACGCAGAAGATACTCGTTCTTGACCTCAAGATATCCCAAGTACCCGAAGCATACAGAGTTCAACATTGAAAAATTACTCTTCTTCATGGGTCGATTCAAAGTTCATCCAGACTCCAGTCTGAATATTTCATCTATCAAGATGGCAACTCAGTTTGACAGCCATTTCTCGACCCTGTTCCAAGGGATTTTTCGAGAAATCATTCTTGAAGATGATGTCTGAACAAAGAAATTCTGTTCATCAGAAGTAGCAGTTCAGAATTCTACGCGATTCCTCACTCCTAAAACAGCAGGACGGTTCGAACACTCGAATGCTAAAGCGACTTTCTACGCATCTACAGTTATGCGTAAAAGACAGGACATGACCTAGCACTCTTTCTAAACAGAGTCGGCGTAAAGAATCAGACGTGTCGAAACTACACATATTCAGACTTTACAGCAACGTATGGCAAGACGATTATATGAAGAAGAAAGACGATTTTATTAAAGATTAAAGTCATGATTACTATGAGAGAAATCCAATCTACAAGGGTTTTTCTTCATTTTCATGATTACATCTGAGGAAAACCCCGTCTACAAAGGGCTTCCTCATCATCGTCCAAAGATCGCACCGAGAAGATGTTATGACAGGTTCTCACGTTGGTGATGGTCTTCCTCTTCTTCCAAGAAGATGATCAGTGGCCGAAGGATACAAAACTGGGCATAGACCCATCCTCCAACAGAAGGAAAGCAGGGTAAATCTGCTGTCCTACAGACCACCGCCGCTCAAGCCGGGACAGAGCTAGTATGTCTGACTCTCGTCACCGGAGGTAACGGGAGAAGGCACCACCTGCAAGCGCCGTGGTCTAAAATGACCCTTCCTCTCTCCCGGAGAACCGCCATACAAAGTTGCTGATTATCCCGAGCAAGGGAGGCTACGACATCCTTCCATGATCCATCGTTGCAGATGAGACTTGCACGAAGACGCCGTCTTTTTCGGCTCCTTACATGCTGGAAGAATATGGCCTTCTTCTTCCTCAGATCGACCCGACGGACTCCGGCGATCATCCTTGTGTGGCAAAAGGAATGCGGGGAGAACAGGTTAAACTCCTCAGTCTTTTATAGGCGAGAGAGGTCACACCTGTCCCCAATAAATCCGCCATAAAGTCAGCATCGACCGTTTCAATACTCCATTCAGAAACGTTTCGAGTTACGAGGAGCGGTTCATGCTTCATTCAAAGCGTTCCAAATTTCAAAGAAATTTGAAAGCTTTGAAGGGGGTCTTGTAGAAGCATGAAAAATACGCTGGATGGCTCAACGCAACATGGTGATGCAGGGTAGCTTAAGCAGGGGACCTCAAGGCCATCAAGAGTGCAGCGGAGCTTTTTTGCTAAGCACGGGGTAAAATATGATAGGACCATCCGCGTAAGATGTAGTATGTCCAGGCTGCTTCAGCTTAGACGGGGTGCTTCATCGCCTCCATGGCGTAAAACTCATCCGCTTTTAAAGCAGCGTTAAAGCGTACGAGGAACGCTTCGTCTTCCCCGAAATGAACTTGTCAAGTCACGCAGTGAACCTGATATCTGACTCCTGACAAAAAGTGCTGCACGGCTACCCAGACAACGGCTGAAAAGATGGCAGACCACTCGGGACGCGCCCTACAGTATGATGGCGGATCTCTGCATTTAATGCAGAGGATTTAATGAAATATCACCGAACCGTAGTTTACTGACATCCCCTCAGCGGAGACTGCTTTTACGCGTACAAGAGGATACGCTGCCTTATTTTACACAGGCAAACGCGAACTATTTACGCTCCGCGGAAGACAAACAGACTGCCACGTCAAAAGCTGCTCTTCGTACAGGGCTCGAGGCACGTCTCTGCACCGAATGCTCAGAATGGTGGCAGGCCTTCAGAACACGTCTCTGCAATTAATGATGATGGCGGATCTCTGCATTTAATATGAGAGATTTGATTATATCTCCAAGAGCCGTGATTTCGGCTAAAGACGTCCACATCACCTCGGCTTCTACGCCCATTCAGCTTTTGTGACTGCTCGGCCTCTACGACCACTCTGGCACGTTACGCAGCGGCTTCTATGCCCATTCAGCTTCTGTGCCCGCTCGGCTTCTATGCCTCATCAGCTTCTATGCTCGTTCGGCTTCTATGCTCATTCGGCCTTCTGTGCTTATTCGGCTTCTATGCCATCAGGCTTCTACGCCTACTCGGCTTTTATGCCTACTTGGCTTCTATGCCATGGTGACAGACATTGGCTTCTATGCCAACCTCTTCTACACGAGAGATACCTACCTACGTGGCTTCTACACCGTGATCTTTGTAGCGATTATACGCGTTTTGTCCCTTAGTTGGACCCGCGTCACACGCTCATTCAAAAGATCATCTATACACAGGCTTTGGTTATTTTAACCGTTGTGTAAAATGGTGCTATACTTTCCACTACTCGGTTTCCACACCGATTGAGTGGTCACTGTCACCAAAACTCTATAAATAGAGACCTCTATCAACAGAGAAACAGGTCGAAAGATCGAACAAAGGTCGAGACTTTAAAAATCGAACAAGGTCGAAACTTTGAAAGAGGATCGAACCACGGGTCGAAAAATTGGAGATTGAGGAGAGATCAAAGAGTCTTTGAGAGGGAGAGAGAGAGAGAGAGAGAGAGAGAGAGAGAGAAGCATCCAGAGCTCAGGCAAAGAGTAGCGATCGACGACATTGGCATCGTGCATCCACTCTCTTCCGCCACCTACGAAGCTGCTTTCCGTCTTCCATGGCACTTTTTCACCATCGTGTAGTCCAAGGGCTAAAGTGTTTGACTGCAGATCAGACACCTATAGCAATCATCTACCCAGATTAAATAAATTGTACTCCCATATCCTCGTATAGGATCAAAATATACAAGTTTGTTTGTAAACCGAAGAAGGCGGGTTTCGTGCAGACCTCGCATTATATACATTTTATTCTTTCATTTAATACCACAAACAACAGGGGATCTTCTAACATGTCTATTACACCCCCTAGGGAGCATTGTTGTAATAGTCATAAAGTTGTAGTTAACTACTGCTGTTCTAAGGCAAAACGGTCAGTTTTTGACCGGTTGAACTACTCTTTGTCTTTACAGGAAGAAGAACCGACATTCGCATCAGTGAACATGGCTTCACACATTCCTAGAGCAAGGTCAAATTCAAGACGTCATCCCTCTAGAACTCCAAGCCAAAGGAGATTCGACAGACTCCTTGAGAATATTGAAGCTGGTGTATTTTGAAATACCCGTTCGAGGTCACGACAACCGGCTTCATATTCTTCTGATTCCGACATCGAGGGTCACCAATTTTTCAAATCGGATACTGAAAGTATAGACTCAATCTCTACAGAGATCTATACTAATCCTTCAATAGCATCCAGAGAAATGGGAGTCTATGCCATTGGAGATGAACACGAAGAGGCTTCCCCATCAGGAAGTACTGACCAATGCATCGCTGTATTGGAAGCATCACTTAAAAAGATACATTCCATGATGGAGAGTATGCGTCAAATGATGGTGACTCAACATGCAGCTGCAATAGCTCAACCATCGGTTCCTCCGACTCAAATACGTGTGGGGGTG
This sequence comes from Iris macrosiphon, assembly GCA_036927795.1. Taxonomy (NCBI): domain Eukaryota; kingdom Viridiplantae; phylum Streptophyta; class Magnoliopsida; order Asparagales; family Iridaceae; genus Iris; species Iris macrosiphon. The sequence continues at coordinate 135,088,138 of JAYESA010000005.1, forward strand.
GACCTACCACCATCCAACGCAAACCAGGAGCCAGTTCTAAATCAAAAGTCAGCGGCTCCTCAACTTCTTAACTCGGAGAATATATTGCCTCCTGTTGGAGTTACAATACAACCGATCTCTCACCACTCTGTAGTTCCTTTACCAGCTGAAGACCCGATGCAGGCAGTGCAGGAATTGAAAGCCCAATTTGATGCCTTGAAGCATAAGGATCAGCTCAAGAAGTTGGGAATCAACCAGCCATACCCAGCTATCTGGGACGAGATCCCTTTCCCACCTAAATACAAACCACAGGATATGGTTTTGTTTGAGGGAAAGACATCACCGAGCCAGTACATGAACTACTTTAGCATGATGACGGTGTTGTTGCAAGGGAATGACGCCCTTCTCACTCGAGTGTTTAAAGGCTGTCTGTTTGGAGTAGCCTATCAGTGGTACCGTAGTCTTGCGGACAACTGCATTACTTCCTTTGAAGATTTCAAGACTCTGTTCTTTGCTCGATTCTACGAACGAGGGATGGACATGTCTATGTCATCACTTATCGAAGTAAAGCAGAAGAAGAAGGAGAGCGTTCGTACTTTCATCGAACATTTTCGTCATGCTACTTTGCAGATGCCTCCCGGAGTTCCGGATTCTGCCTTGGTGGACATTTGCAGGAAGAACCTTCTCCCACTGATCTCAGTGTTCACGGGATCATATCAGTTCCATGATTGGCCCTCATTTATCATCTCAGCGGTAGCCGCTGAAGATAACAGTCGAAAGGCGCGTGACAATGGAATTATGATCTCTACCTCTGATAGAGGGAAGCGGTCATCTTCCAATAACGATCATGCTCGTAGTTCCAAAGGGAAGGAAGCTCTGGCAATCAATACGTCTAGGTAACACACTCCGGTGACTATGCAGACGAATCCTGGAACTTCCAGGCCTAAAGAAGAGTATTCTTTTGACGACGACGATATTCCGAGCATATTTGATTTTCTAGTCAAAAGTGGCAAGCTTACTCTCCCCGAGGTAAAGCGACCAAATGAAGTCGGCAGTACCAATAACCCTAAGTACTGCATTTTCCACAGATACATACATCACCCCACAAAGGCATGTTATGTATTAAAAAGGAAAATCCAGGAGCTGATCGACGCTAAGGCCATCACTCTGCGTAATAGCGAGAAGATGGTCACAGCCAATATGATCTCACTCCAGTTTGGCAATCTGCCCCCTCAAGAAGTCCCGGATGGTGTAGTACCTATTCCAAGGGTGATGATGAATATTATTAATCTTTCGCCGACCAGGGGTCAGAATCATGACCTGGTACCCCTAACTACAAAGCGTGGTGAGATTATGTGGGTTCATCCAGATCTGGTGTCAGAAATTGAGGAAGAGACTCAAGCTGCTAAAGCTAAGTCTAAAAAGAACTCAAGATGCAAACCATGCCATATGGTTGCAATATCCCCGACATCAGAAGAAGAGGCTTTAGCAACCGGGACCCGGTCAGGCAAGGCCTACCTCAAGGACTATGGAGAAAACTAGAAGGAATCGATGGCAAACACTTTATCTTCCAAACCTCTAGAGCCTGAATCTGTTATACCAGAGACAGGTCCTTCTAGACCAACTTTGATGGACAAGGGTAAGCAAAAAGAAGTTCGTTTTAATAAATCTTTGAAGAATATTCAAAACAAAGGTTTAGAAAAACTATATAACTTCGACATCTTGGCCCAGTTGGCTAATACACCAGCCAGATTGTCTATTTTCGAGCTCCTAAGGCTATCCAAAGACACTTGTCAAGCCTTGAGTGAAGTGTTAATGTAGGCGGATGTATGCTTGACTCAGCTCAAGTCCCCTGATAAAGAGCCTGTGGCATGCCCTCAATGCCATAGTATGATGGAAGTGGTCCCTAATATCACTTTCACTCAAGAGGATATGTTGTTGAAACATAACAAGCATGACAGGCCTCTTTATTACACCGGATATGTTGGCTCCATGGAGGTAGACCGGATTCACATAGATCCGGGATCGTCGATCAGCATTATCCCTCACAGTCTGTTAAGACCGTTGAGAATCCCTACAAGCGAACTGGCTTACACTACCACCATAATCGTGGGCTTTAATGCCAGAAAGAGCAAACCATTGGGGAAGATTCGTTTGAGGATCCAGATTGGTGACCTTAGATCAGTGGCTACATGCTACATCATTGATTCAGAGGTGTCTTACAACATTCTGTTGGGCAGACCTTGGATCCACGATCATAATATCGTTCCTTCCACTCTACATCAATGCTTCAAATATGTAGACGCCCAAGGGACAGTGAAAACATAGTTTATGGATCTCAATCCCTTCAAAGGAGTTGAATCTTACTATTCTGATGCCATATTGTACACCCAAGACTACATGAAGGAGGTGTCAGGCAAGATGGAAGAGGAATCCTACCCGGAGCCAGCAGAACCATCTACTGAGCAACCTTTGTCAATCCGAGTGAAAGGACGGACTACCCATCCAAAGATCATGGAACCCATGGCTATCCACTTGAGCAGAACCAAATAGGGAGAAGGAAGTGACCCTCTAGTGATCACTTTGAACCAGAAGCCTCCATATTTGGTCATCAACCTCAGGCGCAACAAGCATCTGACTAATATAAATACAACCGGGAATGTAGTTTCTGACGATAATAAAGATTCTCTTTTCCAGTATACTGACGCTCAATTTCCAAATCAGAAATCCTTCCCCCATAACAATATAGAACCTATAGCACAAAAATTCTTGGAAGCTATAGACTCCTATCATCCGTATGTGTGGGAAGTAGCGTCAACATCTAATGTCATCACGACATGTGGACCACATGAAGATTCTATCTTTATTGTCCCACCTACTCACAACGATCAGCATCCAATAGTCTTTAGTCGCATGCGGAATAAACCAATTATACATGAAGATTCTCACGAATCTGATGCTGGGAAAATGCAAGTTCACAGATATAGCCCACAAGCTTTGAAGATTATACAAAGTACGGGTTATGACTTGAAGTTGGAACCAGGCCTCAACCATGGGAAAGGCAGACGAATACCGTTGCATGGTGATCCCTACTGTCAACGAACTCATTTTAGGTTAGGATATACCACACATCTTGCAACTTCCAATGACTCTGAGTCAAGTGAGGAGACCATTTCCTCTTTTCAAGATGATTTGTCATCCTCTGATTCAGAAGATGAACTCGAACATGTATTATCAGTAAATATGTTGTTGACAGATTCTCTCGAAACAGAGGAACAAGAATCTGAACCATTTGAAGATGAATCCTGGGCTCAGCAAATGGATACACAATGGGAACTCCGGTTCGAGCAAAGATAACCACCCACTGAAGATAAAGTTATCCAAGTCGATGTTGGGGATGAATTTTCACCAAAGCCGATATTTATCAGTAACAATCTTTTCGAAGAAGAAAGGGAAGAAATAATCCAGCTGATAAAAGAATATATCGATGTCTTTTCATGGAATTATGAGGATATGCCAGGTCTTGATCCTAAAGTGGCTACCCATAAACTCAACATACGGCCCAATTCGAAGCCTGTGAAGCAACACCAACGCCGGTTCTGTCCGGATATGATGGATGCTATTGAAGCTGAAATCAAGAAGCTAATAGTCTGTGGGTTCATCCGGGAAGAACAACATCCTGACTGGGTCGCCAATGTTGTCCCGGTCATGAAGAAAAGTGGAAAAGTGCATGTTTGCATCAATTTCCGAGATCTGAATGCGGCCTGCCCTAAAGATGAGTTCCCTCTTCCCATTATAGACGTCATGATCGATAATACGTGCGGTTTTGAGCACATGTCTTTCATGGACGGATTCTCAGGATATAATCAGATTAAGATGAATCCTGAAGATGAGAAGCATACTGCCTTCCGGACACCATTGGGGGTATATTGCTATACGGTTATGCCTTTCAAATTGAAGAATACCGGGGCTACGTATCAACGAGCTACGAGTAACATATTCCATGAGCACTTACGCAAAACAGTAGAATATTACGTAGACGATATTGCATTCAAAAGCTGCCTCAAGGATAATCACATCCAAGACTTGAAGACAGTATTCGAGTTGATGCGCCAACATCAACTCAAAATGAATCCTACAAAGTCCTTTCTTGGTGTATCCAGTGGCAAATTCTTAGGATTTGTCATTACCGCTAAAGGCAATCAAGTGGACCCTGATAAAGTGAAGGCTATCTTAGAAATGCGACCACCCCGTAATCTGAGGGAACTCAGGGGATTTCAAGGTCGTCTGGCTTATATCAGGAGATTCATATCCAACCTCTCTGGGAGATGTCAACCTTTTTCTTGCCTGATAAAGAAAGGTGTATCATTCGTATGGGACAAAACCTGTCAGCAAGCATTTAATGATATCAAACGCTACCTCACTAATCCTCCAGTTCTAGTACCTTCCGTCATAGGAAGACCATTTTTGTTGTACGTTCGAGCAATGGATCATTCTTTAGGAGCTCTCCTTGCACAGAAGAACAATGAGGGTCATGAACAGGCTATTTACTATTTAAGCAGGATGATGGTCGGAGCTGAACACCGGTACAATCCAGTGGAAAAAGAATGCTTGGCCCTAATGTTCGCCATTCAGAAGATGCGATATTATGTCATGGGCCAAACTATTCATATCATCTCCAGAATCAATCCTCTTCGGGTATTGATGAACAAGCCAATTATTCTTAATTCTCGACTCGCGACTTGGGCGATATTATTAACACCGTATGATATGGTGTATGTCCCTCAGAAGTCCATCAAAGGTCAAGCCTTGGCTGATTTCTTAGCTGCTCATCCAATTCCGGAAACCTCTAAACTATACGAGGACATTCCCGACGAAGTTGCAGAATGTAATTCCGCAATGGAAGGTGTTACATGGCAGCTATTCTTCGATGGTGCCTCCAGGACTGGTCCCAGGGGAAACATGGTTTCAGGAGTAAGAATTGTCCTGGTGACTCCTAATAAACTCGTCATCTATCGAGCATATTCTCTTAGCGAACCCTGCTCTAATAATGTGGTAGAGTATAACGCTCTACTAATCGGGCTTCAAGTCGCTAAAGAATTAGATGTTGAATACCTGGAAGCTTTTGGTGATTCTCAGCTGATCGTCAATCAGGTCAGAGGAATATATGAAGTCCGCAATCCAGACCTCATTCCTTATCACCAAGCAACGATCGAGATTGCTATATCTTTCAGAGGATTCTTCCTAGAGCACGTGCCTTGATCTCAAAATTTGGAAGCTGATGCTCTGGCTAGCCTAGCTGCAGATCTAGCTATTCCTATAAGAAGGTAGAATTCGGTGATCCTTCTTAACAGAGATTTATTCTGTGTGAAAAATAATTTTCACATAGAACGCAGCTATGCTGTAAACACGGTTCCTCCTAAGAGAGACTAGAGAAGTCCCTTTATAGACTTTGTGTCATACGGAATCTTACCAGAGGATCCTAAAGAAGCAGTATACATCAAATGACGATCATTACGCTTCTATTTTGATGCGTCTTCACAATGTCTATATCGCCGAACATACGATGGACTGCTATTACGATGTCTCTCTGACGATGATGCAAAACGGGTTATTCGAGAAGCTCATGGCGGTGTATGTGGAGCACATCAACCCGGTCCTAAGTTACAGGATCATATCAGGAGGATGGGCTACTACTGGCCGACCATGATTGCAGATGTCGTAAAATATGTAAGACAATGCGAAGCCTGTCAGGTTCATACAAATTTTATACATCAGCCTTCTGAGTATTTACATCATACGATTGCATCATGGCCTTTTGAAGCATGGGGTATGGATATCATTGGTCCTATTCACCCGTCTTCTTCTAGAGGACATCGGTTCATATTGGCTATCATGGATTATTTCTCTAAATGGGCGGAGGCGATCCCTCTTGCTGAGGTGAAGACATCCAACGTGATCAGCTTTATCATGCATCATATAATTTATCGCTTTGGGATACCCCGAAGGATAATTCATGATAACGGGCCTCAATTTATCAGCCAAGCATTTCACCGATTTTTGCGATAAGAATCGGATACAGAATATGGCCTCGACGGCTTATAATCCTGCTGCTAATGGTTTGGCGGAAGCCTTCAACAAAACCATCATCAAACTCTTAAAAAAGTTCGTTTCTTCGAACAAAAGAGATTGGAATGAGAAGCTGGGGGAATGTCTCTGGGCATACCATACAACGGTACGAACACCAACAGGTTGTACCCTATTTTCATTAGTTTATGGGTGTGAAGCAGTTCTCCCCATTGAAATCCAAATTCTATCACTCAGAATAGCCATGGCTAATGAGTTGACACAGAAAAATAATAATCACTTAAGGCTTCAAGAGCTAAAAGGATTAGATGAGAAACGCCTTCAAGCTCAGCAGCGCATTGCGTTCTACCAGGCATGCATTTTCAGAGCTTTTAATCGAAAAGTGTAGGAGAGAGTGTTCAAAGTTGGTGAGCTAGTTCTAGCTGTGAAGAGGCCAATGGTCATTACACACAAAAGTAAGGGCAAATTCCAACCTAAATGGGAAGGTCCTTATGTGATTGAAACGATATTCTAAATGGCACCTACGGATTAGCCAAGCCTAATGGAGATTTAATAATGGCTCCTATCAACGACAAATTCCTGAAGAAGTACTATGCTTGATCTTCTTTGCTCAAAGGAGTATGATGAAGATTTTATTCTGACAATATTACATATAAAGATTGGTTGGATCATATTCTATTATGTTATTATGACCTCTGAATAGATATGTTTGACTAATTTGAAACTTCAAAACCTATCACGTCCATATTACCTCTGATAGTGTTTTGTATAAAAATTTAGTTGGAGCATATTCTATCATGTCCATATAACCTCTGAATAGATATATCCAACTGAAGCTTACCGAAAGTCTATTATGTCCATATTACCTCTGATATTACTTTCATCTTTGCCTATCATTTTTATTCAAAAGTGATCAGTCCACAAAATCAAAAAAAATATCTTTATTATCTTTTGGGAATAGCAAAATTACAAAGGAAGCAAAAAGATACATCATTGGGGAGGAGCAGTTAAATCTCTAATCTGTCGCGCCAAAGCAGCCATCCTATCGTTCTGGAGTTCAAGATAGTGCTGCAAGCCTGTTCCAGTCGTGCCTCGTCATCGCTCAAGCGAGATAGTTCGAACCGAGCATCAACAAAACTGGTATGGGTGACACCCGCACGCGTCAAGTTCTGCTGAGCTATCTCCACTTGACCCTTAAATACATCATGAGCTGCCGATGTCTTGAGAAGCCTCTCCCTGGCCTGAGCGAGTTCAGCTTCCAAATTTTGAACCCTCGCTTCATCTCCCTCATATTCGACCTGGTACTTGGTTAGTTGAGGAATAAAATCCACCAAGACAGTCCGCTCTTTATCCATCTCCTGCTACTGTTCTTGGATGGATTTGTTCAGAGTTTCCATTTGCTCAGCAAGCTCTGCAGTTTAGGAGTCGTACTTAGCTTGAACTAGATCGTCGATGCTGCCCCGAGATAGTTGCAAATACTCGTTAATGGGTTGTTCTAAACCATTAACTATTTGCTCTAGCGCATCAGCTCTGTCATTATCATTAAAATTTCTAATCTGCACGATAAGGAGATTGGAGGATATCTTAAACCTAAGTTCTTCTCCAGTACCAGCGATATTAACTCCTTCAAAGTGAGATAGAATATGCTAGTGTATTGATCCACTAGCATAGCAAAGCTCGAATGGATACCGGGAGTGGCCGCAATATCAGTAAATTTTTCTCCAGGAATGACTGCAGAGGATGTCGCTACAATCGTTGCTCCAACAGAGGGTGCAACAAAAGAAGAGACACCAACAACAGTTGAAGTTGCTGGTATACTCGACGAAAAAGGCACGAATAAGATGGTGGGTTCATCTTCCCCTGATGTCATTTGAACTCCCACTGGTGGGATGACATCTGAGAATGTGGCAGATGATAGATCGACAGTTTCAAAACACTCTTCTTCTACGTCGATCACCATCGTTTCATTAAATGGGTCTGCAACAAAATCAGAAGTTGCATCATCTCTGCCCTCCCCAGAGATGTCTTCACCTGAAAAGAAGACAAGAGAAAGTTAATATCAATTTGATATTAATTTTCATGAAGAAAACGTGAAGACAATATTTACCCATGGCCGATAGCATGTATGTTGCGTCTGCAGCCTGAATAGCTAAATTATCTCTTAATGATGCTAGACAAGCTGTCATACCTGGAGAAGAGGGTGCACCAACTGACACTGGCGGGTAGTCTTCCCAGTCTTCACCCAGATCCACTCGAGGTTCATCGGGTGGAATCTCGCTGGAAATATTTACAGACGAAGGAGGGGTTATTCCCATTATTTGCCTGGATAAAGGTATTCTTAATAGGCTCGGCCTCGAAGGCGACCTCGAAGCACTACCAGTAGCGGTAGTAGCGACAGCAGTTTCGAGCAAAGAATCTCCGGTACTGTCAATCGGAACTATGGAGGTTCCCTTTCTAAAAGGCGAAGGACCTCTGATCAAAGAATCATCCCCAACAGGGAAAATGACAAGCTCGCTCCTAGAAGCCCCCCCTGGTGGAAGCCTTTTTTGGACCTTGGGCAGTCTTCTTCTTGCGGGGAGAAGGCTCTTTCAGAGTGGAAGCCTTCCGTTTCTGGAGGATAACGAGAGGCTCTGCTGGCGGAGCTATTACGCCTCTCGGTATTATCAACAAGAACTCGTCTGCATCGGCGGTGTCTTCATCTTCATCCGAGGAAACAGACAGAATCTCCTCCCTCGCAGTGGACCTATGGGAGGGCATCCGAAAACTTCCACGCACATCAAAATCGTGATAGAAGGTATTGATAGACGCATAGAACTGTGCGTACGAGTGCAGAATAAATAACTCCATGGAGAGAGAAGTCGCAGGAACAGCAAAAGTTGTACCAGTACAGCCCGTGATGAAGTACCGCCATCCTCTGGCTGTATCAATAAGTCCACCTTTGGACTTGAAACTGGTGATGGGATTTCCCACATGCAACTGGTTATACCCAAATTGCCTGGCGAACCGACTGGGCAAATAAGGCTCAAGACAGCAGTGGTCCTCACTTCTGTACAGCAAATGGGAAGGTCTAATACAGACCAACCAGTAGAAGGCTTCAGGAGAAAGAATGGTCCTCCCATGGCCATCATCCTTAAGTTTTGTCCCCTGTTGATTGATATGTACAGGGGGACGATACAGAAGAGCTTCCAGCCGTGGGAAAAATTAAATGCTCGTCGGCAATCTATGGTGGTCGCCACGTTCCAAAGGGAATTCTTGTAGTTCAACAAGAAGTTATTTCCCGAACCGCTGGCAGGACCGGGAGACATCACCCTGGTGTTGTGAAGAATTAACCATCCCATCAGGTATAGGAATGGTAATTCCACTCAGGGAAATCCTTTACGCTGCGTATCATCAGCTAGCAGCCCATCAGTAATGGCCCTCAGGCCAGCTTGTATCCTACAGACCATGGCAGGGAGTAGGCCCAATCTTGCTCCAAACACCAAACATACTATGGGCCATAAGGTGTTGCGATATATGCGATCCGTAGAAGCGATGCCAGGCACTACCCATCGACGTAGCCAGACAGAAAGGAAGCCAGCCAGTTGATCTTCCCTTGACAAAGGCTTGCGACAATGCCTCATATAACTGAAGGCTTTTGTGACTACAGGATAACCCCCTGTCTCCTCATCAAGAGTATAATCAGGAGCCCCTGCGTCTTCAATAAGGTCATCGACCGTATTGGCATTGAGCATACTCAGGAGGTTCAAGGGCGTATCTCTACTATCTACAACCTTGTCCGGCTTAGCGTTTCTGGCATAATGGAAGAAGAGGTAGGCTAACCACTTGTTGATATGAGCCAATCAGAGGGCTCTTTATAGAAAGTGGTACAGGTAAGATAGTGGCACATCAGCTCCTGGTATACTGCCACCGCCCGAGGGTTTGTATCCCTCAGCTCCCTGTTTGTGGGAACGTACTCCTCATAAGGAGTGTCTCCCATTAGTAGCTTGGAGATCTCCACCATCTCATACAAGGCCAAGCCTAACTCACCTAACGGAGTGGCAAAAGTCCCGGTAAGCGAATTGTATTGCTCCATCAAGGCTAAGAACAAGTTAGGGTTGACAGACAGACCAACACTTGTGGCGCTCACAGCTGCGAACAAGCCAATACTTTCCAGCTCCGTCTGGAAGTGCTTCAGGGCCCAGGCAGTTAAACTGGCCCATCGAAGATTCTCGGGGCTAAGCCATCCACTGGTCCGAGGGTTGACCTTAGGGTACACTCCTTCCTGTCCCATAAAATTATTGCAGAAGGTTAATATTTGGACTAGCTGGATCAGCGACGTATCCTCACTCGGGACGCTACCCAGCAGTAATCCCCTAAAAGGCATCACAGAGCCTAAAGGTTTGCTCATAAAAGCTCCTCGGTTCAATCCCTTATTGTACAAGATCTTTCCGGGGCGGCCATGAAGATCGGGAGTCAGGATCCATATCATCTTCCTAGGATGTGTGGCGTGGAAGAACGCAGAGATAGGATAATCCCTGGGCATCCTGGGCAGACATATGACCGTGCCCTCAGCAGTAAACATCCAATCCTCCTTCTTGGGTTTAGTTTGGGACTGTTTGTCGATAACATCCCCGAATAAGAAACCTGGTTTCTTATACTCTGTCCCGTCTATGTATGTCAGGGGCTCCCCACTGATCATACTCAGCAGCATGTGTTCTCCTTGGGACGAGATCAGGATTCCCCGTTCTTCAGGATAATTGGCGCCAGAGATGGGGAATGTCACATGGGACAAGTCCTCCAAATAGTTTGAGTTCAGCATCCCGGCAGCAAAGCCCATAACTTCAGCCAAATGAGAGATCTACAAGTCCACTGTAAAATACAAGAAAATAAGTCAGTTTTACGCTAGACACTACACTTTTGCAGAATATGCCAAATATTAACAGTCTGAGCTTTTACGCCAGACTGCAAAAAAAAAAACTTGAGTCTTATGCTGGAAACTATTTTCTATTGCGTAAATAAATCAAGGTTGGCAGTATCTAACAGTCTGAGCTTTTACGCCAGATTGATAAAATTTGAATTTTTATGCCAGAATTCATATCCAGCGCATAAAACTCAAAGTTTGTAGTATACGCCAAATCTCGACAGTCTGAGTTTTTATGCCAGACTGCAAAAATTTGGAGTTTTTACGCTGACACATTAGGAATGTGGGCGTAATAATAAAATATCTTTGTGCATCATCTTCCTCGAAGAGGTCCTTAGCACAGTAGATGACCTTGCGCATACACGCACAACGTGTGCGAAGGGTTTTTTCTCTCGAAGTCTTTACCTGTAATGTCCGGAGCACAGCTTGTTTGGGTGGCTCGTGTTTGAGCAGGGGCGAGATGAGGAAGCGACCTTCTTTCCCTTAGCAGTGGAAGCTTGTTTGGGTGCCATGGTGAATCTGAGTTCTCAGGAAAGAGACGAAGAAGAAAGGATTTTTTTTGGAAAGCAAGGGTTTTACGAAGACAGATACAGAGTTTCTCTTTCAAGACCTTGGGCTATTTATAGAGTTCAGATAACTCTTCGAATCCCTAACCAAATCCGATATTCAATATTCGGTTATGATTTGGGACCATGTCAGCTCATCATTTGAAAAAAAAGAAGACGGACAGTCATGCTGCGTAACGGATCCAGATTTTACGCTCAGAGGCTATAAATCTACGGTTTTACGCTCAGCAGCTTTTACGCTCAAAGACTATAAATCTACGATTTTATGCTCAGCAGCTTTTCCGTTCAGAGGCTATAAATTTACGGTTTTACGCTCAACAGCTTTTACGCTCAGAGTCTATAAATCTACGGTTTTACGCTCAGAAGCTTTTACGCTCAGAAGCTATAAATCTACGGTTTTACGCACAGAAGCTACAGATCTATGATTTTACGTCCAGAAGTTAACAGATACTATGGTCTATGACTTTTTCGAGAAGGCCAATCCCAAGGGTTTACGCAGAAAATATTTCTTTTTGGCTACGAAACATTCCAAGTGCTTGGAACACACAGAGGTTAGCATCGAAGATGATTCTCCTTCTTGGGCCATGGGGAGTTCATTCGAAGTCCAGTCAGAATCTTTTACAGAAGTTCAAGTATGGCCTGTTCAACAGACATTTCTCGCCCTTTTTCAAGGGATTTTCAGAAAACCATTCTTGAAGATGATGGTCTGAACAAGAATTCTTCGTATCAAAGAAGTGACAGTTCAGAAATTCTACGTGACTCCTCGTCCAAAATAGCATGACAGTTTGGATCTTCAAAACAACTTAATGCTAAGGAGCTTTCTACGCATCTTTTATTACGCGTAAAAGATGGGGCGTGATCAGATAATCGTTTATCAGAGTCAGTGTAAAATTATTCAGACTTCCTCACAGCAAATATGGCAAATCAACTTGCGTAAAAGAAGACAAGTTTATTAATCATGATTACATATGATGGAAATCCAGTTTACAAAGAGTTTTTCATCTTCATGATTACATATGATGGAAATCCTTTTTCTACCAAGGGTTTCTTATTTTTATTTAAGATCACACCAAGAATCTGCTGTGCCAGGTTCTCATATTGGTATAAATCTTTTTTTGTCTTCTACTGCAGTTAATCGGCTTCCGCGACCGATTAACAAGAAAATGATTAATGGCGGGAGGATACAAAACTGGGCATGAATCAATTACGCAAGCCCACCCTCCATACACCATGACAGGCATGCCCTAAAAATTGTGTTAGGGGTTCAGACCCAACACAATACTAGAAGACAGGGCCAAACTACCTACCCTCGTCCAGCGCCATAATATGAGAGAATACAGCTTGCAAGCTGTGTGGCCAAATGAGACCCTTTCTCTCTCCTGGATGAATTGTCATATAAAATTGCTGATTATCCCGAGCAAAGGAAGCTATGATATCCTTCCATGATCCATCATTGCAGAGGACATTTTCTCAAAGATGCTTCTTTTTACGGCTCCTTACAGGCTGGAAGAGCATGATCTTCTTCTTCCTCAGGCCAGCCCAATGGATCTCGGCAACCATCTCTTTTGGTGAAGGATGTATGGAAAGACAGGTTCACTCACTTGCCTTTATATAGGCAGAAGAGAACACATCAAATCCCAATAAATTTCTAAAAATTTGCCAAGAAATCAGCCTCGCAGAACGAGTCAAATTTGACCGTTTCATGCTTCATTCAAAGTGTTTCAAATTACGAGGAATTTAAAAACTTTGAAGGGGGTCTTGTAGAAGCATAAAAATATACTGGGGGAGTTATACACGTAAAATAACCAAATATGCATGAAGCCCGCGTAAAACAGAGCTCCAGTACTGGGTGGCGTAAAACATGACTTCAGAGCCATTGGCGTACAACAGAGCTTCAACGCTGTTCAGAATAAAATAGAGCTCCAGAATAACCCGCGTAAAGCAGTCCTTCCAGACTGCTTCGGCGTAAAAAGGTTGCTACATTGCCACTTCGGCGTAAAATCTGTCTTCTTTTAATACAGTGGGAAGTTGTACGAGGAACTCTTCGTATTCCTCGAATGAACCTGTCAGTTGAAGCAGTGAACCTGACTCCTGACAAAAAGTATTGCACGACGATCGAGAGGACGACTGTAATGATGATTCTGCACAGAGCCCCAAACTATCGTCTAGTGACATAATCCTCGATATAAGACGTCGTTTACGCATTCAAGGAATACGATGCCTATTCTACACAGGCAGAGATGAGCTTTACACTCAGGATGAGACAAAACCAACCGCCACGTCAAAAGCTGTTCTTCGTACAGAACTCGAGGCACGTCTCTGCAGTTAATGCTCGAGATGGGGGCAGATCTCTGTATTTAATGCACGAGATTTGGTTCTACTTTTAACGACTAGGAGAGATAAAATTAGGGCTAATATGCTCACGTCACTATCCCTGCATATTATGCCAATCTGGCTATTTTCAACTATAGTAGTATGCCGTATGCTATCTCCACGAAATACGCCAACCTGGCTATTTTCAACTATAGGAGTACGCTGTATGCTATCTCCTCGAAATACGCCAACCTGGCTATTTTCAACTATAGGAGTACGCCGTATGCTATCTCCTCGAAGTACGCCAATTCAGGCTATATTTGCAAGGTACGCAATAAGGCTATTTGGCCCTGAATACGCTCAAGACCTCGGTCAGCAAGGATAATTAGCTAGTTTATGCTGGTTACCTATTACCTATGCAGAATCAAGTTTTACGCAGAACTCGGCTTTTATACCAACAAGACAGCTATTTGGCTTTTACGTCAATAAGACAGCTATTTGGCTTCTACGCCAATAAGACAGCTACTTGATTTTTACGCCAACAAGACAACTACTTGGCTTTTACGCCAACAAGATAGCTACTTGGCTTTTACTCCAACGAGATAACTATCTGGCTTTTACGCCTACGAGACAGTTATTTAGTCTTTATGCCAATCTTCTCTACGTGAGGGGCAGTTACCTACGTGGCTTGCATGCCACGATCTTCGATGAGCGATTATATGATTACCTCATAATGGGACATGCGTCACATGCAAATTCAGGAGATCATTCATACATAGGTAGCAGTTATTATAACCGCCGCGTAAAAGGTGCAGCTCTCTCCGCTGTTCAGTTTCTACACCGACTGGTCAGTTACTGTGACCAAACTCTATAAATAGAGACTTTCGGTCACAGGAGCGAGGGCAGAAAATAAGAGAGGTCGGATCCAAGGTGGAGAGAATTCAGGAGTCACAGACAGAGGTCAAGGTTAAGAAAGCAAAGATAGAGAGCTTTGGCAACGAGATTTCAACCTTTCCTGCAGTCTTTGAAGCTTCTTTTCCTTCTTCTACAGTACTTCTTCATCATTGTGTGGTCCAAGGGACAAAGTGATCGACCGCAGATCAGACTCCTATAGCAATATTTTCCCAGAATTAAATTTTTGTACTTAACATCCTCGTATAGGATTAATTATACTTCTTTTTCTTGTTTGTAAACAAAGAAAGGATTTCGTATAAACCTAGTTTCAATTTTTTTCGTTTTTTATCAAACAACCGCTCCGGCAGGCAAAGCCGAGGATTACTACCATAAGACCAAGCATGGCTTTGGGTACGTCATGCCTCCCATAACCCCCAAAGATTCGGATAAAGAAGATGAGTTACACTCTTACTCATCAGAATCTTTCTCTTTGGACTCCGACATTAGTATAGGAAAGATGCTCAAATAAACATTGCCTGCTAACATAGTGTTAGCTGACCCTGAGGAAGATGACGAGGATCCACCTGAGCTCGTTGAAGTAGAATAATGGGCCCAACGCCTAGACGCACAATAAGAGATGCGGTTTGAACAATGCAAAGTTTCTACTGAGAATAAAGTCGTACAAGTCAATCTGGATAATGAATCCTCCCATCAACAAAAGTATGACTGATGAGGATCGGGAATCCCTACTACAACTCATCAGGGAATACATCATTTTCTTTGCCTAGAGTTACGAAGATATGTCAGGACTAGACCCCCAAATTATGGTCCACAAACTTAACATCTTGTCGAACGCCAAGCGTGTCAAACAGCAACAACGACAGTTCCGACTGGACATCATAAACGCCATCAAAGATAAAGTCAACAAACTGATAGCTAGTGGCTTCATCCACAAAAAATAACATCTAGATTGGGTAGCCAATATCGTGCCCATCGTCAAAAAAATAGGAAGATCCGGATCTATATTGACTTTCGTGATCTAAACGCGGCCTGCCCTAAGGACGAGTTCTCCCTTTTGATCACAGATGTAATGATTGACAATACTTGTGGCTTTGAACTCATGTCCTTCATGGACGGATTCTCAGGCTACAATCAAATTAAGATATCTCTTGACGACAAGAAGCATACATCGTTCCGAACGCCGATAGGGGTGTATTGCTACACAGTCATGCCCTTCGGCTTGAAGAACGTCAGTGCTATATACTAGTGAGCTGTGAGCACCATCTTTTATGAGCAACTAAGTAAGACAGTCGAGTATTACATTGATGACATCGCCGTCAAGAGTCGCTCCAAAGATGATCACCCTTGGGACTTGAAGGCTGTGTTCGACCTCATGCGTGCACATCAGCTCAAGATGAATCCTACCAAATCCTTCTTGGGAGTCTCCAACGGCAAGTTCCTGGGTTTTGTCATAACTTTGAAGGGTATCCACGTGGACCCCGACAAAACCAAAGCAATCCTTGAAATTTGCCCACCGAAGAACCTCAGAGAGCTTCACGGCCTTCAAGGAAGACTGGCATACATCAGAAGATTCATATCAAATCTCTCTGGATGTTGCCAACCATTCACCTAGCTCATAAAGAAGGGAGTCTCCTTTTTCTGGGACAAAGAAAGCTAGTCGGCATTCGATGACATCAAGAAATACCTCATGAACACTCTGGTGCTGGTAGCCCATGCTAGCCCAAAAGAGTGACACAGGTCACGAGCAGACCATCTACTATCTCATTAGGATGATAGTCGATGCAAAGTACAGATTCAATCCCATCAAGAAGGAGTGCCTTGCTCTAGTCTTTACTATCCAGAAAACTCGATATTACGTGACAGGACAAATGATCTATGTGATCTCATGGGTCAACCCCCTCAGGTTCCTTATGACCAAACCAGGGGCACTCAACTCCCACTTAGCTATGTGGGCGAAACTTCTATCAATATATGACATTGTATTTATTTTACCAAGTGCGGTAAAAGGTCAAGCATTTGTCGACTTTCTAGCTGCCCATCATGTCCCAGAAATCTCGAAGCTTTACGAGAAAATCCCAAATGAGGTAGCGGAATCAAACATGACCACAAGCGCAGAAGCCGTCTGGTGAATATTCTTCGATGGTGCTTCAAGAACAGGGCCCAAAGGTTATATTGTCGCTGGCATCGGGATACTACTAATTTTCTCGTACGATTTGGTTATAAACTGCGCTTACTCCCTCATAGAGCCATGCTCCAACAATATGGCAGAGTACAACGCTCTCGTCATTGGTCTCCAACTCGCCAAACAAGTGGGTGTTGACTAACTGGAAGCCTACGACAATTCCAAGCTAATAGTAAATTAAGTCTGAGGTAAGTACGAAGTCCGAAACGAGGACTTAATTCCCTACCACCAAGCACCAAGCTATACTTGTAATAATCACCACATTCGAGGGGTTCTTCATAGAGCACGTCCCTCAACTGTAAAATATCGAGGATGATGCCCTGGCCAGCCTTATAGCCTCTCTAGTTATTCCGATCAATACTCATAAACTGATCACCATAATCAGTCAGGAACTGGTCTGCCCAAAGAACAACCTCTGTCTGTGCCTGAGCTACTCAGTAGAGATGAGAACTGACTCACAAGACTGGAGACTCCCATTTATTGACTACGCAATCTATAATATTCTTTCCGATAACTTAAAGGAAGCCACTTCCATCAGAAGACGTTCCCTCCGGTTCTATTATGATACGGCTACCAAAATGCTGTATAGCCGCTTCTATGAAAGTCTTCTACTATGATGCCTATCGAATAAAGAAGCAAAGCAGGCTCTCCGTGAGGCTAACGACGCGGTTTGCGGTGCCCATCATCCAAGACCCATGCTACAGGACCGTCTTCGGAGAATGGGTTACTATTGGCCGACATTGGTAGCAGACGCCTTTGACTATGCAAGAAAGTGACAAGCATGCCAAATCCACGCAGATTTCATCCACCAGCCCTTAGAGTTTCTACACTCGACCATTGCATTGTGGTCGTTCAAAGCCTGGGGCATGGATATCATAGGGCCGATTAGCCCGCCTTCGTCTAAGGGACATTGGTTTATCCTCGCCATTACCGACTACTTCGCCAAGTGGGCAAAAGTCATACCACTCGATGAAGTCAAGACATCAAACATGATCAGCTTTATCAAGCATCACATCATATACCACTTTAACTTACCATAAAGGATCATCTATGACAATGGTCCACAGTTTGTAGGTCATGCTTTTTATCAATTTTGTGACAAAAATCTAATCCATAATGTAGCCTCGACTGTCTACAACCCAGCAAAAAATGGTCAAGTGGAAGCAGTCAACAAGACCATTATAAAACTACTCAAAAAGTTCCTGTCATCTAATAAGTGCGACTGAAATGAGAAGCTGCGTGAATGTATCTGGGCCTATCGAACAATGGTCCGGATACCTACCGGTTGTGCGCCATTCTTCTTGGTCTACGGGAGCAAAGCGGTCCTCCCCATCAAGGTCCAAAGTCCCTCCTCAGAGTGACTCTCTCCAACCGGCTAACCATCGACGATAATCACCGCCGACGACTATAAGAGTTAGAAGCACTCGATGAGAAATGTCTCTTAGCTCAACAATGCATTGAGCTATACCAAGCGCATCTCTCAGGAGCCTTCAACAAACAGGTCAAGAAAAGGATTTACCAAGTGGGTGACCTCGTTCTAACAGTAAGAAGGCCGATGGTTATGACCCACAAGATGGTCGAAAAGATTCAACCCAAATGGAAAGACTCGTTCGTTGTAGAATCTATATTCTCCAACGACACCTACCGATTGACAAAATCCAATGGCCACTTACTCATGATGTTCATCAATGGCAAGCTCCTGAGAAAGTACTATATCTAAGGCTAGGCTCATACTTCCCTATCCACATCAGGACAACCAAGATAAATAGTATTTACACTCTTGTTTATTCATTCCCAGCAAGTATCTATGTACGACACTGCCCCCTCTATATTACCTCAAAAACCAGTCTTATTAGACGCTAGCCATGTCCATATTACCTCTGAGCTATCAGCCTAACAATCTCCCCAATATAGTAACCCTCAGATTTATCTATATTTTTGGGTACACCACACTCAGAAAACCACTCCTCGGTGAGTTTTTTGGACGCTAGTTCACGTCCATACTACCTCTAAACTACTGTCCTAATATTTCTTTTCGACCATTTTTGCAATGTCCATATTACCTCTGAGCAAACCTCCCGGGTTCGACTATCGATTGTAACATCCATATTACCTCTGATATCAGTTGTCATATCAATTTATCACCCATACTTAACTCTAAGTACGATAGCGGTGTTAAGTCCACAAAACCTTCCATGTCCATCACCTCTAGCTGGGCTTGTCTTAAACCTACTACTTGCACTCCAGTGCGCAATAAGTAATAGGTCCACCTAAGTCTCCAGTAGGACATCCTTAAACAGACTACGATATTGTACTATGTCCATATTACCTCTGGTACAATATCCAAAAGTCCACAACATATAATAGGACAAATACAAAGAAAATATTCTGAAAAAGGAGAGACTTTATTGATTAATATTCAAGATCATGAGTACATATAATGGAAATCCATTACATTCAAGGATTTTTATTAGTATTCAAGATCATGAGTACATATGATGGAAACCCATTTGTAGGGTTTCCATGAAGTCTTGCTGATACGAACCTTTTTTTATTAGAGGCGTCCCACCGTGATGTCGTTGCTACTGACACAAGTCAAGCTCGCAGCAGAACTCAATGCTTTCTGGATCATCCCTCCACAGTATAAACTCAGTATATAGAAAATAATCTATACCGACATATAGCAAGGGGGGAGCAAGAGCAGGCGCTCTACAACTATATAGAGTGACCGAAGACATGAATGTCAATTAATCAAAAATATGTCATCGATACCGCAGTCTTCCGATCGGTAGCAAGTCGCATAAAGGGGGGAAACGCAGCTAGCACGCTGCATGAACAAGGACAGCTCCATGCATGATGCAGTATGTTCATCCTTATCTCCTGGATTAGTTCTTGGTAAACTATCACCGTCTCTTGGATCAGTTCTTGACGAGGAACCGCCGTATAAGGTTGGTCTTTACCCCAAAAAAAGGATGTTATGATATCCTTCCATGCTCTATCATGGGCAATACGAGGGAGAACAAAGCATGCACAAGGAAAATATATGACATCAATATACAAAGTCAAAGTTGATGTCTATGTGGCAGAGCCTAGTCAACGCATGAGGTGCCTTCCATGTGGCAGAGTCATGGTTGTCGCATGTCCATGTCGAGCACTCCATGCGATAGAATCATGGTTATCGCATGACCAAGGTTGAGCATTCATCCATGCGATAAAGTCTTAGTTGTCGCATGATGGTTGCCCATCCATGCGACAGACTAATGAGAAAAGCTTGCACATGTTCGCGATGATCTTTTATCCATGCAACAAGGCTGTATAAAGAGTTTGCGCATATTCTAGATAATTTCTCATCCATGCAGCAAGACTGTGCACTGGTGTCTCTGTGTCCATAAAGGCCCAATGCGAAGAATGCGGTGCTCCCCTACCTCCGAGTAAAGCACCAAAATCAGGGGGCCAGGGATCAAGACCGCCCCTAACAAATTTTACAAGAAAGAAGAAAGGGAGCAAGGAGAATAGAGTTCTTTCTCTTCCTGGTTGCCTATTTATAGGTTTAAAAGCTGCGTGAAGGGATCGAGGTAATGAAATGGGATGAACCTGATGCCTCAATCTGCGTGATCCTCTTTAATCTCCTCAGAAACCGATTCCTCGAGCCCCATGTCACGAGACGGCACAAAATTCTAAGAGATCCGGTAAAAGATAGAGCAAATATCCTAATTTAATGATCTGACAGTCTTTCAGATACAACTATATGACAATAAGACTATGCGATATGCCCTTCATATGCAGCCAATAGCGCTCAACCATGCTTCTTTCATAGTATTCCAAACTTATCATTTTGGAAATATTGAATGGGGTCTTGTAGAAGCATTAAAAATCATGAATGCAATATAGAGGTCATGCCCCCAAAAAAAGTAACCAAGTCGCAGAGAAGCCACATGCAGCCTGATCAACCAAAGATCTAAATACCGCATAGTATAATCTATGGGGCCTGAACGACCACAGAGCAGGAAGGTTGCATAAAACCTTCTGACACAGCATTTGATGACTGTCAGACTCTGACACATCACTTGTCACACTGAGACGCTTAAAGATTCATAAAGATAATGGCCAAAAGGTTACATCAACTCATTGATGGCCTCGATAAATATGCCATGATATATGCCCATTCATATGCAGCTATATGCCCATGCGGCCTCATCATTAAGCGGCCAGAGTGTCCATCCGATCAAGACCATACAAGAGTTTGCATATGGCTATATACCCATGTGGCCTCAGCATCATGCAGGCAGAGTATCCAAACGACCAAGGCCAAACGAGAGCACGTATGCAACCACGATAATATGCGGGTAAGACGTTATGCGACTCTCGACTTGCAGGATCTTTCTGTTACAACCAAAGATGATTTCTTACACAATTAATGCAAACTACGTGTCCAGCTGACCAAGTCACGCATGCAACAACGTCGAGATCTCTACAACAATATATTGTAACCAATACCACGTGGCAGCCTGTCCGTAGTATGCGTCCGTAGTTACAACCATTTTCTGTTGATGGAGTTCTATACGGCCACCAAATAGAGGCATATGTGGCACCTATAGTCCGTCAGTAGGATGACTATAAATAGCAAGGTTAGCATACCTTACAACCCCCGGCCAGCTAAGTACATGCACACAAGCTTAGAAGAGAGAAAGGAAGAGTGCATCCTCATTCCCTCATCAGACCATCAATGGAGTAAAGAAGATGCTACTGCCCTCAAGCTCCATCGTCACTACCCAGATCAAAATATTGTACTTAGATTTTCTGTTTATGATCCCTTTGTACTTCTTTGTTTGTTATTTCAACGTTCAAAACTTGCAATGGGGGGACAAATAGCAGGGATGCATTCCCACCCACCCCACAGGGGCAGACAGAGAGATACGTACAATAAGATATAGAGAAAGCATACTCAGGAGTCCAGTTCCTGTCTTTTGTGCCAGTGAGCCAGAGACCTAGTTCCTTCGTCGTTGGACCGTCAACGGAGAAAATGAGACAGCTGCAGTACTTGATCTCCATCGTCACACTCCCCAAAATTTTAACTATACTTAGATTTCTTATTTAAAGACTCTTTATACTCTTTGTTTTTAATATGCAAGCACTGAGTTAGCAAAACTTATATTTTTTGTAATGGAAAAAAAATGACGACTCTGCCGGGGACTTCTTTTTCCACTGACAAAAAGATCGTGATGCAGTCCGATGCGACAAAACTTGGTTCCACTAAGAGGATGCTAGTTGTGCACTTCGACTAGCAAGATTTTGAAGAGATGCTTTATGAGGGTAGTGCGAGCCCTTCGCAAAGGCTAGTAAAGCCTAAGAAGACCCGTAGGACTTGGGTCACCAAGGCAAGCATGTCTTACCCAACTACGAAGCATGCACTCTCTGTACCTGATACTCTAGACGTATGTCATGCGTCCACACAGGCTACCCCTTCTCTTGCTGCAGTCATTTATGAGGAGAAAGGTGCTCAACACCTAAGTTCTGGAAGAGAAAAATACTATGATGCCAAGAACTTAGGGCTGATGCACAATCAATGCGCCCACAGCGAGGGGCACAGAAGAAGAAGCAAGTAGCACCCAACTCCAGGAACAAGAAAGTTGTTGCATGCACCAAAGACAGTAACAAAGGCTCTATCTTTGACATAATCTTATGCGGCATGTCACGACCCGCACCCAGAATAGGGGCACGAGTGCGTGGGTACGTCCAACCTACGCTGCAGCATCGGCGGTAAAATATTATCTAGGTCACAATAAAACTAATATAACTCACAACCTGTCAATGATATCAATCTCCATAAGGAGGACAATATACATCTCACAATATCTCATAATGTAAACTCAATCACAACAACTATAAAAGTGTGAAGGCACGATAAAAGATAAGGAGAATGATATAGTCAAACACAATGTCTCAAAATAAAGATAAATTACAGTCTAGCTGTCCAACATAAAGTCTCCACAAGTCTCAACATAACTAAGAATAAGTCTAAACATAAACTAAAATAAACCTCAAATAAGTCTCAGCACATAAAATAAATACTGTCTAAATATCTACAGGTAGTGTCTCCTCTAGATCTCTGGTGTGTAGTCTGCATCTATACCTGGTCCATAATGTGTCGGACACCAGTGCTCTAAGTAGCAGTCTGGAAAAATATTTCCAGCCAGGATGGAACAAAGTATATCTCTAACAGCAGTTCTACATCATTGATATAAACTATGTAGCAGTAAATAGATAGAAATATACAAGATGCATATACATGTACAAGAGATATACAATAAAGGAAATACTGGAACTACTATAAATAAATGCGGGAAGGAACAATATGTCAATAAACAAGAATACTATGACTAAGTGTGTGAGTACTAGCTTTAACATGTGATCGGCTTTGGAACTTGTACAGGAATAATGGCCTGGCTAGTCATACGTGCGGTGTATGACCAACACTAACATGTGAACAAGACTTGTACATGAAGGGTATGATCACATATCTACACTAAAATACTCCCCACCCCAACTGGTATAGTAGATCTAACCATGGTACGCTATGGCACGGGATTCTCTAGGAAGGTAGCAAGTCTCTCCGAGAATCAGTGTCTGTACATGCACAAGATAAACAATGAAACAAGACTTGTACAAGATATACCATATACAAGGAATAACATCTCATGACGAGATCCGGATATACCAATCCGTGTAACTATCGTGTCAAGAAATATAAATATTTATACTAGATACAATGAACATAAAGGATATCATAAATAAGAAACTATTAGAGAATGTACTCGCCTGGGTTCCTTAGCTGTCAATACCAATGTCCTGCTCCTGAAGTCTCGCAGGACGATCCAATGGGCCTATAGACATATCATATAATACAATATTGCATCAGACATTATACTAGCACATACACTACATAATTACGCTGAACTCAGCAGCTACACTAGGGTGACACTGGTCAACTAGGGTCAAGTGTGCATCTAGTTGCACGGGTGTCGCGTCTGCAAATGCTGTGCAAAACAGACAGTCAAAATGATACGGGGCTCGCTAGTACGTCAGTGTACATATGGCAGTCAACTCACAATACTCAGGATTACAGGGTCATGTGTAACTAAAGAATATTCGCAGCTATACCTAGGGGTCAAGTGTACATATATAATATACATATTATTATCCAGTACATAATATTAATACTTATAATATATATGTACACCAATTAAATTCATATACCATATATATATGTATGTATATACACTAATTGAATTCACGTACTATATATATATATATATATATATATATATATATACATATACCAATTAAATATATACATATTAAATGTATGCTAGGGAATACATATACAATACATATACATATGTATATATATACTAATTTGAGAAATATACTATATATATATGTATATATATATTCCAATTATATTTTATACATATTCTAATACATATACTAACACTAATACGTACATACATACATATATACTATCCACATACCAAAATACAAAATGCGTATACATACGTACACAACAATCACAAGAGAAATGCTCCTCACCTTGGCTTCGGCGTGTACGTGCACGAGATCGGTGATGACGACGCTGACGACGATATTGATGACGACGATGACGACGACGTTGACGATGTTGTTGATGATGATGATAATGATGATTATGGAGGTGATGACGATGGTGGTTATGATGGTAAAAAGGGATGGTCAGAGTCCGGCAAAGGGAGAGGAGGTCGAGGGTGAACTGCTGGACGGTGGTGGTGGTGTAGAGTGGTGGTTGGTTGGTTGGCCGGAGTTGGCTCGTTGGTGGTGATTATGGTGATGATGGTGGTGATTGAAGAGGAGGAGGCAGGGAAGAGAGGAGAGGGTGGTGGTTCAGTTGCTCCAGCGAGTCAGCGGGGTGGTCGACACAGCATCGGGTACCGCGGCTCAGCGGGATGGCAGCGGCTGCGGGCTTCAGGCGAGAGCGGGCGGTATCGAGATGGGGAAGGTGACCGAAGTTGGCTCGGGCTGTCCGATGCAGTCGGGGTAGGTGAGTCAATGGGATGCTCGTCGTCGGGTGGTCTATGGCAGCGGCTTCACGACGGTCAGGACAGCGGGTACAGCAGCGGCTCTTTCGGTCGACTTCAGCGGGGTAGCAGCGGCTGAGGCGGCAACTCCGGTGGGGGAACGAAGGAGAGGAGGGTGGACTCGGGTTGGGTGCAGTGGTGAGCTCCGGCGGGTCGGCCGGAGTTGAAAGAAGGGGAAGGGGATGAATGAACAGGAAGATGGTTAGGATTGTGTCGGCTGAAACTTGTTTAGGTATAAAAATAAGAAGAAAAAGTAAAGAAAGGAGTATTTATATATGCACATGTAAAGGTGTTGGGTTGACCAAAAAATTTAGGGCTTGGTCAACCCCTCTTGGGATTGGGCCTTGTCATGGAGATTTTTCAAGGGCTAGGATTCAAATGGGTTCGAAATGAATGGCTCGAATTATATTGGTTCAAGGTTTGATGGCCATGGTTCGAGGAGATTGATGTTGAATTACACACTCCCAAAAATTATAAAAAAATTCACATGAGAGAGAAATAGGTTTTTTCACGTGTCATGTCCAACGGGGTGGACACCTCAATGCACTTTTGCATAAAAGTGCCCAACAATTAGAAAATTGCACAAAGTTGGGTTTATAATTTAATTTAATTAAACTAAATACAATTGGTGTTCTAAAATTAATTAGAAGTACATGGGACTAAAATTAAGTGGGACACAAGTATCATGAATGAAGAAGACTCAGAATAGAATATTACCCTAATTTGGGTTGCACGAAATGGGTCGAGATTGTGTCTCCAATTTTGATTGGAACGCACAAAGATACAAAATTGAATTTATTTGAATTAAATAATAAATGTTTGCGACGAATATTGTGTGACTAAAATGAAGCACAAGGAAGCATAATTATAAGTTACACAAGAGTCAGAAAAGAAGGCAGGCACGTCTAGGACAAAGTTGTAGAATTTGTTGGAAGGCAAAGGCTAGGGTAGTACTCTAAATATCGAAGCAACGGTAAGTCACAACAATCAATTAAAATCACAATTATTAAATATAATTAAATATTATGCAATCATTTACACATTAATTATGAAAAGACAAAAATACCCCTAATCTGAAATGTGGGGGTGACACGGCACCAACTCTATGCGCCACCCTGAAGAAGGAGAAAATTTGGACTCTTTATACTATGCTCCAGTGCACGCTGGGTCGAGAAATTCTAAGGCAGTACGAGTTCGCCAAGCTCAAGCAACTGCTCAGATGACTGACCATTAGAATGCGCTGCTAACTGTTATGCGCGCTCCTGATGGAAAGTTGTATAAGATTGACCAATGCGCCCAGCTTGTTGGGACATATGAAAATGGCCAATCTCAAAACTATTCCACTGATGACTTAGGGGTAGTTCTTGTACGAGCCCTAATCTAGGAAGCAAAAATACCACCTATACACCCATGCGCTCGGTTTACCCATACGCATCAAGAGGGTGTAAAGGTGAATCATCCCTCATCTAATTTACTTGACGTGATTAGTCACAAGCGCAAAGCGAGAAAACAGCTATGACATGGGAGATATCCCCTTTAGGGTATCACTATGTCAGCATTATCATCAACTGCTACTGTAATAAAAGAGCTTCACATGCATCCAGGCAGTCGGCATTCCAGCGGAGGAGGAGATGCCCTTCTTCTTATGATGTTCTAATTGTAGATCTCCCTCCACAAAGGGAGACCGAAAGTCAAGTACCTCCAACCCTCCCCTCTCAACCAGCGTGTCGAGAAGACGAGCCCAAGGAGGACGAGTAGCTGTACCTACAGAAGGAGTCTTCTTGGGTACCCGCTTGAGGACAAAATAGTCATCAGCTAGGGGTGGTACTTCCCTAAGACCCGGGATTGCTCTGCAAGCCGGGGGTAGCAGTCCTCTGGTGCTCTACCCCAACCCGTCATTCCAAGAAGACAGTGACTCTCAAGGGACAGACGTTGATATTCCTGAAGGTAGTCACCCTCATCAAAATAAAGCAGATTCTAACACCGAGGGTAGCATTTCCTCTAATTTTGAAGAAGATACAGCACTACCAACATTCCCTAGGGTAACGTGACTCAGGGATCGGAGGCAGAAACTGAAAGATCCACTATCCCATCCATCTTTCCCTATGTAATGATAGTGTACATGGTAGGGGAGGATAATGAGGGCAACAGTGATCAACAGCGTCTTGAGGCACTCGAAGCTATGATGCAGATCATGAGTGCTTCTATGCAGACTTTAACCCAGACGATACTAGAAATTAGGGCAAGCATGGTCCCACAACCCCCATGGATCTCAGGATAAGCAAGCCAGGATCCGAGAACTAATAGGGAGTTGAATACGACTGCTCATGCTCCCCCCACTAGTGGCAACCATACTCTGCCACGATCATATGCTCCTCCGCCGTCAGATGATGCTCAGAAGGAAATTCAGGAAGTATGGAAATTATGAGCTTACTTTAACTCGATGAGCAACCGGGACACATTACGTAAACTCGGGATACGACAACCA
This sequence comes from Iris macrosiphon, assembly GCA_036927795.1. Taxonomy (NCBI): domain Eukaryota; kingdom Viridiplantae; phylum Streptophyta; class Magnoliopsida; order Asparagales; family Iridaceae; genus Iris; species Iris macrosiphon. The sequence continues at coordinate 135,115,679 of JAYESA010000005.1, forward strand.
TATCCTCTTGAGTAAAAAAATATGGTGTACCCACCCAAGTACAAGCCATAATCCATAATTTTGTTCGACGGGAAGACGTCTCCTCGTCAATATAACAATTAATTTGATTCAATGATGGGACACTTACCCAGGATGATGCCCTCCTTACTAAGATATTCGTCGGAGCCTTGGCGGGGGTAGCCTATGAATGGTTTTATAGCCTTACGGATAATTGCTTCTCGTTGTTCGAAGACTCATGTCACTACCACTTTTCTAGAATAGGGCTTATTTGCAAATTGCCATATTTAATTTATTGTGTTAGTATAATGTATGATATATTTATTATATAAATTATTGAGGTTCTTTAATGCATAGGTTAATGGGCTAGACCTAAGAATCCACTAGATAAACCCTTGACAAATTCCTATTTTTAAATTAGCATTTAGTTAAACCCTCAATGTATGACTAAACCCCTTTTATTTTTAGTTCTTCATGATAAGTCATAAAGGGCAAAATAGACTCTTTGTATTAGAAACCCTAACCCTAACCCTAACCCTAGTCCTATATAATGAGAGGGCGCCTCCCTCAAGCCTCTCTTCATTCATGAAGAAAACCCTAAGAATAGCCTCCATTTAGAAATCATCTTTCCTTCCTCAAATTTTAGGATTTCTAGCCCTAGAAACCCTCATTCCTTCTCCATCAAGAGAGATCTAGGAGCTTGGACCAAGGAGGCTTGGAGAAAGAGAAGCTACATTGGGAATCCATCTCCCAATAGGTGAGAATCCGAATTAAAACCTTATTTAATTCTGTTTTAATTGTTGTTTGGCCATTAGGAGCCCACCATTTGAATTAGGAATGACTCTTTGGGTCGCATAAGGATTTTCCATGGAGTCATAGATGATTTTAGGGTTTTGTGATCCTATGATGCATTCTTCCCCAATTTTTTGTAGCCCTAATTATAGAGATATGTATTTATTCATGTTTGCATCATGTACGTAGAGGTTTGGTTTTGATTTAGGGTTTTAAGTTTGGGTATTCATGAATATCATATGGAATCCGATTTTAGCACCCTAGGTGTTTGTAGGAATGCTTCATAGGGGAAATACCTATTTTTATGACCTAGTTTCTCATACACTAGTAAGTATGTATATATATAAGTGTATATATATATATATACGTATACGTATTATTGTATTTAAGGGTAACTGTGAAGGGTTGCATAGTCGGGTCCCTGAGGCACAGTACCTGAGCACTGTGCAGAGTCTGGTTCTTTACAGTTACCTGTGTATCAGAGTTGCTGTGTGCACTAGGGAGTTTCAGTGTGTGTTGAGGCCAGCACAGGCATGTGCATCAGTGTGCCTGTGTGTGGTAGTTTAGTACATCAGTGGAGTGTAGTATGAGAGGAGAGAGTGTCACTGTGTCTCAATGACACAGTGCCAATCCAATTTTATAGTATTAGTAGGTCAGTGTATCAGTGTCAGTATGGGGGGGGGCTTTATTTTAGTAAGTGATGTGTTGGTGTCTGTGGGTGATCAAGTGTTAGAGATTCAGTTTTTAGCGTAGGAAGCCTCTGTGTGTATCTCAGTTAGTTTTTAGTGAGTATCAGTGCTGTGGTATGCAGTAGATAGTTTTGTGCATCAGTAGACTGGGTGCACAGTGTTGACACAAGGAGTTTAGATACCAGTGTTCATTGGGTCGAGTTCACAGTGTAACTGACTGTGAGTTTGTGTAGAGGAGTTGGCATAGGTTGGCATCAGTTGCTTGAGTGCCAGTGTTTGGTTTCAGTGTGTTTAGTTCCAGGTAGTGCATGGGGAAGTAAACTGTGAGTGAGTACACAGTATCAGTTCATTCAAAAAAACTGAACTGTGGCTACTTTAATACTTTTGAGTTCTGATACTGCCTTATGTATCTTGATTCTTATGACTTATCAGTTATCATTCAACAACTGTATTGTGTTTTAGCAGGGTGTAGGAGCCTGTGTGTGTGTGTGTCAGTGAGTTCTCTGTGTATCAGTGTCAATGTGAGTCGGGTTTTATGTATTTCTGTGCAGTATCAATTTCCTGATACTGTGATCAGTCGTGTGTTGCCTGTGTCAGTATCATTAAGTAATTAGTTAGAGTGTTTAAGGTCTGTATGTGTATTTGAGAACTGGGGCTGCAGTATGTACCTGATACTAGAGTATAGATGGAGATTGGCAGTAGCTGTAGGAAAGTTAATCAAGTAATTATAGATTATTGGGTATCCATTTTGAATTAGTGTATACATGTAAGTGTATACTAGAACTAGAAATCAAGAACATCTATATGAGTGTATGTCAATGCACATTAAGAAGGGGGCCTTGAGATACCAGTTAATAGGAGTGTATCAGTTAGAGTGATTTAGGGTAGATTGGTAGGGTGTTCCAGAGTAGGTATGATATCTGTGCAGTGATGCACACCATACAGTCAGGTATGTATTGTATTAGTTGGAGTATTAATGAATGGTTGAGAGTACTACCTGTTGATCCTGCCAGTAGTCATATACTTGTCTTAGTTTAAGCCAGGCATGTATGAAGTCTGAATAATTTCAGACTGTAAAACTGTGAATGGTTCATTAAATCTGATACCTTAGAAATTGATGCATTAGTTAAGTATTAGGTGTATTCATTATGCAGTGTGTATAGGAAGGGGGTAGAGTTCAGCTGGCCATGGTTGGTTGTACTGTGTTGTGTGGACTTAGATGAGGGTAATGCCTGTGTGTAAGTGTTGGTGGTCAGGGAGATTTGTTGGAAGCCTGGTAAGGGGCAGTTCATTGCCAGGTTGGGACAGCAAGCCTACACAATTGGCCATTTATTGTGGTAGAATGTTCATCAGTGAGGACCTAGGTATTTAGAAACTGTGTATGAGGAGTATAACTAGTATATCTCGGGGTATTAAGTGTTCAGTGTCTTATAGAAGGTGGAAGTGTTGGTATCAGTGAGCTAAAGTATTTGGAATACTGGGGATTGGAGGTACAAGGGTATCGGTTAGCAATTAGGAAATGATATGGGGTATTGGTGTGGGTTAAAGTAGAACTAGGATCAAGTATTAACTCTAGCTAAGGTATTTGGGGTTTATTGCTAGTATAATGGTTAGCTAAGATACTTACATATCTAAGGTAATATCTAGATAAAATAGGTATAGAGGTGTTATGAGTACACCTTAGTGTGAGACTAGTATTGACCAGTAGACCTTAGAATTGACCTAGAGGCCTCGTATTTAATTAGTTAAACATGCTCATTACTTTAATTCATTATTTTGACATTGATATTCCATAATTAGGTCATTGTGATCCCGCCTTGGACATTGATCCTTATACCTTCCTCAAGACCACATGCGAGTATATTCTCTGACAGTTTTCATTCTTGTTGATTAATTCTATAAATCTAGTTGTATAGTATACTTGATTCTGACACTGTGGATACACAGGTTAGCATCATAGATACCTGTCATGAGGAGTCGTGATTGGAATCCATCGTGCTAGCTGGGGATGGAAAAATATTAGCAGATTATGTGATCATACCCCACCTTACATGCATCATAGCTTACCCCACACATCACGTTGGGTATAGCCTGACCATACATGCCTTATAGCCTGTTATATATGATTAGCCTGACTATTGCTCGCATTATAGCTAACCAGATGGTTAGCCTGACCTCACATGTATCATAGCCAATCATATATAACAAGCCTGATCTCGTCCCAAGCCGATCACATAATAAACTAATATTTTAAACGCATAGCCAGATATTTTATTCTTTATTTTAGTTCACTTGTTCTAGCATTCACTTATATCTCTATTCATTGCTAGATGTACTATTGCTGATTACATATTTTCTAGTATTCCATATTTCCAATATTACTTTCATCTTGTATTTCCTTACCCTATTTTTATAATTTTGTCAATATAAATAAAATTGCTATTTAGTGTTTGTGCTTCACTCCAATCCTGACTGGATAATATTTTCAAAGGACTTGGAGGACTTCTGTCCTACCCACTTTAGCCCGGGAGCAGAGGAAGATTTTGTACCAGAAATCCTAGAGAAATTTCTCACCTTAGAGGAGACACCACCTACAGGCATTTAGACTGTCATATTTATGTATCATTGTTCTAAAACTAAGACTTGGGTTGTATTTATTGTTGAGACTTTTTGGTGGACAACTAGACTCTAGACTTGTGTTTTATTTGTTTATGCTTGACTTATGTCAGTACTCTTTATCCTTATATCTTGTTGTGCCATTTATTTTCCAATAGTCTTGTGATTGAGTATATATTAAATTGTTGATCAATGTATTATCATTGTCCTCCCTGTGGAGTTGAGATCTTTGACAGGTTATGAGTTATGTTTGATAGTCTTGAGACCTAGACATCGTTCTACCGTCGATGCTGCGGCGTAGGCTGGACGTACCCACCGCTCATGCCTAATTTTTGGGTGCGGGTCGTGACACGTTTTTAGTGGTGGCCCATGCAGGTCTAGAATCGCATTTAGAGCGATATCGTAGTGGTGCTCGCTTAGAGTATTGCTACGAGCCTGCTTTAGGAAATAGGATTTAGGCCGAGAATATGCTCAATCACAATTAGGAAATTTTTCATCCTTATAATGCTATTATGAATTATTACTTCCTTTAGAATTTTACTGTCCTTCCTTGATGATATCATATTTATTACCTTAATTGATTCTTTTCAATCTGTCTTCAGGATGCTGCCGAAGACTAGGTCCTTGAGACTGGGAGCAGCAGCTTCAGAGAGGTCTGCCACCTCTCGACCTGATGGACAGACATCCGTAGTTTCTCCTACATCTTCTGTGCATGTGGGAGTATCTACACTTTTCGGGGGTCCTCCTCCCCTACCTGTTCCGAGGGTTGCCGTAGCTGTGACGGAGCCTCTTCCACCACCACCGACTCCGTTTCCTGGAGGTGTGCCCATTGATGGGGCACAGATGTTCGTTCTGATCCAGGGCATGGTGGATGCTCAGAGGGTGCAGGCTGAGGCTCAGAGGGTGCAGGCGGAGGCACACTAGGCACAGATAGAGCTGATGAGGGAGAGCATGGAGAATGCTCATCAAGTGGCTCTCCAGGCTGTGGAGAGAGTTGCAAAGCAGCAGTAGCATCCTGGCCAGCAATACCAGAGGTCGGGTACTATCATGGACTTCAAGAGGATGATGCCTCGGGAGTTCAAGGGTACTGAGGGGATACTCTACGCCGACGATTGGCTAGAGGATATAGAGAGGAACTTGCGCTTGGCGCAGATTCTGTAGATTCTTCAGATCGAGGCCACCGGCAGTCAGATGTTTGACATCGCGCTGACGTGGTTTCGCACTGAGCTGAGACTCATTGTTGGGGGACTTACTTGGGAGGCCTTCAAGGATCTCTTCAAGGAGAAGTCTTTCTTGATGTTGCCATGGGAGCCTTGGAGAGTCAGTTCCATGACTTGGTCCAAGAAAGCATGTCAGTCGATGAGTATGCCACAGAGTTTTACCGTCTGAGTCAATTTGCACCATCGATGATTCGAGATCCAGAAGATAGGGCCTAATTTCTGGGTGCAAGTCGTGACAACTCAAGCGCATCTTCCTCTCTCGGTTCTATGATGGAGGATTGGACATGATTATATCATCCCTTATGGACATCACTCAAAGGGAGAAGGAGTCTGCACATGACTATATAGAACAATACAGGAAGGCGGCACTAAAACTTTCCCTGGCATTCCTGAGTCCACATTGATGGATATGTGCAGAAAGAATCTCTTGTCGATGGTGAGACTCTTGACAGGCTATGGTCAGTTCGAGGACTGGACGACATTCATCATAAGCATTGACGCCGCTGAAAAGAATGCAAATGATGCCGTCTGTTGGTAATACAAATACCCGTCACTGACGATAGGGGAAAGAGTCACACCACAACCAATAACAATAATGGTTATTATAATAAGGGGAAGCAGGCCCTTACAGTCAACATATCTAAGGGTTCGATCGTACCCGCTTAGAAGTCGACAAAAGCACCCAAGCCGAATGAGACCTACTCCTTTAACGATGATGATGTCATGGGGATCTTCAATGTGCTGATAAAGAACAAGAAGCTCTGGCTACCTGTGTCATGCCCCAGTCCTAAAAATACGTAGGACTAGGACACGTAAGCATGCCAGCCGTATGGATATGACAACTCCAATATATGCAAACCAAAACCCATACGTACGCTATAATATGAATATCAATCCGCAAGTGGTATAAATCTATCACAAGTCATAGGGTATAATCTAAATCTCATCCACGAAAATTAAATATGAATAAATAACCAATATCTATGAAACTAGATCTCAATAAGAAGTAATTAAAGATGAGAGTTGGGTGGAAACAAATCTACTACCAACTAGAATATAAAAGTGCAACACAACAAACATAATATAAGAATACCAGCTATCAATCACGGGCTCAAAGAGAAGACATCCTCGAAACATATGTAACCATCCGAATCTGCGCTCCTGTGAATACTCAAGAACAGCGACACCTGGAAGGGGCCAGGTCCTCAGAGGGACATAACAAGATACATAAAAGCATGCCAATAAAGTACTGAAATAAATATCCAATGAGTCACCTAACCGTCTAAGTGAATGCAATTTAAGAACAACTTTTCCCACAAGTAGGCTATCTGGCTGAAAACTGGGATTGGCATGGTTCTCTTAGAGATCCAGGGGCCTCAAAGCATACCGTCTTTTGAACGGCAGAGGCCGCCAAGTAGTATAGGGGTCATCACCACCCGTATCTCCGGCGGAGAATCTGGGCGCACAATAGAAAAAAGTGCAAATGAGCCCAAATGCGGTACTTGTTGTTCTCCCCACCCCATGCTCTAAGCATGTCACATCCATGACACAATTTGGTTCATATCATATCTTTAGTACCCTAGCCCAATCCTGCAACCAAATAAGGACAAGGATTGGACCACCGTACTACAATAGGCTATGTCCATGGACCTCTAATAACTGCTAAGTCTTCTAGCATACAAAGTTTCTATCAGCAGTTATCCCTAACGCACGGCACACATGTACCAATGATCAGTCAATACGTACGTCCGTGATCTATATGAGACTCACAACTCGTGTAAAAATGTGTCACAGTCAAATAAAACCTAATGATGCTACATGAAAATGGGGCAGTCTCATAAACAAGGTCAATGCAAATACATAAATAAAAATATATCGCGACGACACTGTCGCGCGCATTTTATATAACAGTTAAAATATATGAACTAAAGACAGAAAGTAAAGATGCATGCAATATATGGAATATAAATAACAGTACAATGGCAAGGTATACTTGCCTGGCAAGAAGCTGCAAAATATAACGTCCAGATGTCCAACACACGGGACCAAAAGCTATGGCCTCAGAACAAATGTCTCCGGATACTAAAATAGATATCACCAACATTCACAGAATAAGCAAAATAGGTAGAAAGCACTTCCCTTTCGCCCAATTTGGACACAGGGACAAAACGGTTATTTCGGATAAAAGTGGGGTCTACCGGTGGGCCACTTTGTACCAAAAAGTGTGCCAGGGATAAAGTTCTCTAAATAGAATAAATTATAGGTCAAACGAACTTTAAATGTCAATACGAACTCAACAGTATATCCAAATGTGGAATCCGATGAGCCGAACAAAATTTTATCCAAAAAGTCAATCGTGGGGCCCGCCAATTGGCGACTTGGTCAACTGTCTCAGAATTACGTAAAAATTGGGTCACATGACCAGCGCGTTACCACGAGTCCAGTGACATAAGTTTTGTCGCAATCTGACGAGCGTACATAAAATGCGCACAGCTTTCGTAAAAATTGCGATAGGGGGTTTGTCCGATGATATGGGCTGATTCCGACGTGCACACGCGTCCGAATCAGTTTTCGCGAACTCTCACGTGTCCGGGTATACTGCGCGCACCGTTTGGTACACTTGGTATACGGTTGGGGCGGTCCCGTTTGGCGGGGCGCGCTCTACTTCACAACTTTTGAAAATCTGGAAAAGTATATTTTTAGGGTTTTCCAACAAATTTAATTCTATATACAGCAGTTAATAATTTAATATTAATTAACAAAAATTAAATTAGGTCAAGTGGTCTCCACATAGCAAAAAGAAAAATCGGATTCGGACCTCTGTGGTGGGAGATACGAATCCGAGAACATATGTGGTCACCGTAGTTTTCTGCGATACCCAAAAGTGGTCTTTTTCCGTCAACTTGGACGCTATTTTTGCCTATGGTTTTGCGTTGTTTGAGGTCAACTATCATACAAATATTGAAGAGGGTTAAGTAGTTAACGTACCGGTGAAGACGGGGTCGAGTTTGGTTCAGCGAGGTGACGGAAAACGACGATGGAACACAGGTAAGTTGCTGTTGAATTCTGCAGTTTGCGGTGTTGTGCGGGGTCGCGGTCGTCGGGGTCAGTCGGCGGCTGGACTGGGCGGTTCTCCGGTCACGTTGCAGCGCTCTGGTCACGATGGGAAGGTGGAGATGGTAGAGAGATGATCTAGGGTTAGGGTTTTGATCGAATGTGATGTATATATAGGGAGAAGAGCGAGTCATCTGCGGTTCCTACGCGGACGATGTGTGCAGTTTGGGCTACTGCTGCTGCTCAGGGGCCGGGCGGGTCTTACACGAGGGAGTGGCTGTTGTTTTGCTATTACTAAAGGGGGGTGCGGGTAAGTGGGCTAATGGGTTGGGGTAGATTAGGATCCAATAGTTTAATTGTTTTCTTTTTCTTTTCTTATTCTTATTTCATTTCTTTTTCTTTCCTTTTTTTCTTTTAAATATATATATATATATATATATATATATATATATATATATATATAGAAAAATCTAGAATTTGTATTAATGCATACCATTAAGCTAGCAACTGTCCAAAGGGTCTCCTACATAAAATAAATTCGGAAAAATTCCCATTGGCCCCATAAATCCCCTAAGTTCACAAACACCTAAAATAAAAATTAAATAAAATCTATTCCTCCTAATTAGCTCATAATTACTATAATTAAATTATTAATTAGTTAAAAAGGGTAAATACGGTTTTTAGGATTAGGGGTTTTACAACTTGACCTCATACGCCCTAACGAGGCAGACAAGGTCGATGACCCCAAGTACTGCCACTTCTACCGATATATCCACCATCCAACACGAGACTGATACACGTTGAAAAGATATATTTTACGGCTGATAGATTCCAAATCCCTCACCTTAGACTTTGAGGACAAGATAGTCGCTACAAATATGGGGTCTCTCCAATTTGGCGAATTTCCAGCGACGGAGGCTCAAGATGATGTTGTCTTGTCATGACCCAAACCCGGATATTCGGGCACGATTTCGTTGGTACGTCCAGTCTACACCGCAGCATCGGCGGTAGAAACTGTTTGGGTCAAATCTAAATAACTAACATCTCAATAATATATATGGTACCTGTCAATCATCTCAACTCCAAAATGAGGAACAATATGGTATCTCACAAATATAACTATACTCAATCACAATGCAAACTAAGGAATATAGAGAACGAATGGAATAACGAAGAAAATAAACAAGATACAATCTACAAGTCTGAAATAATATACAAGACATGAATCTCAATAACAGTCTAATACAAATCCACCAAAATAAACTAAATCTTTTCAGGCTCTGCAACTAAGTCCTCCTCATCTTAGGAGTATCCTCTAATGGTATGCCCTCCTATGGTTCGTAGAATATAGGACACTGATATATGAGCCAATCATCTGGAAAAATATATCCAGTCAGGATTGGAGCAAAGTACATACCTCTGAAAGTAGTTTCAAATACATAATCGAGCATATAAAACAGATAATAGAAAAGAATACAAGATATCTAAACAACATAATGAAATAAACTAGAGTGAACATGTAATGTACTGAAAGAAGAACAAGCAATATTAGTATATGCAATATAAAGGAATAACTGAAATCTAACTAATGTGCCTCGGAATACAAGTTCATTATATGATCAGTTTAGGTTGAACACGAATACAATAAGGTAACTCGATTACAAGTCTGTTATATAATCGACATGTACACGAATATATTGGAGCTTTTATCACATAATCAACTCCTACTCCCCCATCCCCAACAAATACAAATAGATCTAATCACGACACATTACGAACACGAATATGAGCACACTGAACACGAGCAGTGTGTGAACACGAATATAAGCACACTAAACACGAGCAGTATGTGAACACGAAATACTAAAAATTAATATTCGATACACACGATAAAATACATGTAAAAGAGTACCCGCTGAACACGGTAGGGGATAACATCTTTCGACAGGATCCATGTAGTACCAGTCCGTGAAACCACTGTCTCGAAATCAAGTATACAGTTCTAGAACATGAGATACATACACTATTATGAAATAAAACTAACGAAGAAATATACTCGCCTGAGGTCCTGAGCAAGTTGTGTCTCTCGATGCCCAAGCTGGTATCACACAGACCTAAATATAATATATGCATCAATACAAGCTTTTGGAATGAAATAAGTTAAACTAGTTCAATTCTAGATCATAAAGCCATTTTTAAGTCAAAATAGTCAAACTAAGTCAACTCTAGGTCAAACTAGTCAAACTTGGTCAAACTAGCTATTTCTAGGTTGTATGAGTAACTCTAGGATATTAGGTTCATACACTATGTAATTAGGCTATACTAGCTATATTAAGATATTAGGATACCAACAAGTACCATATCATAAGATACGCAAGTTATTAGATAGGAAAAATACTAATATATATATATATATATATATATATATATATATATATATATATATATATATATATATAGTACTCTTTGTCAAACTAAAGCTAAATGGATACCTTAGCATTGAACCAATACGGTAACCAACTACCCATACCCCTAACTATATACTAACATGCATTTAAAACTTATACAATACTATACTAACTACATACTAACAACCAATACGTATATTTATATATACATATAACTAACTAGTTAACAATATGTATATATATATAACTAACTAGTTTACCAATACGCATACATAACTAACTAGACTATCAATAAAGCTAACCAACTTGAGCGATAAGTCAAGCTAACCTCCCTTTTCTCAAGTGCACCACATGTAGTTGCTGCTCTAGCTACTCTTGTTGTTGCTGCTGCCCTTGTTCTTGCTGTTGCTGCTGCTCTTGGTACTGCAGTTGCTACTGCAGCTAGTTGTTGCTGCTCCTGCTCTTGCTCTTGCTGCTGCAGCTGCTGCTTTCGCTGTTATGCTTGTTGCTGCAGTTGCATTTGCTGCTATAGTTGCTCCTCTTATTGTTACTGCTGCAACTGCTGCTCTTGCTGTGCTGCAGTTACTCCTCTTACTTCTGTTGCTCTTGCTGTTGCAGTACAGCTACCCGACCCCCTCTTCTCACTGACACTCGATACTCTACACTCTACACAATACTCACTCATACACATAATCAATGTTGCACTCCACTAAGACACACACACACACACACACACATATAAATATAAATATATATCACTAACATATATATATATATATATATACACACACACACACACACACACACACACACACACACACATACACACTCATCCACATACCTACATATATACCCATATATATATATATATATATATATATATATATATATATATATATATATATATATATGTATATATATACATATAATAACCACACTAGTGATGCACTCATGACCACCAACACCTCAAAATGAACATACAAATACACATAAATATATATATATATATATATATATATATATATATATATATATATATATATATATATATATATATATATATATATATTATATAACAATATAATTATAACATTTTAATTGCTCTAACCAAGTTATATTGAATCTAAATGCAAGGAACAAATACGTGGAGTGCACTGCACCCGTATCACACTTATTCTATGATATGCTTGCGATACGGTTCCACTACACAACCAAACGTATCCCGAAGGACACGAGCAAGTCTAAAATTATAATTATGAACATACGAATTAGCTACTCAACTACGTGCCCGTATAAAAATATGACATGCTTAAACCCCCGTATCGGAGAAAAACTACCAAATTAACCCGTATCGCCAAATTATCGGGATACGGCCTACACGTATCCAATTGTTGACACGACACTAGTCACACACAATCAAACACATGTCAATTTGGTCTAATTGACCTATTAACAAACATAAGATGTGCCAATCTCGGAATTCTCCTAAAATTGACACAAAATACCATATAGCTTTCTCCATAGGCCTCCTATGAACCTAATTTCAAATTCTATGGGTAGCCTTAGTAAATGGAAGGGTCCTAATGATTAAATTATAGATTTAGAACATAATTAGAGAGAGAAAACTGAATTGTACATATTGAGAGAAGGATTCTCAATGAAATTTCAAAATTGGGTTAAAAGAGCCTCCAACTTATAGATTCTTGCTCCTCCTTGTAGATTATTACTTCCTCCTTGTAGATCCTTATTCTAATAGCCTCCAATAAAGAATAGGGAAGAAATTAGAAAAAATTTGAGTAGGAATTGGTGTGAGAATGAAGAAATTAGAAGAGAAAAAAATTTAGATTTAGATTTGGAATGACAAATGAGGAGATAGAGTATCTCCCAACTCCAATAGGTGGCCGGCCACTACCCCCTCCTCCAAGTTACTATGTAAAATCTAAAATACCCCTTGGGGCTTGTCATGAAGAAATAATTAAGGAGAGAAGGTTCTAGTCTAATTGGTTTAACTAATTAATTCATCCTCCTAATGGATGGACTTACTATTTGGCTCAATTCTAACTAGAATCAAATATTGGTCCATGGATCTAATCTAAACTAGTTAGGTCCACTACACAAGTCCAAAATAAAATCTAACATCTAACAATAAATAAATAATACAATAAATAAATATTTATAATATGTACAATATTTAATATAATAATCCTAAATTAAATATACCCATGCCCAATTACCAAACTACCTTTAGTTGAAAAAGTGAGGGTGACAATCCTACCCACCTTAAAAAAAATTTGTCCTCAAAATTAAGGAAGAAACTAACTACCAAAAGAAATTAATACAAGCAAGAAATAAATATATCTTACGACTCAAACATATATGGATATCGCTCGCGCATCTCGGCTTCTCGCTCCTAGGTACTCTCTCCTGGCATGTGATGCCTCCATGCGGCGTGCACCAAAGAAATCGTCTGGTTCCTCAGCACCTTCTCTCTCCGATCCAGAACCTCAAATAACTGCTCTGGATAGCTAAGATTAGGGCCCACCTCGATCTCTGAGTGATCAAACACATAATTAGGATCTGCCACGTATTGTCTCAGTTATGACACATGAAACTCGTTGTGAACTCTCTCTAATATAGGTGGCAAGTCTAGTCTGTAAGCAACTACATCGACCCTCTCAAGAATACTGAAAGGTCCGATGAATCGCGGACTAAGCTTTTCGCCTCCAAAGAAATGAATCATGCCACATGTCGGAGAAATCTTCAAGAAAATCAGACCGCCAAACTAGCACAAAATACAGCCTTAACACTCTAAAAAAAATAAATAATCACAAGCAATGCAAAACAAAATATATGCCTCAAACTCCAATGGTCTCCGGTGGCTATCGGTCCAATGCCGCTGTCTGTCCTATGCTACTCAAAGTCTATCCCTGATGAGCTTCACATTCTCAGCTGCATCCACGATAATCTCTGGTTCCAATAAAGCTCTCTCACCAATATTATCCCATAATAACAGAGTGTAGCATCTCTGTCCATATAATGCCTCAAATAGTGACATCTCGATACTGGCCTGGTAACTGTTGTTGTAAAAAAACTCTACTAGATGAAAATGATCCTCCCAATAACCTCCAAAATCAAAAACACAGGTGCTTAGCATATCCTCGAGAGTCTGAATAGTCCTTTCTGACTGCTCGTCTGTCTAAGGGTGATATGCGGTACTGAACTTGAGCTGAGTGCCCAAGCTAACCTGCAAACTCCTTCAGAAGTAGAATATGAAATAACTATCCTGATCCGAGACTATGCTTTACAGGAACACCATGTAATCTAACTATCTGATGCACATAGATCTCCTCAAGCTTCTCTGTAGACGTACCCACTTTGAATGGCAGAAAGTAGGCTGGTTTGGTCAACCTGTCTGCGATGGCCCAAATCGCATCTTTACCTCCTGAGAACGCAGAAGTCCTGAAACAAAGTCCATCATCACATGCTCCCACTTTCACTCTAGAATGGGTAAAGGCTGAAGCAATCCACCTGGCCACTGTCTCTCTGCCTTTACCTGCTGGCATACCAAGAATCTGGATATGAAGCTAGCCACCTCCCATTTCATACCATACCACCAAACATGCTCTCTCATGTCCCTATACATCTTGTTAGCACCTAGATGCATAGAGTACTGAGATCGATGCGTCTCCTAAAGAATCTCCTCGTGCAATGCTCTACTCGGCACACACAATCTGGTACCATGCCGCAATGATCCATCATCTGTAATACTGAAATCCTCTGCCAATCCTATCTGGACCTGTGCTCTGATGCTCTTTAGAGACTCATCCCCGAACTGTGCGGCCCTAATCCAGTCTATCAACTCTGACTATACCTGAAGTTCCTACATCTGTGCTACAACTCCAGAAACTAATATCTCAATGCCCAAGCTATCAAGATTGGCCAATAAATATTTGTCCCTCGTCAAGTACATAGCCACTGGATACCTGCTCAAGGCATCCGTAACTACGTTGGTCTTCCCTGGATGGTACTATAAAGAAATATAGAAGTCCTTCATCAACTCCAACCATTGTCGCTGCCTCATGTTGAGCTCTTTTTATGTAAACACATACCTCAAGCTCTTATAATCTGTAAAAATCTCTTCCCGCTCTCCATACAAGTAGTGCTTTCATAGTTTAAGAGCAAAAATAACTGCTACTAACTTCAAGTCATGGGTATGGTAATTCTTCTCATGCGGGCGTAATTGCCTGGAAGCATAGGCAATCATCTTTTCATTTTGCTGTAACACACAACCCAAACCCTTACCCGATGCATCACTGTATAAAGAAAATCCTCCCGTCCCTAATGGCAATGTCAATATTGGAGCTATAGTTAACCTCTACCTTAGCTCCTCAAAAGCAGACTGAAAATCCTTAGTCCAGACGAACTCCACGTCCTTCCTGGTTAGTCTAGTCATCGGCTCCATAATCTTGAACAAATCTTCGATAATATCCTGCCAGTACAAGAAAACTCCTGATCTTCACCACTAAACTTGGGGTAGACCACGACTCAACTACTAAATCTTCTTTGGGTCTATTGAGATTCTGTCTCCTGTAATCACATGCCCGGGGAATTCAACATTATCAAGGAAGAACTCACACTTCGAAAGCTTGCCATATAGCTTCTCCTTCCTGAGGGTCTCCAGAACTATCCTCAGGTGCTTCTCATGCTCCTCCGGGGTCTCCGAATATATCAGTATATCATCAATAAATACTACTACAAACTGATCCAGGTACTGATAAAATACCTTATTCATCAGGTTTATGAATACCTACGGGGCATTAGTCAACCCAAACGACATCACCAAAAACTCAAACTGCCTATACTGAGTCCTGAAAGTTGTCTTCTGAATGTCTTTCTTCTTCACTTTCACCTGGTGGTACCCCGACCTTAAGTCTATCTTTGAGAATACCTTTTCTCTGCTCAACTGATCAAATAAATCGTCAATCCGCAGAAATGGATATTTGTTCTTGATAGTGAGGTTGTTGAGTGCCATGTAGTTGATACACATGCATACCGACCCATCCTTCTTTGGTACAAAAAGTACCGGAGCACCCCACGATAATGAACTGGAGCAGATGAAGCTCTTGTCCTGCAACTCATCAACCTGCTTTTTCAACTCTGCCAGTTAGCTGTTATTCCCTCTATAGACGTGTTGTGATATTGGCTCTACGCCTGGCATCAAATCTATAGAGAACTCTATATCTCCGTTCGGTGGAAACCCCGATAACTCCTCCGAAAAGTCGTCCATATACTCTGCAATCAATGGATGTGGCGGCTCCTGCTCTTCTATCAAAGCTCCACAGAAATCTCCTTCACTCTACTCTGTTGCTCCTCTGACGAACTCAAACTCTGGCTCTCCTAGCGTCTGAAAAAAACTCTGCCTCCCCGATAATTGATACTAGTATGATGCCTACTCAACCAATCTATCCTGAGTACTATATCGTTGTTCAGAAGTGGCATTATGAGTAGACATAGGCTCAACTCTCGGCCTCCTAAAGAAACTCTCCGGTCCTTGCAAACATCACTGACCAGGATAATGCTACCCCCTCCTTGACGGACATAGGCGAGTCTGAACCGTTGGCGAGGACTTACAAGATAAATTGAACCTGATATAACATCACCGACTAGCTCCTCCTCCTTGACGGACAAGGCGAAAGCTCGCCCCTGTCGCTGGGCACCTCTCTGCTGGTGCTGAGCGAACTACTGCATTGTGGTGGTAGAAGAGGTCCTCTCTGCTGTCCCACTGATGGTCTCGCGGGTGCTCTCTGTGCTTGAGCTTATCCCTAAGATGGACGAGTTGGAACTTTAGGATAAGCCCTCAACTGATGGTCTCCTGATCCATAGAATAAGCACTGGCCCAATCTTATCCTACATGTATCCTATCCATGTCCTTGATTCTTATAGAAAGTGCAAAAAATAGCTGCCCTCTGGATCTGGTGTATCTACTGTGCCGACGCTCTAGCTAGTCCACGATATTGCTGCCTCGGCTGTTGGAAGTACTGTATAAGCATGAAAAATACGCTGAGGAATTATACGCGTAAAACTCTCAAACATGCAGGAAGCCGCGTAAAATAGAGCTCCATCACTGGGTGGCATAAGATATGACTTCAGAGCCATTGGCGTACAACAGAGCTTCAACGCTATTCAGCGTAAAATATAGCTCCAGAACAACCTGTGTAATACAGTATTTCCAGACTACTTCAGCGTAAAAAGGTTGTTACATCGCCACTTCGGCGTAAAATCTACCTGCTTTTAATGCAGCAGGAAGTTGTACGAGGAACTCTTCGTATTCCTCGAATGAACCTGTCAGATCATGCAGTGAACCCGACTCCTGACAAAGAGTACTGCACAGCGATCGAGAGGACGGCTGTAATAATGATTCGACACAGAGTCCCAGACTGTCGTCTAGTGACATAACCCTTGATATAAGACGTCATTTACGCATTCAAGGAATACGATGCCTAGTTTTACACAGGCAGACATGAGCTTTTATGCTCAGGAAGAGACGAAACCAACCGTCATGTCAAAAGCTGCTCTTCGTACAGAACTTGAGGTGCGTCTCTGCAATTAATACGCGTGATGGGGGCAGATCTCTGCATTTAATGCAGAAGATTTCGTTCTACTTTTAATGACTGGGTGAGCCATAATTATGGCTAATATGTCCACATCACCATCCCTGCATATTATGCCATCAGGCTATTTTCAGCTATAGGAGCACGTTGTACGCTATCTCCTTGAAATACGCCGACCTGGCTATTTTCAACTATAGGAGTATGTTGTATGCTATCTCATCGAAATACGCCAACTCAGGCTATATTTGCAAAGCATCAGGGTTCTACGCCTACTTGGCTTCTACGCCAACATGACAGCTACTCGGCTTTTACGCCAACAGAACAGCTATTTGGCTTTTACACCTATGAGATAGTTATTTGGCCTTTATGCCAACCATCTCTACGTAAGGGGCAGTTATCTACGTGGCTTGCATGCCGTGATCTTCGACGAGCAGTTATTCGCATTACCTCATAATGGGACACGCGTCACACGCCGATTCAGAAGATCATTCATACGTGGGTAGCAGTTATTATAACCACCGCGTAAAAGGTGCTGCTCTCTCCGTTGTTCGGTTTCTATGCCGACTGTATCTGAACTCTATAAATAGAGACATCCGGCCACAGAGGTCAAGGGGGTGAAGGTCGAAAGAAGGTCGAACTGAGGTCGGAGACAAAGGTCAAGGTCAAGGTCAAGGTCAAGGTCAAGAGAGCACTTATAGAGAGCTTTGGCAACGAGATTTCAATCTCTCCTGTAATCTTTGAAGCTTCTTTTTCGTCTTCTACAACACTTCTTCGTCATCGTGTGGTCCAAGGGACAAAGTGATCGACCGCAGATCAGACTCCTATAGAAATATTTTCCCCAGAATCAAATTTTTGTACTTAACATCCTCGTATAGGATTAATTGTACTTCTTTTTCTTGTTTGTAAACCAAAGAAAGGGTTTCGCATAAACCTAGTTTCAATTTCTTTCGTTTATTATCAAACACAAGATGGCGACTCTGCTGGGGAAGTACTTTCTCATTTGACGAGAAAGCCATTGCTCAACACGATGTTGTATCCGTGGGATCAACGAAGAAGACTTTGGTCGTCCAATTCGACCAATCAGCTTACGAAGACATGCTTCGAGCAAGGAATAGCTCTCATTCCCTCTCTGTCCAAGACAGCAGGAAATTACGTAAAGTATGGATGCCTAGGACATCCTCTAGCCTTCCTGCGGACTTTCTCACTCCGACCAACAAGGTTGTAGCACCGCAACCTCCACGCCTCGCGCGTAAAACTTTGTCTCCCGTCTGTGATATGGCAGACAAAACTTCTGGCAATGTCTTAGTGCCAATCCAGAAGTCTACTCCACGCCTTGCGCGTAAAACTCTGTCTCCCGTCTGTGACGTGGCAGACAAAACTTCTGGCAATACCTTAGTGCCAATCCAGAAGTCTACTCCATGCCTCGCGCGTAAAATTCAGTCTCCCGTCTATGACGTGGCAGACAAAAATTCTGATAATGCCTCAGTGCCAACTCAGAAATTCCAAATACGCTCTGCGCGTAAAAATACATCTCCCCTCTGTAAAGAGGCAGATAGTCCTTGCAATCACCGCAAGGGAAAACAAGTGGCCGATTTTCCGACCTCTCGGCTTTTACGCCATCAAGAGAAAATTTTGCCTGCTCTTCAGATTACGCGGAATACTGATGGCTGATTGAGGACTTCATCAGTTTTACGCCAACCTGTGCAAAATTCCAGATTACACCAGGACAAGCCCTTCAGCGTAAAGAAGGCCCAGTTTGTGGATAGATACGCTCCTCAGGGATCATGTGCTACTCACATGGCTGAACTGCTCTACTCATATGGCAGAAAAAGTATTCTAGTTCCTAATCTCCATAGGCCCAATGTTGTAAAAAGGCAGAGTAAGCCTTCCTCTTCTGCTAATATCACTGATTTGCGTGATTTCCTGATCCAGAAATGCAAAGACAGGGGTCAAAATCAAGATTTGGCGCCCTTAACTTCCAAGCGTGGGGAGATCCTGTGGGAAGATGAGTCAACATCTAATGTCGTCATGACATATGGGCCACTTGAAGAGTCTATTTTTATTGTTCCACCTACTCGCAACGATCATCATCAAATAATCTTCGGTCGAATGCGGAACAGACCGATTGTACAAGAAGACTCTCACGAATCCGATGGTGGAAAAATACAAATCCACAGATATAGCCCACAAGTTTTGAGGATTATGCAAAACATGGGTTACAATTTGAAGTTGAAACAAGGCCTCAACTATAGAAAAGGCAGACGAACACCGTTGCATGGTAATCCTTACTATCAACAAACTCGTTTTGGGTTGGGGTATACTGCATCTCTTGCAAACTCCAAACCTCTAGAGTCTGATCCTGTAATACCAGAGGCAGGTCCTTCTAAATCAACTTCTGTGGACAAACGTCACAACATGTCTGGGGGTAGTCTACCTCGACAAAGTAGGACAGCATCCAAAACTGGGGGTAGAATTCCCTTTGAGTCCAAAGATGATGCAACGATGACCCTCTTCCCGGAAGACCGTAAAACTCAGGCATCGGGAGCCCGAAGGCTAAAAGGGACTTTCTCCTTCAATGAAGATGACATTATTGAAATCTTCAATATATTGATGAAGGAACACAAACTTTAGCTACCTAATATCAGATACCCTGAGAGGGCTGGCAAAGTCGATGACCCAGATTATTGTTACTTCTACCGGTACATTCATCACCCTACAAGGGCATGCTATGTACTGAAAAGAAGAATCCAGGAGTTGATCGACGCCAAAGTCATTACTTTGTATTTATAAACGAGGGGACAATCACTGCAAATTGATTTCACTCTAACGTAATAATTTGCTCCCTCAAGAAAATACCGGATGATGAGTCCCTAAAGTTTCCCTAACGGATTCTTTAGGTCTATCCACACTCAGGAAAATCACTCCACAGTAAATTTTTTGGACATGAGTTCACCTCTGAGCTATTGTCCAAACATTTCTTGGTTTCCCCAGCTGAATTTGCCATGTCCAAGTAACCTCTGAGCAAACCTTCCAGTTTGTGGCTATAGATCAGTTCACGTCCATATTACATTTGAACTACGTCTCTCCACTTTCTCCAACAGAGTAAATCTATCACCACAAAAGTTTGTCATGTTCATATTACCTCTGAACAAACTTTTTGAATTTCCGGCTATCGATTATTATGTCCATATTACCTCTGATATCGGTTGTCATCTCAACTTAACACCCGTACCTAACTTTAAGTATGCCAGTGGTGTTAAGTCCACAAAAACTGCCATGTCTATATTACCTCTGAGCAGATATATACCTCCATCCCCAATGGAGTATCAACTCAAAAGTTTGTCATGTTCATATTACCTCTGAACAAACTTTCCGAATTTTTGGCTATCGATTATCATGTCCATATTATCTCTGATATCGGTTGTCATCTCAACTTAACACTCGTACCTAACTTTAAGTATGCCAGTGGTGTTAAGTCCACAAAAACTGCCATGTCCATATTACCTCTGAGCAGATATATACCTCCATCCCCAATGGAGTATCAACTCAAAAGTTTGTCATATTCATATTACCTCTGAACAAACTTTCCAAATTTTTGGCTATCGATTATCATGTCCATATTACCTCTGATATCGGTTGTCATCTCAACTTAACACCTGTATTTAACTCTAAGTACGCCAATGGTATTAGGTCCACAAAAACTGCCACGTCCATATTACCTCTGGCAGGGCTTGTCCTAAACTTATTACTTGCACTCTCATGCACAAGAAGTAATAGGTCCAAAAAAAAAGTTTTCCCCTGTGGAATGCCCGCAATGGAAAACAAAATATTCATGTCCATATTACCTCTGAACTATCCTTATTTTCCCAACGAAGAAAGAGTCAGTCCATGCTCATCCCCCACAGAGTCATATTTATCACGGCTGTATTATATCTGGTAGGACTTATCCAAACCTATTACTTGCACTCTCGTGCGCAAAAAGTAATGGGTCCACAAAAATCTCCCAGTAGGATGTCTTTTACCAGCCACAAAACCTATCACGTCCATATTACCTCTGATAGGGCTTGTTTGGAACTTATTATTTGCACTAAACATGCGCAACGAATAATAGGTCCACCAAAGATCCCCTAGTGGGATGTCCTCAACAAACCAAAGTTTGCACAAACAATCATAAAGAAATAGAGGGCCCTTATATGATTGCAAATGGCGCTTACAGATTAGCCAAGCCTAATGGAAAGTTGGCAATGGCTCCTATCAACGGCAAATTCCTGAAGAAGTACTTTACTTGATCTCCTTTGCTTAACGGAGTGTGATGAAGATCTTATTCTGACGATATCATGCACAAAGGTTAGCTGGATCATATTCTATCAGATTCATATAACCTCTTAATGGATATGCTTAACTAATTTGTAAACCTATCATGTTCATATTACCTCTGATAGTGTTTAGTATACAAATTTAGTTAGATTATATTCTATCCGGTCCATATCACGTCTGAATAGATTTACATTCAGCAAAACCTTAACGAAAGAATGTCATGTTAATGATACCTCTGATATCACTTTCATCTTAGCCTATCATGTTCTAAATTGATGGGTCCACAAAGTTAGAAAATATGTCTTTATTATCTCCGAGAAATTACATAAAGAAGCAAAAAGTACATCATTGGGGATGAGCAGTCAAATCACGAATCTGCTGCACCAAGGAGGCCATCCTCTCATTCCTGGAGTTTAAGACGTTAGATCGAGCCCGCTCCAGCCTTGCCTCCTCATTGTTCAAGGAAGATAGCTCGGATCGAGCATGAACAAAATCGGCACATGTGACTCCTGCACGTGCCAAGTTCTGCTGAGCTGTATCCAGTCGGCCATTTACCATATCTAGAGCTGCTAATGACTGGAGAGCCCACTTCTTTGCCTGAACGAGTTTGGCTTCCAGTTTACGGACCCTCACTTCATTTCCCTTATATTCGGCCTTGCACTTTGTTTGAAGAGGAATAACCTCCTCCAAGACGGCTTTCCCTTCATCCATCTTCTGCCGCTGTGTCTGGATGGATTTGTTCAGAGTTTCTATTTGCTCAGCAAGCTCTGTAGTCAAGGAATCGTACTCGGCCTGAATCATATCATCGACGTTGCCTCAAGATAATTGCAAATATTCATTAATGGGTTGTTCTAAACCATTAACTATTTGCTCCAGCGCATCAGCTCTCCCAGCGTTGTTGAAATTTCTGATCGGTGCTATCGCAAGCTGGGAGGACATCTTCAGAGCCTCGAAGCCTAGATTCTTCTCCAGCACCATTGATATCAGCATTTTCAAAGTGATGTAGAAAATGCTAGTATACTGCTCAACTAGCATGGCAAAATTCGAATGGACGCTGGGAGTGGCTGCGATATCGGTAAATCTCCCTCCAGGAATAACTGCAGAGGAAGTCGCCATGGTTGTTGCCTCTACAGATGGCGCTACAAATGAATGAGCACAGCAACGGTTGAAGTGGCGGGCATACTCAACAAAGGAGGCATAGTCGTGATGACATGCTCATCCTCCTCTAAAGATATCGGGACTGTATTAGACGAGACAACACCCAAAAATGTTGCCTCTCCAAGGTCGAGCACCGCCGTTTCAGCGGCAGGAGCCGCAACAAAGTCAAAGGCTGCGTCGACTCCGCCCTCCCCTGAGATGTCTTCCCCTGAAAAGAAGACAAGAGAAAGTTAATATCAACTCGATGTTAATTTTTTAAAAGGAGGCATAAAAGATGACATTTACCCATGGCCGATGGTATATATGTCGCGTTCGCAGCCAGTACAGCTAAATCAGTTCTTAATGAGGCTAAGCGAGCTGTCATACCTAAAGAAGGGGGTGCACCAACTGACACTGGCAGGTATTCTTCCCAGTCTTCACCAAGATCCAATCGAGGCTCATCGGGTAGAATCTCGCTGGATATATTTACAGACGAGGTAGGGATTATTCCCATTATTGGTCTGGATAAAGGTATTCTTAAAATGCTCGGCCTTGTGGGCGATCTCGTAGCGCTACCAGAAGCAGTAGTAGCAGCGATCTCGAGCAAAGAATCTCCGGTACTGCCGACCGAAACTGAGGAGGTTCCCTCTCTAAAAGGCGAAGGACCTTTAATCAACAAATCATCCCCAACCAGGGAAACAACAGGCTCGCTCCTAGAAGCCTCCCTGGTAGAAGCCCTTTTCGGACCTCTGGCAATCCTCTTCTTACGGGGAGAAGGATCTTTTGGAGCAAAAGCCTTCCTTTTATGGGGGATAACGAGAGGCTCTGCAGTTAGAGCTAATACGCCTCTCGGTATTGTCGTCAAGAATTTGTCTGTCCCGGTGGTATCTTCATTCTCATCCGAGGAAATAGACGGAACATCCTCCCTTCCAGTGGACCTATGGGAGGGCATTCTAAAACTTTTACGCATATCAAAATTACGATGGAAGGTATTGTTGGACGCATAGAACTGCGCATACGAGTGAAGCATGTGCAGCTCCATGGAAAGAGAAGTCGAGGGCACCACAAAAGTTGCACCAGTGCAGCCCGCGATGAAGTACCGCCTCCCTCGGGCTCCATCAATAAGTCCACCTCTGGACTTGAAGCTGGTTATGGCATTTCCCATATGCAATTGGTCATACCCAAACTTCTTGGCAAACCGACTGGGCAGATAGGGCTCCAAGAAGCAATGATCATCACTCCTGTATAGCAAATGGGAAGGTCTAATGCAGACCAACCAATAGAAGGCTTCAGGAGAAAGAATGGTTCTCCCATGACCTTCATCCTTGAGTTTCCTCCCCAGTTGATTGATGTGTACAGGGGGAACGATACAGAAGATCTTCCAGCTGTGGGCTACGTTTAACGCCCGCCGGCAATCTGTGACGGTCGCCACGTTCCAAGAGAAATTCTTGTAATTCAGCAAGAAATTATTTCCTGAACTGCTGGCGGAACCGGGAGACATCACCCGAGCATTGTGAAGAATTAACCATCCCATCAAGTATAGGAAGGGTAATTCCACCCTGGGAAAGCTTTCGCACTGCGTATCATCAGCTAGCAGCCCATCAGTAAGCGCCCTCAGACCTGCTTGTATTCTACATAGCATAGCAGGAAGCAGGCCCAGTCTTGCTCCGAACACTAAAATGTACTGCAGGCCACAAGGTATTACGATGGATGCAATCTGCAGATGCGATACCCGACACTACCCAGCGGCGTAGCCAGACGGAGAGAAAGCCAGCCAATTGAGCTTCCTTCGACTGAGGCTTCCGACAATGCCTCATATAACTAAAGGTTTTTGTGCCGGTAGGATAACCCTCTATCTCCTCGTCAAAAATATGATTCAGAGCCCCTACGTCTTCAATAAGGTCATCGACCGTATCAGCATTGAGCATGCTCAGGAGGTTCAAAGGCCTATCTTGGCTATCTACCACCTTGTCTGGCTTAGCATTTCTGGCCTGGTGGAAGAAGAGGTATATTGCCCACTTGTTGATGTGAGCCAAATCAGACGGCTCCTTGTAGAAAGTGGTGCAAACAAGATAGTGGCTCATCAGCTCCTGATATACTGCCATCGCCCGAGGGTTTGTATCCCTCAACTCCCTGTTTGTAGGGACGTACTCTTCATAGGGAATGTCCCCCAGTGGCAGCCTTAAAATCTTTGCCATCTCATGAAGGGCTAAGCCTAACTCTCCCAGCGGAGTGGCAAAAGTCCCAGTGAGCGAATTGTATCGCTCTATCAAGGCTAAGAATAAGTTAGGGTTGACAGGCAACCCAACACTTGTGGCACTCACGGCCGCGAACAAGCCAATATTTTCCAGCTCTACCTGGAAATGCTTCAGGGCCCATGCAGTCAAACTGGCCCATCGGAGATTCCCCGGGCTAAGCCATCCATTAGTCCGAGGGTTGACCCTGGGGTACATTCCTTCCTGCCCCATAAAGTCATTACAGAAGGTCGACATCTGAAGCGGCTGGATTAGCGAAGTGTCCTCACTCGGAACACTACCCGGCAGTAATCCCCTAAAGGGTATAACAGGGCCCGAGGGATAACTCATATAGGCCCCCCTTCGTATTCCTTGTTGTATAAGATTTTCCCCGGTCGGCCATGAAGATCAGGAGTCAGCACCCACATCATCTTCCTAGGATGGGTGGCATGAAAGAAGGCCGAGATGGGGGAATCCCTGGGCATCTTCGGCAAATACATGACCGTGCCCTCAACAGTGAATACCCAGTCCTCCTTCTTGGGCTTGGTCTGGGATTGCTTGTCAATAACATCCCCAAATAAGAAACCCGATTTCTTATACTCCGTCCCGTCTATGTATGTCAGGGGCTCCCCACTGATCATACTCAGTAGCATGCGCTCTCCTTGGGACGATATCAGGGTTCCCCTCTCTTCAGGGTAATTGGCTCCAGAAATGGGGAATGTCACATGCGACAAATCCTCCAGATAATTTGAGTTCAGCATCCCGGCAGTAGAGCCCATCACCGCAGCCAAAAGAGGGATCTGCAAGTCCACTACAAAACGTAAGAGAACAAGTCAGTTTCTACACTACACTCTTGCAGTTCGCTCCAAAGATTACCAGTCTGTGCTTTTACGCCAAGACTGTAAAAACTTGAGCTTTTACGCCAGAACCTATTTCCGAGGCATAAAATTCAAGGTTGGCAGTATACGCCAAAACTTAAACAGTCTGCGCTTTTACGCCAGACTGCCAAAATTTGAGTTTTTATGCCGGAATTTTCATCCAGCGTGCAAAACTCAAAGTTTATAGTATACGCCAAATTTCGACAGCCTGAGCTTTTTACGCCAGACTGCAAAAATATGGTTTTACGCTGACACATTAGAAATGTGGGCATATTGGTTCGCATACACGTACAACGTGTGCGAAAAGTCCTCTATTCTCCCTCGAAGTCCTTTTTACCTATGACATCCGGAGCACGGCTCAACGGAGGGGCGTTGCGTTTCGACCGAGGCTCGTTCAGCCTAAAGGGAGTTGCTCGTGCTTGAGCAGAGGATCAAGAAGAGGAAGAAACCTTCTTTCCCTTAGCAGTGGAAGCTTGTTTAGGGGCCATGGCAATTCTGAGTTCTCAAAGAAGAAACAAAGAAGAAGGGTTCTTGAAAAGCTAGGGTTCTTGTGAAGGCAGATAAAAGTTTTCTCTCTCCAGACCTTGGAATATTTATAGACTTCAGATAACTCTTCGAATTCCTAACCAAATCCGATATTTAATATTCGATTATGATTTGGGGACCACGTCAGCCTATCATTTGAAAGAAGAAGACGGACAGTCAGTGGATCCAGAATTTACGCGCAGAGCAGATCTATGATTTTACGCTCAGGAGATTTTTACGTTCAAGAGGCTACAAATCTACGATTTTACGCTCAAAGGTTATAAATCTATGGTTTTACGCCCGGATGTTTTTATGCTCAGCAGCTTTTACGCTCGAGAGGCTACAAACCTACGATTTTACGCTCAGAGGCTACAAGTCTACGGTTTTATGCCCAGATGCTTTTACGCTCATGAGCTTTTATGCTCAAGAGGCTACAAACCTAAGACTTTACGCTCAGAGGCTACAAATCTATGATTTCACGCTCAGAACCTTTTTATGCTCAAAGGCTACAAATCTACGATTCTATGCTCGAAAGCTATAGATGGCCAATTGTAAGGATTTACGCAGAAAATGCTCCTTCTTGGCCACAAAATATTCCAAGTACCCAAAACATACAGAGTTCAGCATTGAAGATGACTCTTCTTTTTTGGGTCGATTGGAAGTTCATCCAAAGTCCAATCAGAATCCTTTCTCAAAAGTTCAAGTGGCCTGTTTTGACGGCCATTTCTTGCCCTATTTTTAAGGGATTTTCGGGAAATCATTCTTGAAGATGATAGTCTAAACAAGAATTCTTCACATCAGAGAAGTGACAGTTCAGAAATCCTACGCGACTCCTCATTCCAAACAGTATGACAGTTCGGATATTCGACTTAAATGCTAAGCAGCTTTCTACGTGTCTTCTGCTACGCGTAAAAGACAAGACGAGATATTCTTCTATCAGAGTCGGCGTAAAATTATTTTAGATGTGCAGAAGCTGCACACTATTCAGACTTCCTCACAGCAAATATGGCAAATCATCAGATGCGTAAAAGAAGACAATTTTATTAATCATGATTACATATGATGGAAATCCAGTCTACAAAGGGTTTTTCATCTTCATGATTACATATGATAAAAATCCTTTTTCTATAAAGGGTTTCTCACTTAAGATCACACCGAGAATCTGTTTTGCCAGGTTATCATATTGGTGGAGATCTTTTTCTTTCTTCTACGGCACTTCATTGGCTTCTGCGGCCGATGAACAAGAAAATGGTGAATGGCGGGAGGATATAAAACTGGGCTTATATAAATTATTCAAGCCCATCCTCCATACGCCATGGCAGGCATGCCCTAAAAATTGTGTTGGGGGTTCAGACCCAACTCAATACTGGAAGACAGGGCCAGACTGCCTATCCTCGTCCAGCGCCATGATGGAAGAAAATACAGCTTGTAAGTTGTGTAGTCCAATACGACCTTTCCTCTCTCCTGGACGAATTGCCATATGAAATTACTGATCATCCCGAGCAAAGGAAGATATGAAATTCTTTCATGATCCATCGTTGCAGAGGATATTTGCTCGAAGATGCCTCTTTTTACGGCTCCTTACATGCTGAAAGAACATGATCTTCTTCTTCCTCAAGTCAACCTGACGAAGCTCGGCAACCATCTCTTTATGGTGAAGGAAGTGTGGGAAAAACAGGTTAACTCAGTCACCATTATATAGGCAGAGGAGATCACACCAAATCCTAACAAATTCCTAAATATTTGTCGAGAAATTAGCCTCGCGGAACGAGTCAAACTTGACCGTTTCATGCTTCATTCAAAGTGTTTCAAATTACGAAGAATTTAAAAACTTTGTAGGGGGTCTTGTAGAAGCATGAAAAATACGCTGAGGAATTATACACGTAAAACCCTCAAACATGTAGGAAGCCGCGTAAAACAGAGCTCCAGCACTGGGTGGCATAAGACATGACTTCAGAGCCATTGGCATACAACAGAGCTTCAACGCTATTCAGCATAAAATATAGCTCCAGAACAACCTGTGTAATATAGTATTTCCAGACTGCTTCAGCGTAAAAAGGTTGTTACATCGCCACTTCGGCGTAAAACCTACCTGCTTTTAATGCAGCAGGAAGTTGTACGAGAAACTATTTGTATTCCTCGAATGAACCTGTCAGATCATGCAGTGAACCTGACTCCGGACAAAGAGTACTGCACAACGATCGAGAGGATGGCTGTAATAATGATTCGGCAAAGAGTCCCAAACTGTCGTCTAGTGACATAACCCTTGATATAAGACGTCATTTACGCATTCAAGGAATATGCTGCCTAGTTTTACACAGGTAGACATAAGCTTTTACGCTCAGGAAGAGACGAAACCAACCGCCATGTTAAAAGCTGCTCTTCGTACAGAACTCGAGGCGCGTCTCTGAAGTTAATGCGCGTGATTGGGGTAGATCTCTGCATTTAATGCAGAAGATTTGGTTATACTTTTAATGACTGGGTGAGCCATAATTATGGCTAATATGTCCACATCACCACCCCTGCATATTACGCCATCAGGCTATTTTCAGCTATAGGAGCATGCTGTACGCTATCTCCTTGAAATACGCCGACCTGGCTATTTTCAAATATAGGAGTATGCCGTATGCTATCTCCTCGGAATACGCCAACTCAAGCTATATTTGCAAAGCATCAGGCTTCTACGTCTACTTGGCTTCTACGCCAACATGATAGCTACTCGGCTTTTACGCCAACAGAACAGCTATTTGGCTTTTATGCCTATGAGACAGTTATTTGGCCTTTATGCCAACCATCTCTACGCAAGGGACAGTTATCTACGTGTCTTGCATGCCATGATCTTCGACGGGCAGTTATACGCATTACCTCATATGGGACACGCGTCACACGTTGATTTAGAAGATTATTCACACGTGGGTAGCAGTTATTATAACCGCCGCGTAAAAGATGTAGCTCTCTCCGCTGTTCGATTTCTATGTCGACTGTATCTGAACTCTATAAATAGAGACATCCGGCCATGGAGGTCAAAGGGGTGAAGGTCGAAAGAAGGTCGAACAGAGGTCAAAGACAGAGGTCAAGGTCAAGGTCAAGAGAGCACTTATAGAGAGCTTTGGCAACGAGAGTTCAATCCCTCCTGCAGTCTTTGAAGCTTCTTTTTCGTCTTCTACAGCACTTTTTCATCATCGTGTGGTCCAAGGGACAAAGTGACCGACCGCAGATCAGACTCCTATAGCAATATTTTCTTCAGAATCAAATTTTTGTACTTAACATCCTCGTATAGGATTAATTGTACTTCTTTTTCTTGTTTGTAAACCAAAAAAAGGGTTTCGCATAAACCTAGTTTCAATTTCTTTCGTTTATTATCAAACAAGTGCCTCTGGTGCTAATGCTGAAAATGAGGCCGCTTTATTGGACCTGTATTGGTACTGGATCCTCCTGTGTCCCACGGTCTCTTAGAACCAAGTTTTAGATTATCCTCTGCCCACTATGCCTGTCTTAGAATCTTCTCGAAAGTAGTAGTAGGATCTCCATTCGTATATGATTTGACTTTCCTGTTTAGGCCCTTCCTGAACTTTCTGGCTCTTCCTTTGGGGTTCTGTCCCTCCACAATATGACCTAATCTATAATACTCTACCGCATAATCATCCACCGTCATACCTTCTTGAATAAGGTACTGGAACTGGCTCTCTAGAGATGTCAGAGCCATATCTGGAAATAATTTTTTCTTGAAGAGCTCTTTGAAAGCTTTCTAAGTAAGTCCTGGTGTTGAGATCCTTGGGTCCGTCCTGAACCAAGTCAATGCAATATCAAACATTATTCTTCCCGCGACCTCTATCTGCAACTACTCTGGAATCTGCGCCAACCACGGGTTCTGCTCAATGTCTTCTATCCAATCATCAGCATAAATGATCCTTTCGGTGCCTTTAAAGTCCTTCGGCCCCATCCTCTTAAAATCTATGATGGTCCTCGGCCTCGGCTGCTCTAGGATAAACTGAGGTGGTACCATCTGTGGCTGGACTAAGATGACTCTCTCGACTGCTACGAGTGCAATCTGGTGAGAATTCTCAATTCTCTGCCTCATGACCTCTGAGTGACGCTGCTACACCTCCATCATTTGCTGAAAAAGGGCAAACATCCGCGTCTGATCGACTACGGATGATGGAGGTGGATGATCCCCTGAAACTGTCGGTGCTACCCTCTGTACCGGAGGTGGAGCACCTCCGAAAGTTGCTGCAAAAATGCCCACCTGGATCGGTGAAGCGGATCTCTGGAATGTATCATCTGGAACAACGTCTGATGGTGCTACCTTCATAGGCAATGAAGTGACTGACCTCGCTGATATTGTGCCTGAGCATTGGAAACGCGTCTTCGGCAACATCCTGAAGATAGATGAAACAAAGAAATCAATATTGAGTATGATACAATATCATCATTGAAGGATAAAATTAATTCAAAGTAAAGAAAATATTCAATAGATAAGGATAGCAAAACAGATATTGGAAGTATTTCCTAGTTGTCATTTAGTATACTCTCAGCCTAAATCCTATATCCTAAAGCAGGCTCATAGAAGTACTCTTGGTGAGTACTACTACGATATCGCTCTAATTGTGACTCCTGACCTGCATAGGCCACTACTAAAAATGTTCACGACCCGCACCCGGATATTCGGGTACGAGTACGTGGGTACGTCCAGCCTATGCCGTAGCATCGACGGTAGAACGCTGCCTGGATCAACTCTAACTAACTAACTAATATCTCAACAATATATATACGGTACCTGTTAATCATCTCAACTCCAAAAGGGAAAACAATATGGTATCTCACAAATGTAACTATACTCAATCACAATACAAACTAAGAAAGATAGAGCATGAATAGAATAATGAAGAAAAGAAACAAGATACAATCCACAATTCTAAAATAATATGCATGTCATGAATCTCAATAACAGTCTAATACAAATCCACCAAAATAAACTAAACTTCCTCAGGTTCTGCAACTAAGTCCTCCTGGTCTATAGGAGTATTCTCTAATGGTATGCCCTCCTGCGGTCTGTAGAATGTGGGTCACTGATCTATTAGCCAATCATTTAAAAAAATATCCAGTCAGGATTGGAGTGAAATACATGCCTCTGAAAGCAGTTTCAAATACATAATCGAACATATAAAACAAATAATAGAAAAGAATACAAGATATGTAAACAATAGAATAAAATGAACTAGAGTGAATAGGTAATGTACTGAAAGAAGAACAAGCAATATTAATATTTGTAATATAAAGGAATAACTGAAATCTAACTAATGTGCCTCAGAATACAAGTTTATTATGTGATCGATTTACGTTGAACACGAATACAATAAGGTAACTCAATTACAAGTGTGGTATATAATCGACATGTACACGAATACACTGGGCTTTGATCATATAATCAACTCCTACTCCCCCATCCCCAACTAATACCAATGGATCTAATCACGACACGTTACAAACACGAATATAGGCACACTGAACACGAGTAGTGTGTGTACATGAATATAAGCATACTGAGCACGGGCAGTGTGTGAACACGAAATACAATAAATAAATACCCGATATATAGGATGAAATATATATAAAGGAGTACCCACTGAATATGGTAGGGAATAACATCTCCTAACAGGATCCATGTAGTACCAGTCCGCGAAACTACTGTGTCGGAATCAAGTATACATTTCTAGAACATGAGATATATACACTATTATAAAATAAAAACTAACAAAGTAATGTACTCGCCTGAGGTCCTGAGCAAGGTGTACTCTCGATGCCCAAGCTGGTGTCACACATACCTAAATATGTTATA
This sequence comes from Iris macrosiphon, assembly GCA_036927795.1. NCBI lineage: Eukaryota > Viridiplantae > Streptophyta > Magnoliopsida > Asparagales > Iridaceae > Iris > Iris macrosiphon. Next base: position 135,147,996 of record JAYESA010000005.1, read on the forward strand.
TGCATCAATACAAGATTTTAGAATAAAAATAAGTTAAACTAGTTCAATTCAAGGTCATAAAGCCATTTCTATGTCAAAACAGTCAAACTAGGTCAATTCTAGGTCAAACTAGTCAAAGTTGGTCAAACTAAGCTATTTTTAGGTTGTATGAGTCTAACTCTAGGATATTAGGTCCATACACTATGTAATTAAGCTATACTAGCTATATTAAGATATTAGGATATCAATAAGTACCGTATCATAAGATACGCAAGCTATTAGATAGGAAAATACTAATATATATATATATATATATATATATATATATATATATATATATATATATATATATATATATATATATATATACAAGACAATATATATAGTACTCTTAGTCAAACTAAAGCTAAATGGATACCTTGGCTTTGAACCAATGCGGTATCACACCACCTACACACCCATCTTGAAATACAAACTCAATACCTTGAGTATAAACCAATACCTTGACATTACCTTGGTATCACAAGGTAATCCAAATTCTAACATGTAACCAACTACGCATACCCCTAGCTATATACTAACATGCATTTAAAACTTATACAATACTATACTAACTACATACTAACAACCAATACGTATATATATATATACATATAACTAACTCGTTAACAATATGTATATATATATATATATATGTATATATATATATATATATATATATATATATATATATATATATATATATATATATATATATATATATATATATATATATATAAAACTAGTTTACCAATACGTATACATAACTAACTAGACTATCAATAAAGCTAACTAGCTTGAGTTATAAGTCAAGCTAACCTCCCCTTTCTCAAGTGCACCACATATAGTTGCTGCTTTAGCTACTCTTGCTGTTGCTGCTGCCCTTGTTCTTACTGTTGCTGCTGCCTTTGCTACTGCAGTTGCTGCTGCAGCTAGTTGCTGCTGCAGCTAGTTGTTGCTGCTCTTGCTGTTGCTGTTGCTGTTGCAGCTGCTGCTCTTGCTGTTGTGCTTGCTTCTGCAGTTGCATTTGCTGTTGGAATTGCTCCTCTTGCTGTTGCTGCTGCAACTGCTGCTTTTGCTGTTGTGCTTGCTGCTGCAGTTGCTCCTCTTGCTGCTGTTGCTCTTGCAGTACAGCTACCCGACCCCTCTTCTCACTGACACTCAACACTCTACACAACACTCACACACACACATAATCAATGTTGCACTCCACTAAGACACACACACACATATGTAAATATAAATATGTATATCTATACATACACACATATATAAATATATATCACTAACATATATATATATAAATATATACACTCATCCATATATATATATATATATATATATATATATATATATATATATATATATATATATATATAATAACCACACTAGTGATGCATATGAACCCCTATCTCTCATGACCACCAATACCTCAAAATGAACATAGACATACACATAAATATATATATGCATATATATCATATAATAATATAATTATAATATTCTAATAGCTCTAACGAAGTTATATTGAACCTAAATGCAAGGAACAAACACGTGTAGTGCACCACACCCGTATCACACTCATTCTATGATACGCTTGCGATACGGCTCCACCACACAACCAAACGTATCTCGAAGGACACAAACAAGTCTAAAATTATAATTATGAATAATACAAAGAGCTAGCTACTGAACTACGTGCCCGTGTCAAAATATGACATGCTCAATCCTCCGTATCTGAGAAAAACTACCAAATCAACGCGTATCGCCAAATTATCGGGAATCGGCCTACACGTATCCAATTGTAGATATGACACTAGTCATATACAATCAAACACATATCAATTTGGTCTAATTAACCTATTAACAAACACAAGATGTGCCAATATCGGAATTCTCCCAAAGTTGACATAAAATACCACATAACTTTCTCCATAGGCCTCCTATGAACCTAATTCCAAATCCTATGTGTAGATTTAGTACATGAGAGGGTTTCTAATGATTAAATTATAGATTTAGAACCTAATTAGAGAGGAAAAATTAATTGTATCTATTGGGAGATAGATTCCCAATAAAATCCCCAAATTGGGTGAAAAGAGCCTCCAACTTGTAGATCCTTGCTCCTCCTTGTAGATCATTGCTTCCTCCTTGTAGATACTTGTTCTAATAGCCTCCAATAAAGAATATGGAAGGAATTAGAAAGAAATTTAAGTAGAAATTGGTGTGGGAATGAAGAAATTGAAAGAGGAAAAAATTCTAGATCTAGATTTGGAATGACAAATGAGGAAAGAGTCTCTCCTCACTCCATAGGTGGCCGACCACTACACCCTCCTCCAAGTTACTATGGAAAGTCCAAAATACCCTTTGGGGGTTTTCATGAAGAAATAATTAAGGAGGAAAGGTTCTAGTCAAATTGGTTTAACTAATTAATTCATCCTCCTAATGAATGGGCTTACTATTGGGCTTAATTCTAACTAGGATCAAATATTGGTCCATGGATCTAATCTAAACTAGTTAGATCCACTACACAAGTCCAAAATAAAATATAACATCTAACAATAAATAAATAATACAATAAATAAATATTTATAATATGCACAATATTTAATATAATAATCCTAAAATAAATATACACATGTCTAATTACCAAACTACCCTTAGTTGGAAAAGTGAGGGTGACATGTCCCGATCCCAAACGCAACGATAGAGGTCGTTAACTCCCTCCAGCTGGTAACCAAGCAGTCGGGCTGGTACCTCTTATCATGCCACGAGGCGAGGTCATGTGGGTCCACCCCGACATCGCCAAAGACTTAACGCAGCAAGCAACACCATCCATTCCCATGTCTAAAGGGAAGAGGCTCAAATCTTGCCACATGGTCTCTCCCTCAACCGATGAAGCCTTAGCAGGAGTGACTAGGTCGGGAAATGCATACTTACATGACTATGATGCGGTTTCTTATGACAATGCACCTCCAACTGCTGTACCCATTGCTCTAGTGGCATCTGAGACAGGTCCGTCCAAGCCTCTCACAACAGACAAGCAGAATAGAAAGAGGTTTACTTAGACAAACCTATGAAAAAGGATGCAGCACCATGGCTGGACAAGTCCTACAACTTTGATATATTAGCACAGCTTGCCAATACTCCAGCAAAGTTGTCATTATTCGAGCTCCTTCGTCTCTCTAAAGAGACCCGCAACGTTCTGAGTGAGGCATTACAGAATATTGACTCCTATTTGGACCAAGTCAAGCCACCGACCGTGAATCCTACTATATGTCCCCACTACAACAATATGATGGAGATGATATCGAACATCATATTCTTGCAGCAGAACATATTGCTAAAGAATAACAGGCACGATCGCCCTCTGTACTATACGGGGTAAATTGGGGCCATTAAGGTGGACCAGATGCACATCGACTTGGGGTCATCTCTCAATATCATCCAACAAAGTCTACTTTAGATCTTGGGAATCCCAATGCACCACTTGGCAGCGACCAACACTACCATCAGTGGCTTCAACGCTGGAAGAAGATACCCTCTAGGCAAAATCTGCTTGAAGTATCAGATAGACAATATTTGAACGAAGGTGACATGCTATGTCATTGACATGGATGTGTCATACAATATCCTGCTAGCGCATTCTTGGATACACGAATACATGATTATGCCCTCAACCTTCCATCAATGTCTGAAATATGTCGACAACGATGGAGACGTCAAGACAGAATTCGCCGACATAGATCCTTTTAAAGGGATCGAGGTTTACTACTCCGACTCGATCTTGTACAAATGGACCCACTTGGAGGAAATAAACAACGATATTGATGATGAAGCCAAAGCCGATGAAGCACCGGACGAACCCCTAAGGGTCCATATCAAAAGTTATGCCACCAGCACTCCTGCCCCTCTCATAGTTAAGTTCTATAGAAAGGCTCAAGAGCCTAGTATGGTCAGTCTGGGAGGACCAAGACGACCCCAAGGGAGGAGACACCCGTTACAAAGTTCTCCGAACCACTGGTTGTAAAACAGCACAAGAGGCCTCTGAAACCATCCCTGATACTGGAGGCAGATCCTAAAGGAGATGAGCTTGAAGAATATGTGGCTGCCTGTGCCAATGCCCCATCCTTGGATGATGTAATCCCTATAAAAAATATATCTTATTTTCTTAATAAGGGTTATCTTTGAATTACTCTGATGTGACGCAGTTGAGTACAATATATTCCTTAGAATACGGTCTAGGGTTACAATTGCACACACAAGTGACAACCACTTACGCAGTGAATTGAATTCTCCTAAGTCAAGACTCCTACTTCATAATTTCAGCAAGGAAGAGAGGAGAAAAATCTATCATTTTTGACAGAGTGAAATACCATCGAGACTTCCTTCCGGACGAGCCGAGCTAGAGCGCGGTAGACTACAAATCTACTATTACAGCTTGCAAGCCAAGAACATTATTCGGAAGATGGATTATGATTTGAAGAGCGACTAAGGCCTAAACTATGGCAAGGAACGACGCTTGCCACTGCATCACTTCGCTCCTAAAGACAAGACCGAGATATAATACCAACAAATCGGTCACAGTTTAGGGTACGTCATACCTCCTACAACGCCCCAAGGCTCGGAAGAAGAGGACGAGTTTCAATGTCACTCTTTATAGTCTTCCGCTTGGGACTCTGATGCAAGTATCGAGAATATGTTCAAGCAAACGTTGTTTATCAATATGGTGTTAGCATACCCCGAGGAAGACAACGAACACTTGATCGAACTCTTCGAAGTAGAACCATGGGCTTATCAACTAGAATCATAGTGATAATTATGCTTCAAACAACGAGAACCACCTACCGAAGATGAGGTCGTGCAAGTCAATCTGGACCATGACTCTGCTCCTAAACCCATCTTCATCAGCAAGAACCTATCTACATAAGACCGTGAATCCCTTATACAGCTGGTAAGGGAGTATATAGACGTCTTTGCATGGAGTTATGAAGATATGTTGGGCTTGGACCTACAAATTGTAGTGCACAAGCTCAACATATTATCGAATGCTAAGCCAATGAATCAATAACAATGGCAATTTTATCCGACGTCATGAACACCATCAAAGCTGAAGTTAATAAACTGATAAAAAATAGCTTTATTCATGAGGAGCAGCATCTAGATTAGGTAGCCAACATCATTCCTATCATCAAGAAGAAGGATAAAATTTGAGTCTATAGAGACTTTAGTGATTTAAATACAGCTTGCCCAAAGGATGAATTTTCCCTCCTGATCACTGACATAATGGTCGACAACACTTATGATTTCGATCGTATATCCTTCATGGATGGGTTCTTGGACTACAATCCGATCAAAATATTTCTAGATGACGAGAAGCACACATCCTTTCGAACACCAATAGGGGTATATTATTATAAAGTGATGCCCTTTAATCTGAAGAATATATGTACAACATACCAGCGAGCTATGAGCTCCATCTTTCGTGAACATCTGTGTAAGATAGTCGAGTGATATATTGATGACATTACTGTCAAGAGCCATTTTCAGGATGACTAACTCCATGACCTGAAGATAGTATTTGATTTAATATGAGTGCACCAACTAAAGATGTAACCCACCAAGTCTTTTTTGGGAGTCTCCAGTGGCAAGTTCTTGGGTTTTATCATAACTTCGAAGGCTATTCACATAGAACCTAAGAAGATCAAGGCTATCCTTGATATGAACCCTCCGAAGAACCTTCAAGAGCTTCGTGGTCTGCAAGAAAGGCGGCATACATTAGGAGGTTCATAGATAACCTCTCTAGGCAATGCCAATCCTTTAATCAATTTATGAATAAGGAATTCTCCTTCGTTGGGACCAAAGAATGCTAGTGAGCCTTCGACGATATCAAGAAATACCTCACAAAACCCCCAATGTTGGTGGCTCCGATCATAGGAAAACCCTTCCTACTATACGTATGAGCGATAGATCATTCTTTCGGTGCTCTGCTAGCTTATAAGAGTGATCTAGGTCATGAGCAGGCCATCTATTATCTCAGCAGAATGATGGTCGGCGCGGAGCACAAGTACAACCTCGTCGAGAAGGAATGACTCACTCTGGTCTTCGCTATCTAAAAGACCCATCACTATGTGGATGGTCAAATAATTCATGTGATTTCTTGAGTTAACCCCCTCTGGGTCCTCATGACTAAGCCTGGGGCACTTAACTTATGCCTAGCCACATGGACAATACTGATGTCATCATACGACATGGTGTTTGTCCCGTAGAAGGCGGTCAAGAGCCAAGCATTGGCTAACTTTCTAGCAGCTCATCTCGTGCCAGAGATGTCGAAGCTCTATGATGATATTCTAAACGAGGTGTTAGAGTCTAAAATGATGATGAGAGAGTTTGTTTGACGAATATTCTTCGATGGTGCTTCAAGAACAGGGCCCAAGGGCGCTTATTCACTCACAGAGCCGTGTACCAACAAGATAGCAATGCTATTTCACTCATAATAACTTGGTCATTCATCGCTTTTATTCGATCACGGAGCCATGTTCCAACAATATAGAAGAATATAAAGCTCTCACTATCGGGCTCCAACTGGCTAAACATTTGGGGGTGTACTTAGAGGCCGATGGCGACTTCAAGATAATAGTCACTCAAGTCTAAGGCAAGTACAAAGCCTGGCATGAGGACTTAAATCCTTACCACCAAGCCACAATCGGAATAATCTCCACCTTTACCGGATTCTTCATAGAGCACGTCATGCGGCTGTAAAAATTGAGGCTGATGCTCTTGCCGGTCTTGCAGCTTCTTTGGCAATCCTAATCAGAACCTAGCAACCGATCGCAGTGATTGATTGAGAACTAGTCTACCCTATAAATAACCTATTCCTATGTCTAAGATACTCTATGGAAACATGCATCAACATTAAAGACTGGAGGATCCCTTTCATAGACAATGCAGTCTATGGAATCTTTCCAAATGACCCAAAGGAAGCGACTTCTGTTAGAAGATGCTCCATCCAGTTTTATTATGATCCATCCACTAAGATGTTGTATCACTGTTCATATAACGGGCTCCTACTATGGTGCCTAGTGGATGTGGAGGAAAAATAAGCACTCTGTGAAGCTCATGATAGTGTTTACGGTGCACACCAACCCGGCCCAAAGCTGCAAGATCTTATCCGACGTATATACTATTATTGGCCGACAATAGTAGTAGATGCCATCGACTATGCAAAAAAATACATGATATGTCAAATCCATCCGTAATTCGTCCACCAACCTTCAGAATTCTTGCACCCAAGTGTGGCATCTTGGCCGTTTGAAGCATAAGGAATGGACATCAATGGACTGATTAGTCCACCATCGTCGAAAGGGCATCGATTCATTCTTGCCATAACTGACTACTTTTTCAAGTAGGCAAAAGCCGTACCACTCGCTAAAATAAAAATGTCAAACGTGATCAACTTTGTCAAATATTACGTCATCTACCATTTTGAACTAGTCGGAGGATTATCCACGACAATGGTCCATAATTTGTAAGCCATGCTTTCTACCGATTTTGTGATAAAAATCAAATTTAGAATATAGCTTCGATGACCTATAATCTGACAGCAAATGGACTAGCGAAAGCATTCAACAAGACCATTATAAAGCTACTCAAGCAGCTCATCTTGACTAATCAATATGACTAGAACAAGAAACTTGGGGAATGTCTTTGGACCTATCGTACAATGGTGCAAACCCCAAATAGAAGTATGTCGTTCTCCCTCGTCTACAGAAGCGAGTATGTGCTCCCTCTAGAGGTCCAAATTTTCTCGCTCTTGGTGGCCCTCTCCAACAAGTTGATAGCTGACAATAACCACCGTCGACTGCTACAGGTGTTGGAAGCACTCGACGAAGAGCATCTCTTATCTTAACAATGCATCGAGTTATACCAAGCATGCCTCTCTGGAGCTTTCAATAAACTAGTCAAGGAAAGAGAATTCCAAGTGGGTGACCTCGTCTTAGAAGTGAGAAGACTGATAGTCATGACGCACAAGACGGCCAGTTCCAAGACAAATGGGAAGGCCCTTTCATTATGGAGTCAGTGTATTCCAACGATGCATACAGGCTTGCAAAATCTAATGAAGACTTATCGATGATGCTGATCAACAACAAGTTCCTTAAGAAGTACTATATATAAGCTAGGCTTGTACTCCCCTATCCCCAGCATTGTAGCTAAGATATACAGTGTCTATATCTTGTTCATCCCCAGCAAGTGTGCATGTACGGCACGAGTTTTTCTCATACAAATTATTGTAAAAGTTATTATCTGTATACAAGAATCCTGAATATGCAATAGATAATAGATCCTTTAAAGCTCCCTAGTGGAGAAGTCCTCATGTCCATCAATACACTCTCGATGGGACCACTTAAAAATATGTTTCCTCAGGCGCTAGTTTACGTCTATACTACCTAGAACTATAGCCTTGACATTACATTACCGTAAAGTTGGAATCTTATCATGTTCGCATAACCTCTGAATAGGATACTTCTAGTAGAATTTTATTTTTGCCACGTCCACAATACCTCTTAGAAAATATCTTTTATTGACTATTTTTATATAAACTTATCATCCGTACTTAACTCTAAGTACATCAGGAAAGATAAGTCCACAAAACCTATCACGTCTATATCACCTCTGATAGGGCTCCGTTTCGAACCTATTATTTGCACTTAAGTACGCAATAAATAATAGGTCCACTAAAAATATCCTCCAGTGGGAAGTCTTTGACAACTACAGTATTGTACTACGTCCACATTACCTCTAGTATAATATTCGTATTCATAAAGCATGACATGCCCAAAAAAGAAGTTCTAAAAAAAGAAAAAAAAATCATTGATATTCAAGATCATGAGTACATATGATGAAGATCTTTTACATTTAAAGGTTTTATTGATATTCAATATCATGAGTATATATGATAAAAATACTTAAATTTGGCACTTTCTCCATCAAGGCACCCCTCCGTGCTATTTCTGGTACCGACGCAAGTGAAGATGGCAACATAGCTCAATGCACTCTTGGTTATCCCTCTTCAGTGCAAACTTTAGTATATGGAAAATCTATACTGATGGATAGCAAAGGAGGAGAGGATCAGGCACTCTTTGGCCATGCGGGAAGACTGGAGACAGGGAATAAAAATCAATCCAAATCCAGTAATCAGCATCGCAGGCTCCCGACCGGTGGTAGGCCGCATAAAGGGGAGAAACATAGCTAGCATGCTACCTAAACAGGGTGAGCTCCACTTACGACAATGAATGTTCATCCTTGTCTCTTCGATCAGTTCTTGATGAACTAACTCATAAGGTTGGCATTCTCTTCGAATGACGGTTCTATGATATCCTTTCATGCTCCATCATAGACAACTCGAGGGGAGACAAAGCCTGCAAAAAGAAAGGACACATCAGTCTTAGCGAAGATTGTAAAAATATGCAACTGTCATATGTGGCAACCTAACTACAGTCGGGTGCAGGACAGATTGCCTCCCTGCGGCATGAATTTACAACCATGCGGCTAAATTATATGAGAGCTCTGCACGCATGTTTTAGATGATCCTTCATCCATGCGATCAAGTTATGAGGAAAAGTCGGCTCATGTTCTAGATGAGTTCTCATCCATGCGGCATGACTTTGTGAAAAGTCTACGCATGTGCTAGATGAGTTCTCATCCATGTGATAGAACTTCGTAGAAAGTCTGTGCATGTTCCTTATGGTCTCCCAAAAAGACTGTACTTTTGTCTTTGTATTTCTCTGTGTCACAGAAACAAGGGTCGAGGCACCATTGTACCTTCAATCGGAGCATCAGGTGGCTACTGGTTCATTCTGCCATTGTCAGACCCTTCAATAAGAAGAATGTGAGCTCTTGGCATTTTTTTTACGAAGAAAAAATGAGCGTAGAAATGGGGCTCTCTCTCTCCTCCTTGAGTCACCTATTTATAGGCCCATGATCATATGAGGAGATCGAGGGAATGAACTGGACAGTTAAGAGGATGAACCTCGAAACTCGGCCTTCAATTGCTGATAAGACATGGTGCCTCGATTATCATAATTTATTCTAATCTTGATTCAAATTGACGCCTAAAATCCCATGCCTATGCAACGTCCAAGAGAAACGCTAGAAGATTGAGGCAAAATTTTTATTTCATAAAGATTTGATAGCATGACAGACTCATACATGTGACACACAATCCATGTAACCCAAGTCCTTTTCATCTATGCTTCTTGTTGAAAGTATTTCAAACTTATCAGTTTGAAAACTTTGAAGGGGTTCTTGTAGAAGCATGAAAAAATCTAAATCCATGCGCCTAGAAGCTAAGTGCCCAAAACCTGACTCCGTGAAGTTAGACCGCAGAGGCAGTCATGCAGCCCAAAAACTTGAGTGAATTTTCAAACCAGAAATAACCAAGTCCTCAAGAGGTATCTATGCGGCCCAGACAGTGATAGAAGCATCAGCCGCATAAAGCCCTGAAATGGCATTAATTGCCTTGCATAAAATTCTGACATAACATTTATTGCCCCAAACGCTTCAAAAGTCGTGAGTAAAATCAGCACGCTAAGCAACAGAAAGTTATCTCAGCATAATAATGACTCTTCTGAGACGTGTAGTGCTACGTGTATACGATAAATTTAGCATGCGAGCTCGTCTCCATGCAACCCAGTATCTATGCGACTCTGCCTCGATGAGGCCCAGCCTCTATGCGGTTCGGTCTTCATGCGGCTCCATGCGACCGAATTGTTCTGTTACAACTGAAGAGATCCTCGACAACTAGTGCTGACTACGTGTCAAGCTGACCTAGTCACACATACAACGAGTAAAAACAACCCAGGTTACAGGTTGAGATCTCATCAACATCATATAACTAATTCCATATGGGAACCTAAGCGTGACATGTGCGCTCTGTCATGCCCCAGTCCCAAAATACGTAGGACAAGGACACGTAAGCATGCCAACCGCATGTATATGGCAACTCTAATATATGAAAACCACAACACATGCGTACGCTGTATCATGAACAATAATTTACAAGTGGTAAAAGCTGTCGCAAGTCACAGGGTATGATCAATCTCATCCACAGAAATGAAATATAAATGAATAACCAATATCTATAACTAGATCTCAATATAAAGTATCTAATGATGGTAGTCGGATGGAAATAAATCCACTACCGAACCAGAATATAGATAAACAAGATAAATGCAATATAAGAATATCAACTAACAATCACGGGCTCGAAGAGAAGACCTCATCGCAATATACGTAGCAAGTCCGGATCTGCGCTCCTGTGAATACTCATGAACATCTACACCTGGAAAGGATCAGGTCCTCAGAGGGACATAACAAGATACATAGAAGCATGCCATAAAGTAAATACTAAATAAATAAAAGGGGTACGCTAATCAGCTATGTGAAATGCAAATTGAGGACAACTTTGAGTGTATAAAAAAGTGTAGGCTAGACATATGCTGACGTAATTCACCAATCGTGACAACTGGCTAGTATATGCCACATATGCCCCCATACCAGGGCGCTGTAATATAATAATGTCCATACCGCTCTGAAGAACGGGGAATCTACATAGTATAACGTCCATACCGCTCCGAAGAACGGGGAATCTGTATAGAATAACGTCCATACCATTCCGTCGAACGGGGAATCTGAATAAAGGAAGTGGGTGTCCCATACGCCTACTAGTTGTCCTCCCCGCCCAATGAAAATGTACAAGTCGCGAACACGACGTGGATATCTCGTACTAAAATACAAGTCTCTATAGAAACAAACAACTACACTAAATACCGTCACACGTGTTGCTCACACCGATGGACAGTCGAGTATGAGACACGCGTCCCTACATGAACTCACTCTGCGACGTATAATAATATGTGTCAAGGCCGGGGGAGTTATACCGATGACTCCACAACTTTAGGTGGGTCTACTAGATACTAGGTCAGATACAAGTCCTAACATCAACGCATTCGTTGACTGCATTCGAGTGTCTCTCGGACGCGCACAGTTATAAAATCTAAAACAATAAACATGCAACTAAATAATAACTGAAATTTAAACAGTATAACAAGGCAAGGTATACTTGCCTGGCAAGAAGCTGTATAGTACCAATAACTTGCTCCGGAAGTCACGTAGAATAATCCAATATCCTCGGGGTCAGCATGCATAGGCACGAGAATCGGGGGTGTCTGCTGCGGTTTGTCTGGCAAGGGTGACGGGTCCATGATGACGAGGGTAAACGATGAAGGTGACGATGATGAAGTTAACGACGATGATGACGACGATGTCAATGATGATGATGACAATGACGATAATGATGATAGTGAGGATTATGAAGATAATGGGAGATAATGATGATGATTACATGATGGTGATGACGAGGAAGATGATATGGGTGATGGAGATGACGAGGAAGATGATGTGGGTAATGGAGATGACGAGGACGATGACGTAGACGATGGTGATAACGAGGACAATGATGATGATGATTAGGATGACGAGGGTGATAATGACGACGATGGCTACGATGGTGGTGGTGATGATCAAGGTGAAGGTGATGACGATGGTGAAGGCGCTGCTCGTCGGGATCCGGCCAGGGGGAAGGTCCGGCCAGGGGGCAGTGAAGGGGAAGGAGGACAGGGCTGCCGGAGTTAATGGTGATGTGGTGGTCGTGATGGGGAACTGTCAGCAGGGAGGAGGTCCGAGGTGGAGGTGGTGCTGGTGATGGACAGGGAAGGGGAGGAGGAGATGGAGGCCAGGAAGGAGTGGTAGACGAGATGGCAATGGTGGTGGTGGTGTTGGTTCGTGCAGCGGGGAGGGGAAGCTCGCTGAGGGGTTCGTGGTTATGGAGTCTGACCGGAGACGACTGGAGTTCGGCGGGGAGTGGTGGTTCTCTGCGGGGAAGGAGGAGGAGGAGACAGGGAACGGTGGTGGTGAGGGAGGCTCAGGGTTGGTCTCGGCGGTGGGGAGGTTGCAGTCGACGGGGTGTAGGTCGCGGGGAGGTCCGGCGAGGTCGCTGTGCAGAGGCGGAGGAGGATCCAGCGGTTTGTGGTTCAGCGTGGTGGAGACGAGAGGGAGGAGGTGTTAAAGGTGGTGGAGGAAGATGAACTGGAAGTATGGTAGGAGTCGGCTGCTCCGACGAGTGACTGGCCGACGGAGGGGTTGGGTTCGGCGAGGGATGGTGGGGAAGAAGGTGAACAGGAGGTCGGGTAGGGATGTTGGATAGGTGTATATGTGTTTTGGTGAAAGGAAAAATTAATGAGAGGAAAGGAAAATGAATAATATTAAATATTTATACATGTGAGCTACGGTTTTGTTGACCTAGTAGTAGGCTTGGTCAATACCTCTTGGGTTGGACCTTGGGCTCACATGGGGATATTTGGAGGCTAAAATTTGCATTGTTTAAATGCAAGGATATGTTTAAAATAAAGGGGCAATGTTGCGCGTTGCACATTCTGAAAATTATGGGAAAATTTATGCGAAGGGGAAAACGAGTTTTCTTCATGTACTGTCCAATGATGTGGACACCTCAATGCACTTTTGCATAAAAGTGCCCAACAATTAGAAAATTGCACAAAGATGAAAATTAGATTAAATTAATTAAAATTAGTGCGCAAGGTGTTCTCGAATTAATTAGAAGTACATGTGATTAAAACTAGGTGGGACACAAGTGTCATGGACGTAGAGGGCTTAAAGTAGAATTTTATCATAATTTAAGTTGTATGAAACGGGTCAAGATTGTGTCTCCAATTTCGATTGGAACGCACAAGGATATAAAGTCATATTTATTTAGAATTATTTATAAACATTCGCGACGAATATGGTGCAACTAAAATGTAGCACAAGAGAGCATGATTATAAGTTACACAAAGTTCAGAATGGTAGGCGGGCATGTCTAGGACAAGGTTATAAAATTTTTAGGAAGGCAATGGCTAGTGTAGTGTTCTAATTATCGAAGCAATGGTAAGGTGCACTATGTGATATAAATATTGTACAATTAAAGAAAATACCGTATTCTCTTTCTAGTTGGATTCTAATTAGCCCTAATCTCTCTATCCAAGCCAAGTAGGCCTAATTTTGGATGGAAAATTTATAATCTATCCAACTTAAAACAATTTTGTCCTCGAAATTAAAATAAGGCATAGTTTGTTATTCCTTCACGTACATAGGGTAAGTCAATCGCAATCTCTTTGCGATAATTAAATTTTCTAATCAATCTATCGCAATTACTTCAAAATTAAGATAATCACTGTTCAATTCAAAATTCATCATGTTGTAATCTCTTCTCACTTTTTAAATCATCAACATCCGAATTTAAATTGAATCCATATAACATCTTCGATATTTAATTAACCCACATCAATTTTTATACCACGATCTCCAACTATCATAATCTCCTTTAGAAAATAATTCTAATCCAATATTATTCCTATTTTCACTTATGAATTTTGTATTCTTCAAAATTTTAAATTCAATTCACATCCTCAATATTTCAAATAGGTAATCCAACGATCAAACTTTAACCTTTAATTCAAATCATCAATTTTGGAATTCAATTCGTCAATGTTCATGTTCAGAGTTCTATTTATTTTTCTCAAGATTTAAATCGATGATTCAACCTTCAATATTTAAAATTTTAAATCATGTGTCCAAGTATAAATATTTGGTCCGTAATATCAAGATATCAATTTTCATTAAATCCTCGTTATCCAAATCATTTTTTTCTAAAATTCTCCATATTTTAAATGATATAATCTCACAATCTAATCTTACTTGATCATAATATAAAAGAATTCACCTCAAGTTTAATAATGCAATTTCTACCCAACTTAGAATTTATCCATTTATCAAAATAGGCTATACATCTAAAAAACTTATTCCTCAAATTTACTTAATCATGTTACTTAATCCTTAAAAATTTAAACACCAAATATATCATATATGATATACCCTTAATCGGTTATAAAAGGCAGTCATCTAGTAATGTGATTGGCCTATGGGGTATATCTAGTACTCTTTGTATATCAACTTATGCTAGGCACGAGGTTTCGTCTTTTCGAAATAAGGGAAGATGAAAAACAATAATAAAGAGTTCCAGGGGAGGTAATAGAATAGAAGTGTGGGGATCAAGGCGTTTAAAAATTCTAATAGGAATTGTCAAGGCAGTTGTGGATTGAAATTCTATTTTGGTAATTCCTATTCACATGCTCGTATCAGTACAGTTATGTAACTGATACGATATGCTCAGGCATATCTAGAGGGCAGGTACATTCGTCTACTAATCACTATATATCTCAATCCACGTAAGGTAGTTATACGAAGGGCGAACCAAGCGCACTATGGTTGATCAGACCGTAATACACTGATTCTGAAATATATTAGTGTAGTACTCCAATAATACATGTGTCATGAACAAGCTCGATAAAGAATAAGCTTGCAAATCTAGGCTATAATAGCAGCATAAGTCACGGTAGTTTTAGAAATATAAATACGCTGGATTATGATGAAAGGAGGTACAAAAATAATTCAAGTTCACAAAAAAAAACAAGATACAAAAATAAGACTCTACAATCTCTATAGTTATCATACTAACTCCTTGTCTAAGTCGCTAGTCGACCAAATAGGGGTATGGGCCTCTAAGTTCTATAGTCTTAATAATCACTATCATTTTATGCTAGCATATAGTTAATGTCATTCAATTACACTACATTAATGAGTCAAGAGGACTATGTGTTACTAGGTTGTGAGGCATACTACCCAACTTAAAAATATTAACTAATATTGTGATAGTCTTAAGGGGATCCTGCAAAATAATAAGGTATAAACTCTTATTGGGGTATATACGAAAAAGAACTTGGTACTTATTAGGGTCTCCTGTTGCATTATATAGGTAATGACCATCTTAAGTCTTAATCATAGTGCTTATAGAACAAGTGTCAATAGTATAAATGGAAAAGTTACTGGCCTTCAAGGGGAAAGAGGATATAATCTATATTGAGGTGGGGTACATGTTACATGATTTAAAACTAAGAATAATCAGATCATAATCTAAAGGAACAACTCAAACTATCAAGTTCTAACTACCAAGCACAAAATTTAAAGTTCAAGATTACAATTATCATCCTAGCAAACTATATATCCTTAACATAAAGGAATATCACTTGGCCTAAAATCAGAAAGGTTAGGTGGCACGAATTGAAAGATGAAGAATAGAAGAACCTAATTTGTCGTCGCACAACTAGCGAGCATTAGGGTTCAGAGGAACAAGTCATTAAAACTAAATAGAAAGACTCTAGATAATGTCATGGTTTTTTGAGGGAAAGTGGGATGCTAATCTCTGTGTTCGAGGAATAATCGAGAAAAATATTATATTTATTCCTCTTGGCTTCCTAGGGTACTGTCTGCTAATATCAAGACAAGAATCTAAATGTATAGTTCTATAATACTTTCTTACTATAAAAGTTAGGGTTGGTCCTAATATTCCACCTTGGATTTCTATTGGTTCCTCAATGCTAGGGTAAAATAGTATGGTCAACTTTCTAACTAACTCTAGTAGTGTCCATACTACTATCAAGTCATTCATAATTATATCAAGGGATAATGGTAAACCAGTCTATAGATAAGGGATGCTAGAGTTTACTGAATATTCTAAACTTGGTGATGTGTCAATGCCCTAGTTGTATTCTTAATAGGAATGTTACCCTAATTATCATCCTATCAACAGGGATTCCTATATTCTAGCAGGGGCTATACTCAAGGAACTATTAGGGAAGCACATGAATCAAGCAGGATACAATTATTTAAATAGAACGAATATGGAAGAAGGATGAGTCATAGTCAAATGTGGATGAGATCCTATACTCTAATCCTATTTGCAGGCTTGCTCGGTATAATAACGTAACTGAGATAATATGCTCTTGACCTGCATAGGCCACCACTAAAAATATGTTATATCCCAGTCCCAAAATACGTAGGACTAGGACACGTAAGCATGCTAGCCGCATGTATATGGCAACTCCAATATATGGAAACCACAACACATGCGTACGCTGTATCATGAACAATAATTCACAAGTGGTAAAGCTGTCGCAAGTCACAGGGTATGATCTAATCTCATCCACATAAATCAAATATAAATGAATAACCAATATCTATAACTAGATCTCAATATAAAATATCTAATGATGGTAGTCGGATGAAAATAAATCCACTACCGAACCAGAATATAGATAAACAAGATAAATGCAATATAAGAATATCAACTAACAATCACGGGATCGAAGAGAAAACCTTATCGCAATATACGTAGCAAGTCCGGATCTGCGCTCCTGTGAATACTCATGAACATCTATACCTGGAAAGGGACCAGGTTCTCAGAGGGACATAACAAGATACATAGAAGCATGCCATAAAGTAAATACTGAATAAATAAAAGGGGTATGCTAACCAGCTAAGTGAAATGCAAATTGAGGACAACTTTGAGTGTATGGAAAAGTGTAGGCTAGACATATGCTGACGTAATTCACCAATCGTGACAACTGGCTAGTATATGCCACATATGCCCCCATACCAGGGCATTATAATATAATAACGTCCATACTGCTCCAAAGAATGGGGAATCTGCATAGTATAGCGTCCATACCGCTCCGAAGAACGGGGAATCTGCATAGTATAACGTCCATACCGCTCCGAAGAATGGGAAATCTGTATAGTATAACGTCCATACCGTTCCGTCGAACGGGGAATCAGAATAAAGGAAGTGGGTGTCCCATAAGCCTACTAGTTGTCCTCCCCGCCCAATGCAAATTTACAAGTCGCGAACATGACTTGACATCTCGTACTAAAATGCAAGTCTCTATAGAAACAAACAACTACACTAAATACTGTCACACGTGTTGCTGACACCGATGGCCAGTCGAGTATGAGACACGCGTCCCCACATGAACTCACTCTACAACGTGTAATGATACATGTCAAGGCCGGAGGAGTCAAACCGATGACTCCACAACTTTAGGTGGGTCTGCTAGACACTAGGTCAGACACAAGTCCTAACGTCAACGCATTCGTTGACTGCACCCGAATCTCTCTCGGACGCGCACAGTTATAAAATCTAAAACAATAAACAGGCAACTAAATAATAACTAAAATTTAAACAGTATAACAAGGCAAGATATACTTGCCTGGCAAGAAGCTGCATAGTACTAATAACCTGCTCCGGAAGTCACATAGAATAATCCAATATCCTCGGGGTCAGCGTGCACAGGCACGAGAATCGAGGATATCTGCTGCGGTTTGTCTGGCAAGGGTGACGGGTCCACGATGACGACGATGACGATGGTAAACGACGATGGTGACGATGATGAAGTTAACGACGATGATGACGACGATGTCAATGATGATGATGACGACGACGATGATGATGATGGTGATGATTATGAAGATGATGGGAGATGATGATGAGGATTACATGATGGTGATGATGAGGAAGATGATGTGGGTGATGGAGATGACGAGGAAGATGATGTTGGTGATGGAGATGACAAGGACGATAACATGGACGATGGTGATGACGAGGACGATGATGATGATGACTAGGATGATGAGGGTGATGATGATGACGATGGCTACGATGGTGGTAGTGATGATCAAGGTAAAGGTGATGATGATGGTAAAGGCGCTGCTCGCCGGGATCCGGCCAGGGGGAAGGTCCGGCCAGGGGGCAGTGAAGGGGAAGGAGGATAGGGCTGCCGGAGTTAATGGTGATGTGGTGGTCGTGATAGGGAACTGTTAGCAGGGAAGAGGTCCGAGGTGGAGGCGGTGTTGGTGATAGACAGGGAATGGGAGGAGAAGATGGAGGCCAGGAAGGAGTAGTAGACGAGATGGCAATGGTGGTGGTGGTGGTGATTCGTACAACGGGGAGGGGAAGCTCGCTGAGGGGTTCGTGGTTATGGAGTCTGGCCAGAGACGACTGGAGTCCGGCGGGGAGTGGTGGTTCTCTGCGGGGAAGGAGGAGGAGGAGACAGGGAACGGTGGTGGTGAGGGAGGCTCAGGGTTGTTCTCGGCGGTGGGGAGGTTGCAATCGATGGGGTGCAGGTCGCGGGGAGGTCCGAAGAGGTCGCTGTGCAGAGGCGGAGGAGGATCCAGCGGTTTGTGGTTCAGCGTGGTAGAGACGAGAGGGAGGAGGTGTTAAAGGCGGTGGAGGAAGATGAACTGGAAGGGTGGTGGGAGTCGGCTGCTCCGGCGAGTGACTGGCCGGCGGAGGGGTTGGGTCCGGCGGGGGATGGCGGAGAAGAAGGTGAACAGGAGGTCGGGTAGGGATGTCGGCTGGGTGTATATGTGTTTTGGTGAAAGGAAAAATTAATGAGAGGAAAGGAAAATGAATAATATTGTATATTTATACATGTGAGCTAGGGTTTTGTTGACCTAGGAGTGGGCTTGGTCAACACCTCTTGGGTTGGGCCTTGGGCTCACATGGGGATGTTTGGAGGCTAAAATTTGCATTGTTTAAATGTAAGGATATGTTTAAAATAAAGGGGCAATGTTGCGCGTTGCACATTCCAAAAATTATGGGAAAATTTATGCGAAGGAAAAAACGAGTTTTCTTCATGTACTATCCAATGGTGTGGACACCTCAATGCACTTTTGCATAAAAGTGCCCAACAATTAGAAAATTGCACAAAGATGAAAATTAGATTAAATTAATTAAAATTAGTGCGCGCGGTGTTCTCGAATTAATTAGAAGTACATGGGATTAAAATTAGGTGGGACACAAATGTCATGGACGTAGAGGGCTTAGAGTAGAATTTTATCATAATTTAAGTTGTATGAAACGGGTCAAGATTGTGTCTCCAATTTCGATTGGAACGCACAATGATACAAAGTCGTATTTATTTAGAATTATTTATAAACGTTCACGATGAATATGGTGTGACTAAAATGTAGCACAAGAGAGCATGATTATAAGTTACACAAATATCAGAATGGTAGGCGGGCACGTCTAGGACAAGGTTGTAAAATTTGTAGGAAGACAATGGCTAGTGTAGTGCTCCAATTATCGAAGCAACGGTAAGGTACACTTTGTGATATAAACATTGTACAATTAAAGAAAATACCGTGTTCTCTTTCTAGTTGGATTCTAATTAGCCCTAATCACTCTATCCAAGCCAAGTAGGCCTAATTTTGGGTGAGGGAGTTTACACGCGCGGTTGCAACTGCATTCTGTTAAGAATGGTCATGCGGCAAATAGACATGCGCGCATAACATATGCGCACGTATAAGCCATCCAGCGTAGATGGATATAAATTGTATGGATGCATTCCCATGCGCGCGCACACACACACACACACACTCACACACACACACACACACACAGGGACAAATAAAGAGATACGTATAGTGAGACGTAGAGAAAGCATACTCAGGAGCCTAGTTGATGTCTTTCGTGCCAGTGAGCCAGAGACCTAGCAAGTTCCTTCATCGTCAGACCGTCAACCGAGTAAAGGAGTCAGCTACAGTACTCGATCTCGATCGTCACACTCCCCAAAATTTTAACTGTACTTAGATTTCTTGTTTAAGGACTATTTGTACTCTTTGTTTTCAATATACAAAAAACAGAGTTAGCAAAACTTATATTTTTTGTAACGGAACAAGGACCATAGGCGATTATATTCTCTGATAGTTTCCTTATTTGATAGCTACTATGATTCATAATTATAATATTGTTTTACTTTATTCCTGATATACTAGATACACAGATTGGTATTATATGGTTTCATCTTTATGAGATACGTTGTTTATACTTATTGGTCTATTGGTACTCTTACTGGCATCACTTATATCATGACTCTTACTAGCCTCACTTATATCAAGACTCTTACTAGCCTTACTTATATCAGGACTCTTATTGTCATCATTTTTATTTATCTCGCTGGTTTTGTATTTGATCTACGTGTCAGGACTTGGATCAATTAGTACTAGTCGGGCGGTGAAATACCTTAATAGACATGTAAACATTCCAAAAATCTAGAACCACTCCCTCAGGTCTAATCTGGAACGATATCACTCACACATTTCACATGCGGGATGTCGTACATTATGTCTAGCCATTTACATATCGAAAGTGGTATTCAACACACTAGTTAGGTGCAGTCTTACTAGTTTCACTCTATACTTGTTGGATACATTCATACATTGTTATGCTTACTGGATTTCACATATTTGACTTGTCTTTACGGCCATACATATCTTTCCACTCTATTTACTTTCCCATGCTTCTATACTTATCTGTTTTTACACTATTTTTATACTATGATTCTATGCTTATTTGTTTATCTTGTATTTTATTACTATTAACTGTTTTATAGTCTTTATCATGTATTAGAACTGTTGTTAGAGTTGTACTCATTCCATCCTGACTGAATAATATTTTTAGGAGTTGTTGTACCCACGTTCCTGGACTTCAGAGTAATGCTATAGTCGATGCTGCTTTTGCACTATGGACCATGAGGTGACATTTGTAAAGATCTAGAATAGTATTTCTTATTCCTGTATCATGTTGTAACTACGGTTCCCAAAAATCAAAAATATTTTGTCTAATGAAGTTTTAATTTTCAATATTATTTTTCAATATTTCAAAATCAACTTTCTAAAATAAAATATTGAATTTTCTTAAAAAAAAATTATTTTGATATTCGTAGGAAAGGGGAACAAGGTATTTTCAAGAGGGGTTTCTAGAGACATCTCCTAGTCAAGTAACTCCTAACAACTTTAGGACTAGAAACTTCCTTCAAAGCCTATAAACATAGATCAATCTCTTCATAAATTTTGTTCCCAAATTATTTAATCCATTTTCCCCGATACACTGTACAGCCTAAATAACTCTGTTTCTTCAGCCCATTTTTGGCCCACTCTTGCCGAAATCCCCTCAATTGTTTCTCTCTCAATCACCAAATCAAGAAACAGTTACGAAACTGATTTCTTTTCGTCGTCTTCTTCCTCAAGACGATCAAGGTCGAGCTTCAAGGCTTTCGGCCATGGGTTCTCTTCTCCGATTACAGATCCTCCGTAAGTGACAACGACGACAAGACTATAGTTATTCTTCGACGAGCTCTGGGTCATCTTCTCCAAGAACTCTGAAGCTCAGTCTCTGTCAGACCTTAAGTGTCTTCAATACTTCCTGTGGTTTCAAGTTCCCTCTGTCGAGAGCTCAGTTCGAGAGAACTAATGGCAGCTCTGTCCCCTC
Source organism: Iris macrosiphon (assembly GCA_036927795.1). Classification (NCBI taxonomy): domain Eukaryota; kingdom Viridiplantae; phylum Streptophyta; class Magnoliopsida; order Asparagales; family Iridaceae; genus Iris; species Iris macrosiphon. Next base: position 135,170,290 of record JAYESA010000005.1, read on the forward strand.
TGGTCGTGTTTCGATCGACGACGAAGTCGCAGCGAGCTTCGATCAGGGAATGGCGAGTCGTCAGTTTTATTCCGACGAGACGGACGCACTCCCCCGTGTGTGACCCAGTACCGTCGCGTCAGGTGCAACCGAGCACATCCAGTTCTTCCAGTGGTCCAAGGCGGCGATGGTGAGCTTCTCTACCAGTCAACCGACGGTGATGGTTCTCATCGACCGACAGTGACGACGACAGATCGTATGGTGAATTCTCAGATTTCAAGCTCTTCTTCTTTCTTTAGTGTTGTTTCTTCTTTCTGATCGATAGATCGATGCTCGACTAAACTCAGATTATATCGACAATCGTCGAGCTCTGTTCATGGAGAAATCGGTGAGTAATTTCTCATTTCCTTGCATTCAAATTCGATTGATCACCAACTGTTCGGTCATTTACCTCTGAGAAGATTTTAGTTCCAGTCGTAGGGATTCATGATGAACTCAAAGCCTGCACGAGTTCGACACCAGCTGAGTTCTATTCTTGAGCAGGAAACTGGTTTTCAGTGAGAACGTTTTAGCTTCAGCGTAACTTGTTGGGCTCTTTCAATGTCCATCGCCTCGAAGCGAGCGTTCGTGTCTCCGTGTCAATTGAACAGATATGTACTGCTCTCCTATGTTTTTCTTCCTTTCATTCAATATGTCCCTATGTCAAGTCAATTTAGTATGGTAGCCGTGATGTGGACACAAAAATACCTTCTCCGAGTTTGGGTGGGAATACAACTTGTAGTAGTTTTGACTCATTCAACAAATCTCTTTTGAGTTACAAACTAGTGGTAGACTTGGAATACAACTAAAGTTTGAATGAGAAGTATAGACAGTCCATCGTTATGAGTTTAAGGAATACTTTTGAATTTGAGTCATGGGTCTCTGAGTTGGATTGAGAAGAGTATGGGAATTACTTCCCGAATATCTTAGTTGTGGGCCTATGATCTAGTAACAAACCACTAATGGTGAAGATTACACGAGTACGTGGATACATCCAGCACGTCGGAACATTGGTAGTAGAACACTATCTAGATCGTGACTATCTAATTAACAATCTCACACAATATATATATATATATATATATATATATATATATATAGCAATGACTGCTTAATCACAATATCTAAAGCCCGATATGATAATAGAAGGAAGTAAAATTAAAGTCTCAAATATCTAGACAAGACAACACAATAAGTCTAAGTGCTAAATATAACGATCCAAGTCTCAATAGTTGTCGGAGATAAATCTGGCACCAAAATAGTATTACTAGCTAACTAACTAAACAATCTCGGAATGGCATATCCTGCAACCAATCCCTTCTCCCCCTAAGCCATATGAGTAATCTCAGCACTCTCACCCTGAGGTCCGTAATAGGTGGGACACCAATTCTCCAAGCAGCCACCTAAAAATATTATCCAGTCAGGATGGAACGAGTACAACTTAATAGCAGATCCAATTAATTGACAAAGACTATAAAACAGTAAATAATAATGTAATACATGATGAAAAGACAATAAAATGATATCAGGGTAAGACAGTAATGAGAGACATGTAATCAAGAGAAATATTGCATAATTAGTATATATTAAGTGGCAGAAGGAACTGTAACTACACTAAGTGTTTTGAAATACTAGTTAGACATGTGATCAGCTTGGGTGAATAGTTATATACTTTTATGGAGTAACTCAATCATACGTGAAGTATATGATTAGTTGTTGTCTATATTACTTCAAATAATTTTAAGGTTCTTGATCACATATCTAGCTAGCACTTTTTTGCCCCGACTAGTACGATAGATCCAAATCACGACATATCACATCATATAAGTCTCAAATAATTGACTAATGTCAACATGGTAAACTGTTGACTAATATCCATACTGAAATATGAGAATCAATATCCATAATGAAATATAAAATAAATATCCATACGAAAATATGATGAACAAGTCTAAATATGAAAATAATATCTTGTGACTGAAGATCCAAAATTTATACTAGTCCGTGTACCATCAAGTGAGGAATAAGACAATACTAAAGACATGAATCATAGTAATTATCAAATAAAGAAAACTATCAGAGAATGTACTTGCTTGTCATCCCGGAAAGTGAATACAAGTCGGTGTCCAATCTGGAATTAAAGTGACCTAAATATGAAATTCCATGTCAAATAGGTGAATTAGAATAATAAACATGTGTATTTAGTCAGGTTTTAGATTTCTAGGTCAAAATTATGTTATTTGGTTCAAACTAGGTCATTTACCTAATTTGGATTCCAAGTTATCAACTTGGTTAGCCAACATAGCTAAACTAGACAATTCTAGGTTTTCTAGGTCTATACCTTGCTAATACGAGGTTTCTAAGACATATTAGTTAGTATTATATCCTAAGTATCATATATACACTATAGATATCAATACATTATAATACCTTAGCCTATATACTATTACCTTAACTTATTACCCAAAACTTGATATTTAGTGTTAATACCTTAACACTTACCATGTATCCCAGTATCAACACCTACAACCCATATGTACTCTTAATAACTTCACTTAACATTAGATACCAACCCCAATTCCTATACTCATATTAGTCTCAGTCACATCACCAAACACCTCTACAAACTTTACTTGGAACAGTGCTGCACTCTAGGATATAATACACACTCAAATATACACTTACCTATATCTCACATCTGCTACAAGGGATTGAACCAGATCCCCCTTTGCCGAACACTACACCCTCCCCCATTGCCTACAGATATCTAACCCTTTTCTTGGTCTTCAGTGCTTCGCATAACTCCCTTAAATACACATACACACTAAGATACCCAAGTACCATGTTGTCCCGACTCTGGTTTAACACTGCACATTCTCTCGAGTCCATGATGTGGCTAAGAGCAGTAGTGCACTACTGAAGAACACTTCCCCACAGTCACTCGAGCTCTTTCCATGACCCACACACATGCTGGACACACTGCTGTAGTTCTCTGTAGCAGGACGCACATTGTACTGATGTGTGCAGCAGTAGGAAACCCCCCTTAAAACCTGAATTGAGCGCTCCTTTTAGCAGAACTCCTACAGACCAAAACTAACTGCCCAGTCTCTATCTCACTACCTGCAAGCTCACTTATGCATGGCACATCCAGTTTTTCCCAACACTCCACACTGGCCTGCATTCACCAAAATCCTGCACACTGATACTACTATATGTTCACTCAACTTCACACAAAATCTGATAGCCTCATGCTAACACCTCACCCAATTTTAGAGTACCCTCATACTAACCACTAATCAAAATAATTGCATCCTCAAGTTATGATATCCATTTGTATCATGGATACACAATTAAATACCCCCTCCACATCTGGTAGTGCCAGAGCTCAACGATATGAACAAGTCTGCAACCACCTGAAATCCACAACTCCCCCCGTCCAACTGCACTGCAGTAGCCTCACCCTACTACAGTACCCAACTCTGCAGTTCCTAACTCTACATGCAAATATGATGTAGTAATGAACTGCAATTCATGATGGCAAGAGCAACTACCTACTGTGAATAACAGCAGTACCTCCCACATACTGCTGATCTGTCCAACCAAGCCCCCATTCCATTGTACTACAACTCATAGCACCCACAATCCAACTGAACACTAGAGTACCCTCCTAGCACTCCACACTAGCTCCACTACACTAACAAATGCACAACCCAATACATACACACACAAAGACACATCTCCCATATTATCAAATACACTACCACAATCAATACTAACAATTTATCAAACACTTAATGTGCACCACTATGATATACAAAAGATCCATGATACACTTGTGATACACTCTCCAACATCATGATATCAACCCAAACACCATGAATCACCTTACAAATAACATATAAAATATGACTAGAATTAGTTAAATAAAGTAATTTTGATACCAAATAGAGATTGAACATAAAAGGACACAAGAACACTAAAATTATAAATTCTATCTACCTGTATCATGGTGTATCATGACATGGACTCAATGTATCCAATTGTGGACACAATAACACCATTATACAACCAAATAGACACTAATAGTCCTCATGAGGACACCAATCACACACTTGGTGGACAAATTTTAGAATTTTCCTAATTTGAGCCCAAAAACTCAATATTTCTCTTAACAAGAGCTTAGATCTACCAATTGGAAGGCCTCTAACACCTAAATCTATCATTGAAGAGTCAATTCCAACCATGGGAAGGTTCTTATAGGTCTAAGAGGTGTTACTAACCATAAAATTGGTGAAAATGAGAGAATTATCTAGTGTTTGTGTAACTCCTTTAAAGAACTCCAAATTTGGACATAGGAAGACGAATCAGACACGATCCTCAATGATTAGACTCATCTTCAAGCTTCCTCAAGTGCTCCAAGCTCCTTGCTCTCCAATAGAAGAAGAATGAATGGAATTCATGATGAATTGGGTTGAAATTCAAAATCTAGAAATTGGTGGGAAATAAAATGACTAAATGGAAAGAATCTTGGGGAAGTAGGGAGGAATGGAGGAAAAAATTGAATTTGAATTCCCTCCATGATGGGCCGGCCATGTAAGTGGGCTTGAGATTGGGTTTAATTACTAATTATGCCACTCTCTTCTCTAATTTAAATTCAAAATTGAGAGGGAAAGATATCTAATTAGTTATGGAAAGAGTCTAATCTAACTAATTGAGAATATTCTATCCATGCTAACTAACATTAATTATTTCTAATTACTAAAGTCATCACTAACAATAATTAGCACTAACTATCACTTACAAATTCTAATTAGATAACAAGTAACTAATACCAATATAATTCTAGACAACATAAATTGATTCTAGACTAACCACTAGTAGAATATAATATAATAATATTTTACAATATCATATAACTAATAACATACAAAATTACTAAAATACTCCTATGATGAAAAGTGCTGGTTACACCATATTCTCAAACCGTGTAGAGTAGCAGTCATACGTCACTTGTGGGGCGCCAGATCATTTCTAGTTATCTACCACGATAAAGGTATTCAAATCACATGTTAAGTATTATCATTTTTATGCATATTCACTGTACTTATTCTTTATTGTTTTCCTGTTTATGCCATTTCATATTTTACTTCTAGTATTGTGTAGATGTACTTTGATCTTTTCTGACTGGACAGTTGATACAGATAGTAGTGAGTTGACACTTAGGTTCAACTGAGCTACTTGGAGATTTAGTATAGGATTTAATGTACTATTCATTGATGTATTTATTTGATGATTGTACATTATTTTATAGTTTACCGAATTTATCTCCGGATGGGATTGACATGTATTATGTACAAAAATCATAATAGTGGACTATGGTGATTGTAGGTGTGTGGGTTTGTGTTTGTTTCTCGTTGTAGCGCTATGACGTGATGATTGATGTGTATATTACTTGGTGATTAATGAGGTATAACAGCTGACTACCACCGGCACTAGAGCGTAGGTTGGACTTGACCACGCACTCGTACCTGATATCGCAGGCGCGGATCATGACAAATTTTTATGGTGGCCCATGCATGTCATCTTCCTAAATAGTGTGATGTCATGGTGGTACCTAGGTTTAATCGTACCACCACGAGCCTTCAATGTCAGGAACTCGTCACAACATAGGCCGATTATGTTATTTTATACTTATTCCCCGTATCTCCTAAATTTCTATGATGACTAAGAGATGTGATGTCGTGATTACAATCCTATGGCTCACAGGAGATCTTCTCCTTCTCTATCTTTACTAGTTACTAAAATCTTTAGGACCTACACTCAACTACTATCGCTAGAATAAAGTTTTCAAAATTTTTTAAAAAGCCTAAATTGATTCTTTCCCTAACCACTCTCCTTAAGATCAAAGATATTATTTTATCCATAACGTCTTTATTCAATCCAGTCCAATTATTCATCCCGAGAGCATTTATTTTAAGTCAGTTTTTTTCTATCCTATTATAAGCTTCTATCCCCGATCCTTTATTACTTCATAGAAAAGTCAAAGAACAAATACTCGTCTTGGCTTAAGCCTAGAATCAATCATTATAATTATTTTCTCCTAGAATTATCCACTTGATTCTCAACCAAAAGTGTTGCTTCTCAAGAACTGATACATACACTCCAAGAATTGATACTTGCACTCATCTCCTTATCGTGATCAATCTCCTTGTCTTCCAAGAACATATAATTACACTAACCTCTACTTATCATGATAAACCTTCTTCGGTACAATACTCCTTTAAAATTCTTATGGATAAAGTTGAGAGAATATTCGGTAACCTACTATGGCGATGTAGGTGCGCATTGCATCCATTTACCCAAGTCACAAAAACTGTGAATTTATTGCAGCCAGTTGCGCACTGGCATGACATGACTCTAAGTTGAAGTAATTTTAGGTATTTATAGGTTTTTCAGATATTATTGAGACTACGTCCTACCTGCATCCTGCTTGGCCTCTTACCACCATTGGAAAGTTATCCCCAAAATATCCTGGTTTGCTTGATTTCGCCTTAATTAGTTAAGGAAACGTAGAGTGTACCAGATAATAATTTCTGTTAACTATCTTCATCTCTCAACATTCCTTTCTCAACTCTTATAATTTTCTTATTCAAAATAGCTTATCATTCTTCTCCTCCTTATTGCTTGATATCTAGAACTTTTATCAATCATGCCATTTCTAAAATTTTGAGGACAAAATTTTTCAAAAGTGGGTAGATTTGTAACTACCGTTCCCGAAAATCACAAAATATTTTGTCTAATAAAGTTTTAATAATTCAATATTATTTGTTTATATTTTAAAATCAATTTTCTAAAATAAAATAGTGAATTTCTTAAAAAATAAATTATTTTGATATTTGTAAGAAAGGGGAGCATGATATTTTCAAGAGAGGTTTATAGAGACATCTCCTAACCAACTAACTCCTAAGAACTTTAGGACTAAAAACTTCCTTCAAAGCCTATAAATAGAGACCAATCTCTTCATAAATTTCATTCCCAAATCATTTAATCCATTTCCCTAACACACTATACAACCCAAATTCCTTTGTTTCTTCAGCCCATTTCCGGCCCACTCCTGCCAAAATCCCCTTAGTTTCTCTCCTAATCACCAAATCAAGAAACGATTACGAAATTAATTTATTTTCTTCGTCTTCTTCCTTAAGACGATAAAGGTCGTGCTCCAAGGATTTCGTCCATTGCGTCTCTTCTTCGATGATAGATCCTCCACGAGTGACGATGATAAGCTGATAGTTCTTCTCCGACGAGCTTCGGGCCGTCTTCTCTAAGAACTCTGAAGCTTATTCTCTGTCAGACCTCAAGAGTCTTCAATGCTTCCGACGGTTTCAAGTTTCCTTCGTCAAGAACTTGGTTCGAGAGAACTGATGGTGGCTCTATCCCCTCTAGTCGTGTTTTGATCGATGATGAAGTCACAACGAGCTTCGATTAGTGAATGGCGAGTCATCAATTTCATTCCGGTGAGGCAGACGCACTCTCCCGCGTGTTATTTAGGACCGCCGTGTCAGATAAAACCGAGCGCATCCAGTTCCTTGGCGGTCCAAGGCGGCGACAATGAGCTTCTCTACCAATCAACCGACGGTGATGATTCTTATCGATCGACTGTATCGACGAAAAATTGTATGATGAGTTCTCAGACTTCAAGCTTTTCTTCTTTCTATAGTTTTGTCTCTTCTTTGTGATCGAGAGATCGATGCTTGACTAAACTCAGATTATCTCAACAATCATCGAGCTCTGTTCAAGGAGAAATCGGTGAGTAATTTCTCCTTTCCTTGCATTTAAATTTGATTGATCACCAACTATTGGTTATTTGCCTCTGAGATGTGAGCACTCTAATTTTTATATAGGGTTATTTTAGGTAATTAGTAATTATTTTTACTATTTATTTAATTTAAATATTCATTAGACAATTTATTGAACTTTAGAAACCCATCACCATGGTCTTAAGATCTTAAGCAATGCATTAGCCTTTCCCTTCCAACTAGCTTTGCATGCTAGATTTAGACGAGCTAAATTAGGTCCATGACATGACTGTCACTCATAAATTCATATTTTTATGCTTCGTTTTGGTCGTACAACTTTTACGGCGCAAATGCGAGAAATTGACAATTAATAACCATTAGTCTAACTTGACCTAATATGTTTACAATAATGGTGTACCATTTATTTGAATTACCACATACTCCATAAACTTTGCATGGTTCAAATCTTTGACTTAAATGAATATTTTTTACTTTTGGAAACCGAATCTTTCCATATAAACTTTTGCACCTAATTTAAACCTAAAAAAATATTTATAAAATTAGCCCATTTATTATAGAGGCCTATCATGCCATATTAGGCTCTTAATTAATCCTCTCCATGGATTTAAATCAACTTTTAATCCACACCAATCAAGCCCACACCCCCTCCCTCCCCCCCCCATATATATATATATATATATATACACACACACACACACACACACACACACACAAACACACACACACACACGTTTATCTCTTAACCCTAACCTATCCTACCCGCCCCTACCCTCTCCAAGCCGCCAAAGTAGCCCCCCCGACCTTATTCTTCCCTTCTCCCTCCTCCTCCTCTTCTTCTTCTTCTTCTTCTTCTTCCCTCTCCCTTCCACATCCCCGCATAGTCCCCAAGGCCGACCACCCCTAGGGTCGGCCTCCACCCGACCCCCCTATAGCAGCTGACTGTTACTTCTATTGTTTACTTCTATCAAAAACAATAAAACCCTCATAAAAACTTAGGATAATCCTTCCCCTTGAAGCCCCCCAGCATTCTATTGAGTTTCGTAAAGTTCGAAGATTGTTTGGTACTCCGAAAGCCCATAGTCGCGAAGAATGTCCCCGCCGTAATTGCAATCGCGTAAGTTTTCCAACTTTGATTTTCTATTCTATTTTCCATGAATAAAATCTCATAGAAACTAATTTTAATGTTAGATATCAAATATTATAATCCCCATGGATAAGAAACCCATAATTTTATGTGCAAAACTAGCCCAAGTTGATGCAAATCCAAGATATGGCCATGGTGCACTATTGATGAACATAGTTTGATGGTTCTTGATATATTTTAATTATAAAGATTAAATTCCAGAATTAATATCAATATTTTAGAATAATAAATATAATATTTTTATATTAGATTGGGTTTTGATGTAAGTATGAAAGTTGCATGCACAAACTAGTTGTCAAGTTGCGAAGTTACGAAGCTGAAGCACAAAGAGACTTTTTGCATGCAATGATGTTGTTTTGGTTATTTTTATTTATTTATAAATAATTTAAGAATATTAAACCTATTTAATTTAGTATAATATGATATTGAGATGCGTGTTAGAGAGGTTCCTTCCATGTTTGATATATATATTAGCGTTGTTGAGAGTTTTAGGACATTGTGACGTACCTACGTACATATAGGACAACGCATATCTAAACACATGTAAATGCCTATGTGTACACAAGGTACATCAATGTATGAGACCCTCACGACGTATTAGAGAGTAGCATGGCACGTGTATCTTGGCATGTTGTTCAATGTCATGCGAATATTGGATGGTTGGCATGGACATCAAAGTATTGCTTGATGTTGTGTGACCATCTTTCATTTTAATATAGAGTAGATTAGTTTATGTTGGTATTGATTAGAATATGTTCGATAGGGAAATTTGGATCTGCTACACTTCTAGTCGAGGATATCGGACAAGCAATACCTCAACTGCAGTCAGCAAGCAAGTGTACCTTGCCAAGTTGTATCATATTTTCGGTTTTATTATTCTGCATTAGATATTGTTATTATATGCTCTTGATAATATATCTATTTATCCTAGGGACGTTAGATGATACCTAGTGTTCGAACCAGATTCGGGTGCTTACATCCATCAGCGGATTCGAGTATCATCAGTTAGAATATTAATACCGCGAAACCATATTACGTGCTTGCATTCCTTGCACGACAGACCGTAGGAAACTTGACACGTCCTTCATGTGGCAGAATCTATCTCGATATATTCTTGGTGTTATGGGTTCTACATAGGGCTATAGGACTCGTAATATATATATATATATATATATATATATATATATATATATATATATATATATATATATATATATTACTATGACTCAGTGTGATAGATAGAGGTCATGATCTTATGTGTCATGAGATGAGACACGATGTTACATGGGAGGGGAGGGTATACATCGTACTATGGGCTGACTTTTATACAGATACAATATTATTCTACTAGCATACTTTAGGTTCCATGGTACGGGGACTAATGTATTTTACTAGCCTACTCTAGGTCTTCCATACGGAGCCTTGAGTGTACTACTAGCCTACGGAAGTGTAAATCGAGATCTTTGTGTTTCCATCCTGGAGTAAGAGTAATGCTCTCGTTGCATATCACGTAGTTGGTTACAGCGTATCAAGAAACAACATTATACTGTTTTAATTTTGACAGACTATTTTTTGTACCTTGCTATGTCCCCTAAGGACCTGGTTCCTTGCTGGTGTAAGCGAGGAGATTTACCCTGATGTGTATGGTTCAGGCCTCGACATTGGAGCAGGAGTTACTGCGAAGGACGAAATTCTTTCAGAGGAGTTCACTTGATCCATGTAGGATCTCTATCATGGTTCGATGGCATTTTGGTTTTAGCAGACATTGGACTATCTCTTTTATCGCTTTCTTTTATATTCAATACTATTTTAGCGGGTTATTCCCCGTATGTCTATTTTGATGATGCACTATGACTTTTGAGACATTTTAATTTATGCATTATTTTGGACTTGTTTATCTCTGAGTGTTATGTTTCTTTTCCTGTTGATGTGTATAGATATATTCTTGTGATTAGCTTAGTTGTTGACTATTGCTTATAATTACATCTTAAGTGCACTATAAAGGGTCCAATAGATTGGAAATCCCAATGGAGTTGTACTGCAGGCCATTGCCACCGTAGAAGCATAAAAAGTATGCCTCCAACAGACAATAAATCTTGAGGAATGATGGCGTACTTTCCTTCAAAAAATAATTGTCTCTACGACATACAAAGAAGCATTAGCGTATGCAATGTATATTACACAACCGTGTACAAAGAAGCAATGTCATACCCCATATGTGCACATCCCCGCGGCGTATAAACCCTGTTTCCCTCTCCAATATTTAATATCATGAAGTTGACAAATGACAACCCAGTAATATAGTCGAAGAGGAGATCAAGGCATTAAATGCAGCATATCCCTGGGTACACAGACCCCAAGTTGCTATAACACGCCAATAGTGCTATTTCGAATAGAGTACGCCATCGATGCTATCTCTTTTGAATGCTCCAATATGGATAATTTATCAGAGTACACCAGTATGGTTATCTCACTTCAGATTCTCCGACAACTACTAAGGAATTTTTTTTGCTGATGTATCATACATGCCATATCCTTGGTAGACGTATACAAATAATTGCCCTCGTGACCTAAACCTTCCTCGCATAGGAAGCCACGTATTGAGCTATCGGTGATTTGTGCACCCACTATCCAGAACGTGGGTTGCATGCTTTCAAAATATACGCGTATGACAGTAAACAAAGTGAATATTCCATGTTCGTACGTGCACTCTTTAGTAACTGTTCCTAGTAATGTACTTAGATTCTTGTTTGAGATCTCTTGTACTCGTTTTTTTAAAATTTTGTAACAAAAAATTTCATATAAACTTTTGTTCATGGCAAAACAAATGGCAACTCTGTCGGAGGCAACTTTCTCCTCTGATGAGAAAGTGATAGCTTAACATGACGCTGCATTGATCGACTCAACACAAAAGACTCTGGTTATGAAATTTGACCAACTGGCCCACGAAGATATTCTTAACTCTAGGGGTATTGCTCACCCCTCATCTATACCCAAGTCGAAGACAACCCGCAAAATGTGGATACCAAAGCCTCGCGTCAGTTATCCTGAAGTTGTTGCCAACAAAGGAATGGGCGTTCTGTTTGCCCCTAATGTGGAATCTCTCGACAATACTATCAACTCGTCTCCGGTCTGAGACTTGGTAGACAAACCACTTAGCCATACCGTTGTCGTAGCTAAAGGGAATAAACCGCAAACTTCTCGTAACAACCACAAGCGAAGGATGAACCATTCTTCCCTTGGCAGATGAAATCACTATGAAGCCAAGGGGGAGGTACATTCCCCAGTTACCAATCTTACGCATGCACAATACAACATACGAAGCAAAGATGTTATAGTCACTATCTCTCATCCAAGTAAAAGTACGCGCACACATGCGCTTAATGCTAAGTTGCCACTTCCTGATTTCTATCGGCATACAAAACTTAAGTCAATGAAGGTTCCTCTTTCGCGTATTCAGATTACGCGTACGAAAGATGAAAAGTTGTGCACGCAGAGACATGACGCTTCTTCCTCCATTGCAACATGCTAGCATACACCACAGAGGACAACCACCCAACTTAGTATAATACTTTATATACGAGCACAAGATTATACGTTCCACCCTACACCAGTGTTTTAAGTATGTAAACAGTCAGGAAAAACTCAAGACAGAAGTCGCTGAACTCAACCCATTCAAAGGCATCGAATCTTATTATACTGACTATGTGCTCTATACACCAGAGTACATGGGTGAGCAAGCTAATAAAGTTGATCGTGAAGTTGAGAATAGCCCGAAGGGTGAACCTCTCATAATCTGAGTCAAAGGGCGTACTACTCGTCCAACCCCTTTGGAACCCCTTGTCATCAACCTCTATAGGCCGACACGTGAGAAGAAAGCAAAGGAACCACTGGTGATAAATCTCACTAAGAAATAACCTCCACTTGCGATCGACCTTCATCATAACGAGCAACCTGGGCCAGAAAATCAACCCCTGTTCGTTGACCTCACTAAGCCTCCTGTTAAGACTGACGTTTTTATTGATTACGTAGAGGAGGAAGAGATCTTGTATTTCATAAATAAAGGGGATTCTCCTTCGCACTATATCGATATTGATCCCTTAGCGAAAGAATTGCTAGAGGCCCTGTATACCTACGAGCCTCTATCTATACCATTGGTCTCACCATTTCAAATTGGTACATCATATAGGCCCCACGAAGACGGCTGCTTCATAGCCCCAGCAAGACTAAATGATCAATGTCAAATACTTTTTGGCAAAGCTAGAAACAAAAGGGTCACACAAATCAGTGATTCCGACGATGACAATAGAAAAATATAAATCTGCCGCTATAGCCGACAAACCAAAAATATTATCCAAATGATGGGTTATGACTTAAAATCTGGCGAAGGACTCAATTATAGAAAAGGTAGACGTACCCCTATATGTCATCGCTTACAAAAGGGAAACCCTGAGATGTATTATTAGTGAACATGCCACGGTTTAGGATATATCACACCACCACCAACGTCTAAAAGCTCAGGATCAGAAGAAGAGACGCATTCTCATTTTTTAACTCATCATTCTGGGACTCGGAGAAAAGCATAGGAAACCTACATAAGCATGCTCTTTTTGTGAACATGTTGTCAGCTGATCCAGTAGAAGAAGATGATCTGATTTTAGAACCCTTTGAAAATGATCCATGAGCCCAACAAATAGATTCACAATGGGAGCTTTGGTTCGAGCAAAGCGAACCACATACAAAAGATGAGATTATTCAAATTAATGTAGGAGAAGAGTCTTCCCAAAAATCAATCTTCATTAGCAAGAACCTCTCCGAAGAAGATAAACAAGCCTTGGTTCAGTTAATAAAAGAGTACATTGATGTCTTCGCCTGGAGTTACGAGGATATGCCTGGCCTGGATCCTCATATAGCTAAACACAAACTCAACATCCTTCCTAACGCTAATCCAGTAAAACAGAACATCGACGGTTCCGCCCAGACATGATGGACGCGATTGAAGCCAAAGTCAAAAAGCTGATAGCATGTGGCTTTGTAAGAAAAATACCCTGATTGGGTTGCCAATGTCGTCCTAGTTGTGAAAAAACTAGAAAAGTCCCTATCTGCATAGACTATCGGGATTTAAACTCAGCATGTCCAGAAGATTAGTTTCCTCTTTCTATTAACGATGTCATGATCGACAACACATGCAGCTTCAAAGGCATATCTTTCATAGATGGATACTAGGGATATTATCGAAATAGGATGTGTCCCCAAGATGAAAAGCATACCTCTTTTCGTACGCCACTCGGAGTATACTGCTATACAGGGATCCATATTGATCCTGATAAGGTCAAAGCCATTCTTGAGATGCGTCCTTCACGTAATCTCAAAGAACATCATAAACTTCAAGGTCGTTTGGCATACATCAAGAGGTTCATCTCAAATCTCTCCGGATAATGCTGACCCTTCACTCAATTAATGAAGAAAGGCGTATCATTCATCTGGAATAAAGTATGTCAGCGAACATTTGATGACATCAAACGATATCTCATAAATCTGCCAGTTTAAGTGCCTCCAATAATAGGAAAATTATTTTTGCTGTATGTTCGAGCAATAGATCATTCTCTGGGAGCCCTTCTCGCATAGAAGAGTGATGAAGGCCATGAACAAGGAATCTACTATATCAGTTGTATGATGATCGGTACCGAGCATAGATATAATCCTATAAAAAAAGAATGTCTAGCTTTGATGTTCTCTATTTAAAAGACACGACATTATGTGACAGGTCAAACTATTCAAGTCATATCCAGAGTGAATCCTCTCCGGATATTGATGACCAAACCAAGCACACTCAATTCTCGACTGGCTACATGGGCAATGCTGTTATCACCTTATGACATGGTATATGTCCCACAAAAATTAGTGAATAGTCAAGCACTAGTTGATTTTCTGGCAGCTCATCCTGTACCAGAGACCTCCAAGCTATATGACAAGATTTCTGACGAAGTCTTGGAATCTAATATGGCAATGAAAGATGACACCTGACAACTGTTCTTTGATAGTGCATCAAGAATATGACCCAAAGACAATATCGTAGCAGGAGTGGGCCTAGTCCTAGTATCTCCTAACAAACTACTTATTTATCGTGCGTATTCTCTCAGTGAAGCATATTTCAATAATGTGGCAGAATACAATGCTTTACTCATTGGCCTCCAATTAGCCAAACAATTGGACATAGAGTATCTTGAAGCCTACGGAGATTCCAAGCTAATAGTCAATCAGATTAGGAGCGAGTATGAGATTTGGCTTGAAGATCTCATCCCTTATCATCAAGCTGCAATTGAATTAGCTCTTACCTTTAAAGGGTTCTTCATCGAGTATGTGCCTCGATTACAGAATATGGAAGCAGATGCTCTTGCCGGTTTTGAAAAGATAATATTCGATCACATTGACAAGTCAAGAGTTGTTTTGCATCAAGAACAACTTGCATATCTAAGAGAGTTACGTCATAAAGTCAACATCCATTGATGAAGATTGGAGAAACCCTTTTATAGACTATGCAACTTATGGAATCCTCCCAAAAGATTCGAAAGAAGCTACTTCTATTAAAAGACGGTCCCTCTGATTCTATTATGGTGCCTCATCCAAGACATTATATCGTCGATCATACGATGAACTACTATTGTGTTGTCTCTCTATCGTTGAAGCAAGACAATCACTTCGCGAGGCTCATAAAAGCATCTGTGGTGCATATCAGCCAGGCCCTAAATTACAGGATCGTCTTAGGAGGATGTGTTATTACTGGTCTACTATGGTGACAAATGCAGTAGATTATGCTTGTATATTCAGAGCATGTCAGATCCATGCTGAATTTATATACCAGCCATCAGAATTCTTATATCCTACGTCTGCATCATAGCATTTTGAGCATAGGGGATAGACATTATTGGCCTTGTAAGCCTACCTTCTTTTAGAGAACATTGGTTCATACTTGCAATAACAGACTATTTTTTGACATGGGCAGAGGTAGTTCCACACATCGAGGTGAAGAATTCCAACATGATTGGCTTTATCAAACACCATATGACCTATCATTTCCCTCAAAGGATAATATACAACAATGGCCCATAGTTTGCTAGTCATGCGTTCTATCAATTTTGTGACAAGAATCGAATCCAGAATGTGGCTTCTACGGCCAATAATTTGGCAGCCAACGGCTTAGCAGAGGCTTTCAATAAAACTATAATCAAGCTACTCAAGAAGCTTGTCACATCCAACAAGCACGATTGAAATGAGAAGCTTGGAGAATGCTTGTGGGCTTATCGTACAACAATTCAAACTCCAACTAGTTATACACCATTTACCTTTGTCTATGGATGCGAAGAAGTTCTTCTACTCCAGATCCAGATCCCCTCTCTCAGGATATGTTACGATCCACACTCGGTATAGTGGAATGAGTACGTGAACGACGCCCAGCCTACGCAGCAACATCGACGGTAGAACGCTGTTTGGGTAAACTAGACTTTTTAACAATAATGATCATCAAGGTATATAATGCCACCAATAAAATATGAATACTCAACCACAGAACTATAAGATAAAATAATGCACGAATATGATATAAAGAACTGAAGAGTCAAAATATAACTCACAAAAAAATGATAAAATCCAATGAGTCTCAAATATAATAAAATACTAACTGTCAAAGCTGGAGACAAATCCAATACAATATAAGCCTATATACTAAGCTACTGGTAAAGTATCATTTGTCTCAACCGGGATAAGTCTCTCCTGAGCCATAGTCTCTATCTCTAAGCCAACTACGTCCTGAGGCACGTAGTGAGTGGAATACCACACCTCAGTGTCATTTGAGAAAAATATATCCAGTCAGAATTGGAGCAAAGTACACTCTAGCAGTAGTTTCAATAAATGATAAAAACTATATAGCAGTAAATAGAGAGCATATACAAGATGACTAGAGCATGGTAGAAATATACATGAATAAGGAAATACGAGAAATACATACAAGATATACAAACATCATATATGGAAATAAAGAGATACAACTATCGAAGTGAGTGAGTATTAGCTTCAATATATGATCGGTTTTGGTACTGCTCAAGAACCACGGGCCTGGTTAATCATACGTGGGGTATATAAGTAACACTATGCAAGAAAAATATGAACTACGGGGGTATGATCACATATCTACACTAAATACACCCTTCCCCTACTGGTATAGTGTATCCAATCCATGACACGCAATGACACAGGATTCCATGAGAAGGGAGCTAATCTTCTCATGAATCAGTGTCATTATATGTAAATGAACAACGGGGCTCACACAATAAATACACCAAGAACTACCAGGAATAATATCTCATGACAGGATCCAAGAATACCAATCTGTGTAACCAAGTGTCAGAAAATCTAGGATATCTACAGTAAATACAAGAAACATAGATGATATCATAAACAAAAAACTGCCAGAGAATATACTCACCTGGAATCCGGAGAACAATATCAAAGATGTCCGAAACAGTGCCTCAGAGACCTAAATATGAAATATTACATAAATACAAGGTTTTGGAATGAATACAAGTTAAACTAGTTAAAATCTAGGTCATTAAGCCAAGTATAAGTCAAAATAGTCAGATTAGGTCAACTCTAGGTTAGACTAGTCAAAATTGGTAAAAGTAGCAATTCCTAGGTTGTATTAGCCCATAACTAAGTTATTAGGTTGGTATCTTGTGGATACAACTCATATTACCTAAAACTAGGTATTATGTTACCTTATAGTATCAATATTAAACATACCTTATATACTAAGTATCACTATATAATCTATATTAGTTAATAATACTAAGTAACCTGTAACCTATATATAACCATATACTAGTTACCTTAATATCACTATTACTATTGATATCTAGGTATATCAATACCAATACCTTATTACCCTTACTACCAAGATATCATATACTAATATTTATATCATATCTTATATATATATATATATATATATATATATATATATATATATATATATACCTTAACTGTATCAATTGCCTAGTCCTCGTCTTAGCTAATTACTTAGTGTCATAACTTATACTTACTGATATCCCATTAGTTATCCCAACCATAACTCAAATATAAAACCCTACTCATAATGATGCACCTGGTATCACTAAGTATTAGGTAATACACCCACTGCTACTCCCCACTGGTCTACGAACCCAGCAGCACTTGTGCACAAATCTGTGTGCACAGTCCAATGCTCCAGATCCAAGCTTGATATTCAGTCCATACCCCAAGTGCAGGCTCCTCTAAAATAGCTGACACTCCAACATGTACCTATATCTAAAGATACATCAATCACTCTCACATATACAACTACACACACACACACACTAGCTTTAAATAGCTGCCAACAGAACCTAACCCCTCCCCTTACTACTCCCCTGTTGACAAGTAGTCACTCACTGATACATTGTGTATCAGTGCAGTCCTCAAGTCCCTCCTTGTTACCCCTACACTCAAGCCCAAAAGGCACTCACCCTCACATCCATAAACACAATACACTCTCACTTGGACTGCACAGACACTCTTGCACAGCAATGCACCTTAGCAGTACCTACTGTTCAAACAGTTGCTGCCAATACAACAAGTGCACAGTCCTGCTATGCAGTGTTCGAGCACTCCCTTATGTGTATCAGCTATACTGATACTCTACTGCTGACTGGTTTACTGCAGCAGTATAGTTGTTGTTACAACTACTGCTATCAATCCTTGCTCGACCCCTCCTCAGCAGACAACAGCAACACCAAGAACAATCAACAACCATTTCAACCATGACAATACCAACAATATTAACAGCAGTAATATGCTGCTGCTGTTGTCTCGGTTGGTAGACCCGAGTCTCCTATCTCCAATACCCTGCTGCTATTGCTGCCCATCTATCTTCAACCCCAACTGCTGTTTATATCTACCTACAACCATCTAAACCACACACACACACACACACACACACAAGATACTTAGATATAATATATACAAACACAATGGTATAATTGTGCACTGTCACAGTGAACACATCCATACAACATACTAAAGATACACATAGCTTAGACACACTCCTATATAGTTATAATATATAAACCTATCAATGAATATATAAATATAGATACACATACTATAATAGAATCAAACAAGAGCAACAATGCCAATTTAGAATATCAATACACTCATATGACAATATATCAAACACAAGTAGTGCATCACACCCGTATCACACTAAATCTATGATACGGTTGTGATACGCCCTTGACACAATACCAAGTGCATCACTAATGATACAAGCAAGTTTAGAATCACAATTATGAGCAATATAAAGTGCTAGCTACTCATCTACGTGTCCGTATCACAATATGACATGCTCAAACCTCCGTATCGAAAGATAAATCCTAAATCAACCCGTATCACCAAATTGTCATGATACGGCCTACACGTATCCAATTGTGGATTCGACACTAGTCTCACACAATCAAATACATGTCAATTTGGTCTAATTGACCCATTGACAAACACATAGTGCACCAATATCGGATTTGTCCTAAATTGGGCATAAAATACACCATAATATTCACAATAGGGGTCCCTATTAGTTAATTCTTCTTCCTATAGGTAGCCATAGTACATAGGAGGGTTCATAATGATTAAACTATATATTTAGAGTCTAATTAGCAAGAGAAATCTAAATTATAGCTATTGAAAGATGGATTCCCAATGCAAGTCTCCAATTGGATGCAAATAGCCCTCAACTTGCACTCTTTACCTCCTTGTAGATCCTTGCCTCTTCCTTGCTCCAATAGCCTCTATTGGTCAGTAGAGAAAGAATTGGAAGGGAATTTGGTAAGAATTTTGTGGAGGGAAGAGAAAATTTGGGAAGGAAAATTCTAGATCTAAGTTTTGGATGAAGAAAAGAGAGGAGAGAGAAACTCCTCTCCCTTAATAGTGGACCCTCCTTGGCCTCCAAAAAATGTACAATGTCTATTTTACCCCTATGGACTTGTCATGAAGAAATATAATTAGGGAGGAAGTTTCTACTCTTAATGGTTTGACTAATCAAATCTCTATCTTAATGAATTGGGCTAAAATATTGGGCTCAAGTCTAACTAAAATAAATGTTGGTTCAAGAGTCAAGTCTAGTCTAGTTAGGTCCACTAACACAAGTCCAAACTATAATACAATGTCTAACAATAAATAAATAATAGAATAAATAAATATTTAATATGCACAATAATTAATTAATTATAAAATGACCAAAATACCCTCAGTCAGAAAAAGTGGTAGTGACATGATAGCCATTGCTAATGAGCTAACAATGGAGAACAACGATCGTTTAAGACTGCAAAAGTTTGAAGCATTTGATGAAAAGCGTTTACATGCTCAACAACTTATTTCGTTATATCAAGCTTACATGCTCAACAACGTATTTCGTTATATCAAGCGCGCATCTCCAAAGCTTTTAATAAAAAAATAAAAAAAGAGTATTCCAAGTTGGCAAACTTGTCCTTACAGTGAGGAGACCCATGGTAACAACACACAAGAGAAAAGGCAAGTTCCAGGCTAAATGGAAAGGTCTTTATGTGGTAGAAATAATGTTTTCCAACGGTGCCTACAGACTTGCTAATCCTAATGGAGATTTGATAGTAATGCCCATCAACGACAAATTTCTCAAGAAGTATTACGTTTAGATAAGACGTACACTTCCCCATCCACAGCGGAGTAAACTAAGATGTCCCTCGAACTATTGCCTTTATTTATTTTGGATACTAAATAGGTAATAGGTCCTCAAACTTTTCCAGTGAAACAATCCTCAGATCCATTGAAATGGTCTCATTGAGATCATCCAAACAATAATCTCCAGCAAAAATTTCCAATTTTTGAAGCCCAGTTGCTTTAAGACATCTTATTCCTAATCTTCAATAGTATTGGAAATAATTTCACATTGATGACATGATTCATGTCCATATTAACTCTGAATTATATTCTATCTATCATCCCTAATAGAGGAACGCTTCGAAGTGCCTACTGTTGGTAGACAAGGTTCCCAACCAAAAGCTTTCTTTAATGCCATGATCGGTGGTTTTGCAATGCTATAAAAGTACAGGTCCTTTATGTATATATATAGGTGGAGAAGTGGAGGTTCACCTCCTCTAGGCAGCATGCTATCTCTCAAAATAATGCTCAAGATTCGAGAAACGATAATTCGTTTCCTTTAAGAGTCGATTAGTGGACACAACAGTTTCTTACGAATGAACCTTGGTTATACCAACCGTCATCAGTCATGATGTATCAAGGGATATAGGCCACGTGGCATGAAGCCCTAGTGCACCAGACGCGTGTCAAATCTGAACCACTTTTCATGCTTCTAATTAAAATTATTTTGAATTTATTTTTTAGATAATTCAAAAACATTGAAGGGGGTCTTGTAGAAGTATAAAAATTATGCCTCCAACCGACAATAAATCTAAAGGAATGTTGGCGTACTTTCCTTCAGAAAACAATGGTCTCTACGGCATACAAAGAAGCATTGGCATATGTAATTTATATTACACAGTCGCGTACAAGGAAGCAATGGCATACCCCATATGTGCACATCCCCGCTGTACCAGGTAAACTGTGATACCAATCATAGGCTATGCCTGCCAAGCATCCCACGAATAATCTGGTAAGGAGAGCATTATCTTTCTGCAGATGAGTCATCATCATATTGAAGTAATTAATATATTGGCTCGGTGGTGTCCTGTCTTCAAACAAGACTATCGATTGGGGTTTGCATTTAGAAGGAAACAAAATATTATCCCAATGCGGAGGATAAGGCTATTTCACTCCCATCTTGCGGAGTTGGTCTTTGTTCTTTAAAATATCAATCTGTGCACGCAACTCTCGGATAGCTTCGAGAGGATCTTGGGGTCAGAGTGGTGCGGATGACCGATAGGATCCTGGTTGAACAAGAATCATTATCGGTGGAGATCCACCCCCAATGTTGAGAGGATTAAGAGTTGGTACTATTGACTCTTGGTTTATGACCGCTTCTGGACTTGTGTTATCCTGCAGAGGTATTATTCCAGGAGTAGACTGTGCAGGTATGAATGAAGCCACTTGGATGGGTGCTGATATAGTAGAATGTTGGCCTATCATTATCTGATGCATATTTTGAATCATAGTGTCCATGTACTTGAGAGCATCCTCTAGTGAGTTGAGGCGTTGTTCAGTGGCTTTTGATAGAGAAGCGTCTTGTTCATCACCGACGGCGTAAATACTAACATTCCTGTGTACGACAGAGGGATTGGTAGAAAGAACCGTGTAGTTGGAGTCTACATTGTCAGTTTCAAAATCGTAAGAATTGCTACCCCAAGCCTCAGATTATGTGGAATGGATATTCTCGCGACGAACGATCTCCCATCTTCGAGAATGAGTATTTTGATATACTCCTTCAAAGGAGTCGACGAGTTGGTCAAATCTCCTCTAGTTGGGTGTTTTTGAAGAATTTTTTCTTGATTGTCTTCTACCACAAGGAAGATGCGAAGCCATATATGCCGAAGCAAAAAGTAGTTCGTCATCCTGCTCTTTGTTGTTAACTTTCTTTGTATGTCGAGGTTTAAGAGACATAGTATAAGTCAATCGGTCAAAAATAAATCATTTTGCTGATTCACAGCAACATTCGATTATAACTTTATGACAATTGCAATGATGTTCATTAGGAAACATCGTTGTAATTCCGAGGGTCCCCTCTTCTTACATTTTTGTACAATAAGCTCACGTAAATAAAAAGAGGGAAGAGAAGAGAAGGAGGAGGGCAGGCTCTGTCTTTTTATATGAGATATATTAAATTTTCTGTACACATTTTTGGCCCCTTATGTATAAAGTGATGTGCTGGCTTGATTGGCAAGTGATTCTTAATATATCAAGTTTTTGCTCTTCAGGGAGGAGATAAAGTTGTCTCTAACATTACTCTTGTGCACACACGCACAATCAGCATGTTGTGTAGATATTGCCCCTGTTAGGCGAATTGTAACCCTTGTTTAATACAGTAACTTCGGAATATGCATGATGAGGTTTGGGCACCGACACATTGCGAGTTTTTTTCAACTTGAGTACGGATGAGGGGTTAACCCTACCCCTAGAATGGATCATTTTTTCATATGCATGTTGGTCGAACTTTACGACCAAGGTCTTATGCATCGAGTCTATCGAAGTAGTGTCGAGTTGAGCTATCGCCTTCTCGCCAGAGGAGAAAGAAGTCCCCAGCAGAGTCGCCATCTTTATTTGCGAGAAAAAGTTTTTATACAAAACTTTTGTGTTACATACTGTTAAAAAGTATAAAAGAAGATCCTAAACAAGAATCTAAGTACAATTTAATTCTGGAAAAGTATAGCTATAGAGATCGGATTTACAAATAATCACTTTACTCCTTGGACCACTTGATAGTGAAGAAATACACACAATAAAAGAGAAGTGTAGGGAATACTACGAACAACTTGGAGAGTTGAATAACAAGAAAACTCTGGCTCAATGGCACGAGAAGCTTCTGTTTCTCTTACCCTGCTCTTGAATTTCAAAGACTTGAAGATTGCTGAGAACAACTTAGAGAGTTGAACAAGAAAAAAGCTCTGACACAATGACACGAGAAGCTTATGTTTCTCTCACTCTGCTCTTGAATTTCAAAGACTTGAGAATTCTAGCCCCTTTCCCTGTTTCTCCGTGTCCTGTGTTCTCCGTTCTTTCTTTATGGTTGTGAAGAACCTGTATTTATAGAGTTTAGGAGCGGTTATGAGAATATGCGCAGACTTTGGAGATTCATACAATTTTACCATTGTGCTCGCACTTTTGGTGGATTAACATCCTACGTTCTGCATGAGTGGGTGCACAACTTGCTGCCTGCTTGACACGTAGCTTCCTATATGAGGAAAGCATAGGTCGTGGGGGACAGTTATTTGTACACCTTTCACGAGAAGTATGACATGTATGACACATATTCATAACTGCTCACTGTTGGTTAGGATAGTATGCGCACTTTAGAAGTCGTCTGGAGACTGTCGTATTTTTAAATGAGTGGCACTATGGCATACTTTTGAAGGAGTGGCATTACGGCACACTTTTGAAGAGATGGCACTGCGGCGCACTTTTGAAGAGATGGCACTTGGCACACTTTTGAAAAAAATGGCACTGTGACGCACTTTTGAAGAATTGGCATTAAGGCACACTTTTAAAGGAAATAGCACTGTGACACTTTTGAAGAGAATGGAACTGCGACTGGATCGCTAAACAACAACCTGGGTCTGCATGCCTTATCTCCGCTGTAATGATGACCTCTGACTCTTTAGTTTCTGTATTTGTCAGTTGTCAGTCTGCTGCATTAAATGTTGAGAGAGAGAGAGAGAGTAGATCGTTTGTGCGCCATCCTTTGTAACATTAAGAAAGTGTACCACTTTTATACTCTCTGAATAGTGTGCCATCCTCTTAAGTTAGTAGACAGTACGCCAATATAGGGAAATGCGCATCTTTCTAAGTTGAAAGTGCGTCATTCTTTGTCAGCCTCACATTTCTAGATGTGAGTATTTTAGTCATTTTGCATATTTTATTTATTTTAAGAATTAATAATTATTAGTGTGCTATTAATTAATATTGGTGGTTGTGCTATTTTATTTATTAATTAGTGGACTAGCCCATTAGTTAGACTTGACACTTGTGAACACAATTGGACTTGTCATGACAAATAATGAGCCAACAAAGACCAAGCCCAATAGACCAATTTTCACTAATTAATTAAGAAAAATTAGACTAATTTGTATTAATTAGAGACTTCCCAAATTATCCCTTTCTAATCCTATGCATAACTACCAAGTAGGGGCATGTTTAACATTTGATTTGACTTGGAGAATGGAAAATAGGGGCCGACCACTATAGAGGGGCTCTCCTCTCTCTCCTATTCATTTGCACTCTCAATTCTTAGATCCCCAATTCCTTCATCCCTCAATCATTTTCTCCCAATTCATTTGTATTTTTCTTTCATTTTTATTCCTCAAAGAGCATGGACTTTGAGTTGCAAAGAGCACTTGGAGGAGGAGCTTTGGCAAGTAAACTGTGTCCGGATCGTGTCCATTTGAGCAATTTACTGAAAATCTATCTCCCAATAGGTATAGATCTAAAATTTTCCATCATTCTAGACTCTAATTCATGCATTTGACTATTAGGAACCATCCCATGGCTTAAAGCTACCCATTGGAAGAAGTTCTAGGCTAAATTGTGGTGTATTATGATTTTTACATAGTAATTTGTGTCCATTTTAGGAGAATTACGGAATTGACACATCAAGTGTGTCATGAGACCAATTAGATCAAATTAGACTTAGATCGGGGTTGTGGGACTAGATACGTGTCCATAATTGGACACGAGTAGAGCGTATCATAGTATCTTATGATACGGGGACTAGATCGGGCTAAATTTTATATTAGTTTTATCTCATCCAGCAATAGTATTATTTGATTTTTTAGAATTTAATTTTAGAATTTTAAATAATGGAAGTATGAATTACTGAGATTAAGGGAGAATTTTCTAAAAATTTAGCCATTTATAATATATAGTATTCAAGGATTTATATTTATGTGTATTTAATTAATTATTAATATAGTGCAGAAAATATATTTTTGGGTGTAAAACTATTAATAGAGTATTGTATAATTTTTCTAAAATTTATTGAGGTCAAATTTTTTTTTTAGATGGACATATATATATATATATATATATATATATATATATATATATATATATATATATGTGTGTGTGTGTGTGTGTGTGTGTGTGTGTGTGTGTATTTTAAATAAACCAACCCAAACCAAACCGAGTTAAACCAAACTAAACCGAACCAGACCCATACCCGATCTGAGACCCATAACCCGATAACCCGACTCGCACCCTAGCACCCGAACCGGCAACCCTGCTACAGTTCCCCTCCCCAAACCCCTGCAACCCCGACTCCATCCCTTCCCCTCTCCAAACCGTCGCACCCCCTCCTCTTCATCTCTTTGTGACTCCCACCTTTTTATCTTATATAAACGTTTAGAACAGAGACCCCCACTACCGTCATCTCCCCTTCCATTCCTGATCCTCGCCGACCGCCGCCGACATAACTCAGACTTGTGAGTAGTAAATGTAAAAGCTTGATATTGTGAGTATACTTAGTTCTTATTTGTTGATGGTTTAGCTTTACCCTATACTTTGTCCTACAACTTACAAGCAACAATCGTGGTTATTAATATAGGTTTATTCATAAAGCACGTAGCTTGGGTATGCTAGTTACGTACTCAACTCACCGTTTATTGGGAGAGGGGTGTGACACATCTTTTAATGGTGGCCCATGCAGGTCTGCGTTATAGATATGCAGCAGTCTACATCTAGGTAGCAGATCTGTTAATTATATCTATAAGACCCTAAGATTTATTTCTAGGAGAAGTCTAATAAGAACCTTAGGATACGAGTATTGGGTATTATAAAGTTAAGGAAATTAAGTCCAGTATGCTTGTTTTATATTTCTATAGCATGTGTTTATGATTTAAGGAAACCTGATTCATGATTATTTACTCTTAATTACCAATAGTTGTGTTTAAGTTTCTAATACTAAGTACTGATTAGTTTTCTTTACGTGTATGTAGATGGTTCATCAATTCCTACCTAATTTACGATTCGACGGGAGTGACCGGACCACATATATGTATTATTACCATTGTAGATGCCTGCTTGGGATATGAGAAGATAAAGAGATAACTGTTTATGAGATTCTCTATAGAGTTATGAAACCTATCATTCAGGACGTAGAAGACGGGGCTGAAGTGATATTCGAGAAAAGAATATACTTTCAGATTATTCGAGCCCAACCATCCTAAGACTCAAATCCATGAATAAATGGCTATGATGGTACTTTATCGGAATGGAGGGCTAGACATCCTTACGTGGAGATTTAGGTTATAGGATGAGGATGTTACAGATCTGACCGAGGGAGTATAGGAGATGGTTATGTAAATAAAATTACTATGTGTGTAGTGTGTATGTATATAAGACTAATTTGTGTGTAATATAGATATAATGTTGTCTTTTTGTTTGCTGGAGTTCATTTTAGTATAACATCAGATGTAAATAGTGGCTGGGTATCTTTGTAGCACTGTATAATATATTATTTTTGTAAATAAAGTATGCAGTTTCCTTATTTATTTTGTTTTACTTTTATATAATTGTTCTTTCGATTTTAATTATTGTTAATAATGGTATTATAACTACTTGGGTTAGTTTATTAAAAATTCTATATTCCTTGATGCCATTTAGAAAATGGGCGATTCTGAATTCTAGTCCCCTCTTAACAATCAAGCTGAGACAAGTACTATTGTTATACTCCAAATTTTTCAACAACTCTTACAAATGAATAATCAGCATGCTAATGCTGCACAAGCTACCTCAGCAGATGTACATGAACAACTTAGGAAACCTCCCCAATAGAAAACTAGAACCATTGCTGACTTCAGAAAACTAATTCCAAAGAAATTTTGTGGAACTGAAAGTCCATTGGAAGCTGGGCAATGGTTGAGGACTACTAAAGGATTGCTTAAAAGAGCAAAGATTGCACCCGAAAATATGGTAGCAATAATTAGAATTCAATTAGAAGATGTAGCAGAAAGCTGGTGGAATATAGAGCACCCAGAGGAGTCTGATACAATAGTGACATGGGAAGAGTTTAAAAGTAAATTTGATGAAAGATTTTTCCCAAAATTAGCTCAAATGGAGTTAGAAAGGAGATTTATTCAACTAAAATAGGATAAATATACTGTGGATGAATATGCTGCAGAATTTACCAGACTAAGTAGATTTGCTCCTTACATGGTAGCTATAGAAAAAGCTAAAGTATCCAGGTTCAAAGAAGGGTTAGAAAGTAAACTTAAGGAAAAAGTTGCACCTTATAAATGCCAAACATATTCTGAGATAACTGAAGCTTCCCAAGATCAAAAAAGGATACAAAAAGATAGGCAAGTAACAAAGTTTGGAGGTCAGGAAAGAAACTTTGAACTAGGATCTTCTTCAAAGAACCAATGCAAGGTCAGTCCAAGCGACTACAAATGACAACATCAAAGGGTATGGCCATATGCAATTTTTGTAGGAAACTAGGCCATTTGAAGAAACAATATAGAAAATATAATGGATGATGTTTAAGATGTGGAGCAGCAGATCATCAAATTACTCAGTGTCCCTAGATGTCTATGACAAGGCCTATGACACCATATCAATAATTTGTACCAAGGCCTATGAATGCAGGGTTTAACCCAAGGCAGGTAGTTCATGGGAATGTACTGAGGCCGATGTTAAATGCACCAAGGCCAATACAGTAGGCAACACCAGTGATGCAGATTTTGGTACCTGCAGGTAGTCAGTATAGGCCTCCGTTACTACCACAAATGAAATAATTCCAACAAGCACAAAGAACACAACAAACTTATACTGGCAAGAAGAAGTATGGCCAGGCTTTCTTGATGGATACAAATAAGGCAGAATTACCTGGAGAAGTTGTCATAGGTACAATATTAGTTTCCTCTTATCCAACAATATTATTATTTGGCTCAGGCATTACACATTCCTTTATATCTGCTGTATTTATATGTTTGTATGAGATTGAAACTGATCTATTACCTAAGAAATTGAGAATTTTAACGGGAAATGGATTGGTGAAAGTCAATCATATGTAAAGCCTGTCCAATCAGAATTGGAGGTGAATCATTTCGAGTAAGACTTTTGGTTTTTCAATGATCAATTATGATATAGTCTTCGGAATGGACTGGTTGACATTAGCAGTAGCTAATATAGATTTTGGTCAAGAAAAATTTATATTTCAACTTCGAGGAAGAGAAATACGTAAATTTATTCGAGATCATAATGAAGATCAAACAGAGAAGATTGAAGAACTTAGGCTGCCAATTCGAGGAGTATTCCAAAACATTGATAGTATCTAAATTTAAGGATGTATTTCCTGATGAATTATTAGGAATACCACAAGACAGAATATTAGAGTTTACTATAGATCTGGTTCTTGGAGCAGCACCAGTAGCAAATAAAATGTATCATATGAATAAGAAAGAATTAACAGAGTTGAATAAACAAATAAAAGAACTGTTGACTAAAAGATTTATTCAACCAAGTGTTTCACCTTGGGGAGCAACGGTCTTATTTGTGAAGAAGAAATATGACACATTACGACTGGTCATTGATTATAGAGCATTGAATGAGGTGACTATCAAGAACAAATATTCATTACCAAGAATTAATGAGTTATTTGATCAACTTGGAGAAGCACATGTGTTTTTAAAAATTGATCTAAGATTGGGGTATCATCAAGTAAAAATAAACAAAGAAGGTGTATCAAAAACTGCTTTTCGAACCCGATATGGACATTATGATTATTTATGCCATTTGGATTAACTAATGCTCCTACCATATTTATGGATCTTATGAATCGTATATTCTATTAATATTTGGATAAATTTGTCACAATATTCATCGATGATATTTTTATATATTCCAAGAATGAGGAAGAACATGAAGAACATCTACGGATAGTATTTCAAACTTTGAGACAAGAACAATTATACGGGAAGCTTAGCAAATGTGAATTTTGGCTAGAACGTATACCTTTTCTTGGACATATCATCAGTGGTGAAGGAATTTTAGTTAATCTAAGGAAAGTAGAAGCAGTAAAATCACGTCTTGTACCAAAATCTGTAGCAGAAATCCGAAGTTTTTTGGGGTTACTAGGATATTATAGAAGATTTCTAAAAAAAATTCGAGGATTTATGAACCTATAACCCGTTTGACACGGAAGGATAAGAAATTTATCTGGACAGATAAATACCAGACAATATTTGAAGAATTGAAAGAAAGACTTATTATATCACCTGTTATAGCATTACCAAGCGGATCCGGGGGTTATAAAATTTATTGCGATGCTTCTGGTAAAGGCCTGGGTTGTGTACTAATGCAACATGGAAGATTTATAGCATATGCCTTTCGTCAGTTGAAGCAGCGTGAAAAAAATTATCCAACACATGATCTAAAGCTTGCAGCAGTAGTGTTTGCACTTAAATTATGGAGGCACTACCTATATGGTGAAAGGGTTAAAGTTTATACTGACCACAAAAGTTTGAAATATATATTCACTCAGAAAGAGTTGAATATGAGACAAAGAAGGTAGTTAGATCTACTTAAGGACTTTGATATGAAACTGGAATATCATCCTAGCAAAATAAATAAAGTAGCAGATGCATTAAGTATAAAACCTATAACGTTATTTATGAACACACCAAAAGAAATCCTTGATGATTTAAGAAAAATGGGAATTGAAATTATATATCCAAGGGCAGAAGGATCATGGGCTAACTTGCAAGTTCAGTCGTCTTTAGTAGAGAGAATTAAAGCAACTCAACGAGAAAATATTAAATTACAAGAATTATGGAAGAAGACTGAAATATGGCTTCAGACTGGGATAAGTAAATATCCACATGGAACATTAAGGTTTGAACATCGATTATGTGTACCAAAAGGAGATCTAAGAACAAAAGTTATGTCAGAGGCACATAACTCTCAATATTCTATTCATCCAGGGAGTACAAAAATGTATAAAGATCTCGAACAAATTTTTTAGTAGCATGAAAGAAAAGAAAAATTGCAAGATTTGTATCAAAATGCCTAGTGTGTCAGCAATTAAAGGTAGAGCACCAGAGGACTGCATGACTTCTTCAGCCATTACCAATTCTATAATAAAAATGAGATTATATTACTATGGTCTTCATATCAGGACTTCCAAAGACTCAGAAGGTTAACAATGCTATTTGGGTTATTGTGGAAAGACTTACAAAATTTACTGGATTTCTACCATTTCGAGTGGGTCAATTAACTAAAATATTAGCTGATATATATATGAGACAAATTATTAGTCAGCATGGAGTACCTGCAAGTATAGTTTCTAACAGAGATTCCCGATTTACTTCAAAATTTTGGGGAGCTTACAAGAAAGTTTGGGCACACGTTTAAAGTTTATGTTAGCATAGCACCCTCAAAAGGATGGACAATCAGAAAAAACTATTCAAACTCTTGAAGATATATTAAGACCATGTACTCTTAATTTTGGAGGATCATCAGATAATCATCTTCATCTAATTGAATTCTCCTATAATAACAGTTATCATGCCAGCATTAAAATGGCACAATTTGAAGCTTTGTATGGAAGGAAGTGTCTATCTCCTATATGTTGGAGTGATGTAGGTGAACGTCAACTATTGGGTTCAAAAATGGTGGTACAAATTGTACACACGATTAAAGCTATAAGGAGTCATCTTCAAGCAGCTCAAGACAAGCAAAAGATGTAGGCATATAAACATAGAAGATCTTAGAATTTTAACCTGGTGATCATGTATTCATAAAAAAATTTCCATCTCGAGGAACAATCAGATTTGGAACTCGAGAGGTATCATACATATTGGCCTTACTTCCAATACTAGAAGGAATTCATGATGTATTTTATATCTCACAACTTCGAAGATATGTACCAGACACAAATCATATACTGGACCAATAAGAGATAACAGTGGGCCCAACAATCCGAATAGAACAACAACCAATAGAAATCCTGGATAGAAGAAAAAAGATACTCAAGAACAAAAGCATATCTCTGGTAAGAGTGACATGGAGTAAATTCTCTAGGTGAATCTACCTAGAAACTGGAAGAAGATATGCGGAAACAATATCCCAATCTATTTGGCACTTAAGGTTTGTTTTAAGGAGGGTAGAGTGTCATAGTTGGTTTCAAAAATTTGAATTCCGTGGACGTAATTTTTCTAAGGTGGGTAGAGTATCATAGTTGGTTTCAAATTTATTTTTAATTATTATTACTATTTATTTGGAAATACAAGTTTTACAAAAAAATAGCTTTTTCAGAAAAAATGCATTATTTTAATATAATTTTTTTGGTTTCCAAAATTTCTAATATAATATTATTTTTTATTCTACATAAATCTTTTTATTTTATTAGAGGTATTAGTATATAGCTTATCATTCATGATTATGGTTTGATTTAGTGTAAAGAGGTGTTTTTAATTAGGAAAAAAAATATGTTTAATTAGCATCCTTATTAGTTAAACATAAAAAATACTCAAATACCCCCTTTACTAACTTTAATACCTAGCTTCCTAATGAAGCCACATGTGGCCGGCCATGAAAAGGGGTCCAATCAAAATGGTTTTGGTTTGTTACAACTTGAAATATCCTGTAAATGATAGGAAGGGTAATAGTATATATATATATATATATATATATATATATATATATATATGCTTATTAGTTTTCCTTCCTTAAAATAAAAGCTTATAACCTTTCTTTTCAACCTCTTCATCCTATAACCTCTCCTAAAACTTTTCTCTCCATCTTTTCATCCTTTTCAAACTCTAAGAGACAATCGAGTCCTCTTTCCATTCAATTTTTTTTATTTGTTGTATTCATGTATATATTTGTTGTATTCTTTATATTATTTTTATTATATTATTCAAAATAAAAACTATTATGGATTAATTTTAAGAATAATATATGTAGTTTAGAACATAATTTTAAGTTTTTTTTTATTAAGGTGACACATACATATAAGGCTTGGTCATGATTTAGAATTAGAAAACGTAGTGCTGAATTCTTTCCTTCGATGTAGTATTTTTCCGAGTTAGTTTTCATCTACTAAACCCTGTCAAATTTAATTTTGTTTAAACAAAAATTGAAGCAGATTTGATAAGTTTTCCAACAGTATATGATACGATAGGGTTTGAATTCATGTGATAGAAATTTGGGTCGTGCAACAGAGGTGTAGAATCTTGGAATCAAAATCTGGAACCTATGTGCACATTTTTGTTTATTCCACTTTTGTCCTATTAAACTTCTTTAAAACTAGGATATGTCTGAACAAATATCGAAGAGAACTCGATACAATTTCCAACCATATATGATACGATAGCATTCGGGTGTATATAATAGGAGTTATTAGCCGTGCACCATAGACGTACAATTCTGGAAACAAAATCTGGGATATTTTACACCTTATTTGTTGACCAGTTTTGACCTATTAATCGTTGTCAAAATTTGATTATGTCTAAACAGAAATCGAAGAGGATTCGATAAGATTTCCAATGGTATACTTTGTTGGTATTTGGATTCATATAATAGGAGTTATGCTCAATACAAAGTAGGGTATATATGTTGGAATATTTATAAAATTTGGTTTTGTGCTTTTATGCATTTACTATCTATCCTATTAACTGCGTGTGTCCGGTGTAGAGTTGTTCCACCGAAGGGGCTTTGACCCATGTCAATTCTATGGAGAGTTGCTCCAGATCGGATATATTATTGTGTTGGAGCTCGAAATACAAAGGAGAGTCTATCTGAAAGTCTAAGAATTTCGAAAGATAGCATAATTTCAAAGTTCAAATGTCATGGTATCATACCGAACCCTAAATCTAGATAACCGTATATCGACTGAAAATATACTAACGATAATTCTAGGAATATCTAGAGGTTAACTGTCTAAGTTCGGATTCGTACGGACCTGGAATTTTAAATATGTACGCGATTAAATTATCAAATCTTGTTCCTTGGTTCTGGTATACCCTATTAACTGTATTCTTGTATTACGTGAGATTAACATGTATAAAAAATTTATTTGGTGTTATTCCAATAGTTGAAAGCATTCCTGTAAGTGATACATGTATTCCAGAAATACAAATCAAGATGTATACTTGAGCCATAAAATAAAGTTTTAATTATTAGAATGTACTTAGGATTGATTGTGATTGTAGAATAAAGCATTGGGCAGGAGAGAACAGTTTGGATCATATCGTATAGAATCTTGGCAATATAATTAACAAGACTAATCAATACGTGTAGCTCCTTCGCAAGGCCTTGCATTGAGAGTAGGTGAATGCTTAGATTACCTACTTACCTGTATCTCGTGTTATCTGTAAATGTTTACCCTAATTCGATAAAACGTTGAATTTGGTATTAAAAGATGTTATGATTTATTGCTCCTGAAAAGGAGTGGCCGGACTACTAAGCACCGTGCCTACCTGCCATCACCTGATCCCTGGTAACAGAATTATTGCCTAGATAGTACTCGTGACACTGCGATTGTGAGATCCAAACATGTTCTTTAAACTTTTTATCATCATATAGGAAACATTGACTTATGACTGTGTTACTGACTTTAAGACTTAAGAAACGATTTTGGATATAATTATTTCACCAGATTAAGATTACTTTAGAAGTTAGCTCATAGTTACATTTAATTTTTGTACTTAGAGTTTATTTGGGTTAGATTTCCATTACACTTGATCTTCAGTATCACATTATTTCATTTATTTTATCTTCCTTGAATCGATGACTAGCATGTCTTTGATGACCTAGTTTTTGTTCACTAGATGAAGGCCGGGATGAAGTCGAGATTCTTTCGTTATATAATGTGGACGAATCTGAAGAGTAAGGGATACCCCGTGTACAATAATTTTATTTTGTGTTCTTGTATAATTATATGTGTATTAATCATATAGGAGATAGTTATGTGGTTGTATATTTTAGTGAGTAGCTTGTATACTTTCTTTCGAAGACATAACACAGACTTGTCAATTGTAAATGTAAAAGCTTGATATTGTTAGTATACATAGTTCTTATTTATTGATGGTTTAGCTTTACCATATACTTTATCCTAAAACTTACATACATCAATCTTGGTTATGATTATAGGTTTATTTATAAAGCACGTAGCTTGGGAATATTCGTTACGTACTCAACTCACCGTTTATTAGGAGCGGGGCGTGACATAGGTTGTGGAGAGGTGGAGGAGGAGAGTTAGGGTTAGGGTTTAGGTTTAAAATAGTGGGGATAAATGTGGGTCACGGCTGTTGTCATCGGGTTATGGGTAGAATATGATTAGTGTTAGGTTTATGTGTTTTTTTCCTTATCTTTTATATATATATATATATATATATATATATATATATATATATATATAGTAATAAAAATTCTAAAAAAAAGATATGCATTTACAATAAATTCTGAAATTTTTTTATAATTTTTTTATAGATAAATATTTAACCCAAAAATATTTATATGGACTATTTATAATTACAAAATAAATAAAAATATAAGTATACAGGCTATTTAATTATTTTTTCTATTTAGAAAAGTAAATAATTAAAAAATTAAAAAAATTAAATAAAAAATATACCAATTGTAAATTTAAATTAGGGGTTTACTTTCTATCCAACTTACAAGAAATTTGTCCTCGAAAGTAAAAATAAACCACGGTTTGAGAACAAGAGAATGCAATTCGGTAGAAAATGGTCAACTACGAAATATTGTACCTCAACCTCGGAAAAAAGGGAAGACGAAAATAATGCATTAAATTTGTAAGGCTTGCTTTAATCTCCTTTATGTGAGGTATTATGGCACACATATGTTTCAGTACAATGACAACTTGTACATGAAATCGAGGATGCGAAGAATACGATAGGGGAGATATGTAACCCAAGGGACGAGGTATGGATAAGATAGAGAATACTACTACTTCTACTTGTATCATCTACCAGTTTTATGGGTATGTCATCTAGTTAAAATATCAAAATATCCTTATGGATGCTAACCCACTATATTATATACGATTCTACATCTATGTATACTCCTAAAATCTTGTGTCATAATGAAGGTCATGATGCTCATGCAATGGTAGTTATAACTACAAGGTCATACATGCATCTGCGACTTCTTGTGCCTGGGCTCCCACATTCGTTATAATGAATGCTTGGCCTTGTCCTTGGTCTCCCATCTATTGTCTGGCCCACTCGAACTGTGTAGCTTGAGGAGCCAAGGGTAGGCCTCACTGATATCCAATGGATGCTGCTGGACATGGTGCACACACATCTACACAGACCAATGCACAACACTCAACACATAGCACAAGTCCCATTACCTAGCACAACACAACTCTAACACTAGCACAACCAACCTACACACTTATGTGTACCACTCCTTCCATGGCACACTCCCTAGTATATCTCAGGAATACACATTTCCCTCCTTATGAAACAACCAAGTATCAAGCACAAATAGAATATCAAAGTTTTATTTAAATCTAAACACAAATTCTTGATAATGAATTGATACATGTATCCCACTGCTATATGAATCTATATTTACGTAAAATATGCATGATGATATTGATACAAACACCTAGAATCATAAATTTATACACTACTCTCCATCCTAACTCTCTCTTATTTTTTTTGATACCATTGATACCAATTACTAATAATACTCTGATACCTACCATAAAACTATTTTTACAAATGATACTATACTATAAGTTATTTTGAGCTTATACACTAATACATAATGCTCACATATCCAACCAGGAACCACTCATATAATCACAAGTTATACTTCCAATAATCAACACTGATACTAAAACTTGACACAAACCTGTCTGCAAGTTACCAAGCTACTGTACTATCCAAGGTAGCAGCCTCAGGAACTAATAAAGGTGAAGCTCTATACGGAACTAAAATAGAGGAACTAAAGATATTTCTTTTCTGAGCTAGTAGGGGTGATAGAACATAATTTAATGATAACAAGGTTTGAATGATAGAGATGATATGTTAAACCAAATTAAGATACAATCTGATAATCATAAATGTCTATCCGAAATAATGTTACCCAAAATCTTTGCCACGCCAGTAAGCATAGCTACGATAAATAGAGTCCATAACTAAGGTATATACATCTATAATCATGTTATCTAGAATTTTTGCCACGCTAACTAGTATGTGTAACTACCACTTTTTCATAATAGGGATATTTTTGTTATTTCATAATTGCTATTGTATTATATAAATAGTTATATATTTATTTATCTTGAGACTAGCTAGTTAGTTTAGACTTAGTATTTGTTCAACCCAAACTAGACCAATTAGACTAGTCATGACTTAACTAGCTTAATTAGTTTTTCCTTTAGTTAAATAGATAGAATATTCCTTTCATTAAGATCCTTCCTCCTAATTAATTATTCCGTCATGACAACCAATAGGAACAATTTTGACTTTTTGCATTGGCTTGTAACCCAAGCATGTGGCCAGCCATAATGTAGAGAGGAGTAGCCTATTCCATTTGTTATTCCATACTCTATTTTGCCCTAATTTTATTCTTCTCCAAATTGGAATCAATCTCCATCCTTTTCCACTCATTCTCACTCATTCTCACCATCATGGAGGCCTAGGAGCTTGGATGTCACCCCCGCTTTTCCAGATAGGAGTAATTTGATAATTTGGCATAATTATTTAATTTTTAGAATATAATATTAATATTAGTGGGCCATGTATATTTATTTGATGCTTGTATTAGTTATTTAATTATTAGAGTACAATATTTAATTAGAGGCTTACAGTATTTAATTTAGTTAGTGGGCTAGCCTATTTAATTTGACTTGACATTAGTGGACCTAAATTAGACTTGTTATGAAAAATAGTGAGCCAACATGGACTAGGCCTAATGAACCCATTCCCACTAATTAACTAAAGAGAATTAGTTTAATTATAATTAGTTAAAGACTTCAAAAAATACCCTTTCTTAATTATTTCTCATATTAGCATGTAGGGGCATAGTGGTCATTGTATATTTCTTGAAGAGGTGGGGACTTGGGGCCGGCCATATATAGGTTGTTCCTCTCTCTCTCTTCTCTCATTTGCTCATTCATTCTAGATCTCAAATTCTAGATCCCCAATTTTCTATTTTCCCTTCATTGATTTTCTACACAATTCCTCTATCAATTCTTTCCAAATTCATTCTATTCCCTCTCATTCTCATCACTCAAGGAGTATTGGAGCTTGAAATTACAAGGAGCATGAGAGGAGAAGGAGCTTTGGCAAGGAGATCTTGTCCGGATCGTGTCTAATTATATTTTCAATACGAATCCATCTCCCAATTGGTAATTCCTGAATTTCTCTCATTATAGCTTCTTAATTATGCATTTGACCATTAGGAATGACCCTATGGCATAGGACTACCTATAGGAACAAGTTCTAGGCTATTTGGCGATGTATTGTGAGTTTTATGTGGTATTTTGTGTCAATTTTGGGAGAATTTTGAGATTGGCACATCATATGTTTGTCAATAGGTCAATTAGACCAAATTGATATATGTTTGGTTGTATGAGACTAGTGTCATATCCACAATTGGATATGTGTAGGCCGTATCACCACAATTTGGCGATACGGGTTGATTTGGTAATTTTCTTTCGACATAGGGTTTGAGCATGTCACATTTTGACACGGACACGTAGATGAGTAGCTAACACCTCATGTTGCTTCTAATTGTGATTCTAGACTTGCTCGTGTCCTTCGGAATATGTTTGGAGTTTGGTGGAGCCGTATAACAAGCGTATCATAGATTGAGTGTGATACGAGTGCAGTGCACTCCACGTGTTTGATACTTTACATTCTAATTCAATTTACCTTGGTTATAACTATTAGAGTTATATATATATATATATATATATATATATATATATATATATATATATATATATATATATATAATGTTACCACCAACACATCAAAAATGACTAGAAACATTATATATATATATATATATATATATATATATATATATATATGTGTGTGTGTGTGTGTGTGCGTAAGTGAGTGTATGTGTATAAGTGAATGTATATATATTGGTGTGTGTATGTGAGCTAGAGGTAGGAAGTTATAAGCATAAGCAGTGATAAGCAGGTCGAGAAGCAGCAGCAGCAGTGAGCATAAGCAGATCCGAGAAGCAGCAACAGAAGCAGGCCGAGAAGCAGCAACAGCAGTGAGCATAAGCATCGAGAAGCAGCAGCAGAAGCAGCGAGAAGCAGCAAGCTGCAGCAGTAGCATAAGTAGCAAGCTGCAATAGCAGCAAACAGTAAGCTGTAGCAGAGAGAAGCAGTAAGCAGAAGCTATAGCAGCAGAATCAATAAGCAGCAACATCGATAAGCAGAAGCAGTAGCAATAAGCAACAATAGTTTGAGTGCTTAGAAATTAAGTTGTAGATAAGTTAAGTTAAGCTAGTTAATAAGCTAAGTTAGTTTATATTGATAGTTAGTTATGTATATATTGTTAGTGAGTTAAGAGTATATATATATATATATATATATATATATATATATATATATATATAAGCACTAGTTAGCATTGGTTAGTATTATTTCTAGTTTACCTTGAGTTACACCAAGGTAATGAGAGTTGAGGTATCTTGGGTATGGGTATTGAATATCCGATGGGTATGTTAGTTATGTTAGTTGGTATAGTATTGTTATAAGTTTAAGTGTATGTTAGTGTATAGTGAGGGATGTTGGTTAGTTAGCTAATGTTAGATATTGTATTACCTTGTGATACCAAGATAATGTCAAGGTATTGGTTTATACTCAAGGTATTGAGTTTGTACATCAAGATGGGTGTGTAGGTGGTGTGATACCGCTTTTGGCTCAAAGCCAAGGTATCCACTTAGCATTAGTTTAGCTAGGAGTACAATATATTTTTATCTTGTATATATATTTTATTGTATTTTCATATCTAGTAATTTACGTATCTAACGATATGGTATTATATTGGTATCCTGTATCATAACATAGCTAGTATAGCCTAGTTACATAGTGTATGGACCCAATATCCTAGAGATAAACTGATACAACCGAGAAATAGCTAGTTTGACTAGTTTGACCTAGAGTTGACCTAGTTTGACTATTATAACTTAGAAATGGCTTTATGACCTAGAATTTGACTAGTTGAACTTATTTTTATTCCAAAACCTTGTATTAATATAATATTTCATATATAGGTCTGTATGATAACTGTTCGGAAACTGTTTTACATTATTTTCTCTGGACCACATGCGAGTACATTCTTTGATAGTTTTCATTATTTGATAATTAATATAATATGAGTATTTAGAAATATTTTACTTAATTCTGACACAGTGGTTACATGGACTGGTACTATATGGATCCTGTCATGAGATGTCATTCCGTTATCGTGTACTTTGTATACTCCTTCACATGTACTTTATCGTGTGCATCGGGTATTTCTT
Organism: Iris macrosiphon; assembly: GCA_036927795.1. Lineage (NCBI taxonomy): Eukaryota > Viridiplantae > Streptophyta > Magnoliopsida > Asparagales > Iridaceae > Iris > Iris macrosiphon. The sequence goes on from JAYESA010000005.1 coordinate 135,210,499, forward strand.
GTACCCATGTTCATCGTGTACATTCATGTTCTTCGTGTACTCATATTATATTCGTGTTTGTGATGTGTCATGATATGATCCACGAGTATTGGTTGGGAGCAGGGAAAGTATTAGCTAGATATGCTATCAAAGCCTAGACAATATTCAATGTTTAAGTAGATAATGTTTATCCAACGTTAAGTAGACAATGTTCAACTAAAGTCGATCACATATTTAAGTAGTATTTTAATCACTTAGTTTAGTTATAGTTCTTCACCATATTCTATTTTATTGTCTTATTCTATTTCATTGTGATTAGTATATACCATATTGCTCTTGTTTACTTATTTTTTCTACCATAGCATGATATTGTCCATTATTTCTCGTCTTGTATTATATTCTCTATTTTTATTTATAGTCATTATCAATTAATTGGAACTACTATTGGGTTATACTTTGCTCCAATCCTGACTGGATATATTTTTTAGATGACTGGTTAGTGATGATGTGTCCCACCTACTACGGGCTAACAGATAGAGTATCACCTGAGGATGTAGTGTCAGATACTGAGGCCATTTAGATTTTCATATCATGTAGTAGTTGTTTCTAGTTAGACATTGGATTATATTATTATTTTGAGATCTTGAGTTGTGTTTAGATGTTGAGTTGGACCTGTGATGTATTGAGACGTGTACTTCTTTTCTTTCTATTCCATATCGTGCTTAAATCTTCCTTTAGTTTTTATATGTGATTGAGTATTGACTACCTTTTATTATATTATCATATTGCTCCTCCATTTGGAGTTGAGATGGCAAGACAGGTATTATATATATATTGTGTGAGATGTTAGATAGTATAGAAGATCGAGACAGCGTTTTACCGTCGATGCTGCGACGTAGGCTGGACGTACCCACGTACTCGTGCCCCTATACTAGGTGCGGGTTGTGACATATTTTTGTGGTGACCCATGTAGGTCTGGCTTCGCAATAGTACGATATCGTGGTAGTGCAACTGCTTAGTTATACTACTGCGAGCCTGCGATAGGATATGATATATGATACTAGGATGAGAGAGTATAATCAATCATAATTAGGAAACAATTCTAACCTAATTTAATTTGCCATCTTTATCATTCTGAATATTGCCTTCCTTAAAAAAATTTGTCCTTTTTCGATGATATCGTATCATGCTCAATATTGATTCCTTATTTTTGAATCCGTCTTCAAGATGCCGTCGAAGACGCGTTCCCAGCACTCAGGCGCAATGTCAGCGAGGTCGATCACTTTGTCGCCTATGAGGGCAGCATTAGCAGACATTGTTCCAGCAGCTACATTCCAGAGGTCCACTTCACCAATCCAGGTAGGTATTTTTGCAGCAGCTTTCGGGGGTGCTCCACCTCTGGTACAGAGGACATCACCGATATTTTTAGGGGATCTTTTATTTCTGCCACCAGCAGTCGATCAAACGCAGATGTTTGCGCTCTTTCAGCAGATAATGGAGGCACAACAACGCCAGTCAGACGTTATGAGGCAGGACATTGAGAATGCTCACCAGATTGCACTTGCCACAGTCAAGAGAGTCGTCTTAGTCCAGCCACAGATGAAACCGTCTCAGCCTGATCAGCAGCAGCCGAGGCCGGAAACTATCATTGACTTCAAGAGGATGGGGCCTAAGGACTTTAAGGGCACTGAGGGAATCTTGTACGCAGACGACTAGATAGAGGATATTAAGAGGGACCTTTGATTGGCGCAGATTCTTGAGAGATTGCAGGTAGAGGCGGCGGGTAGTATGATGTTCGACATTGCATTGACATGGTTCAGGATAGACCCCAGGATATCAATGCCGTGACTTACTTGAGAAGATTTCAAAAGGATTTTCAAGGAGACGTTCTTCCCGAATGTGGCTCAGAGTACTTTGGAGAGTCAATTTCAGAACCTCGTCTAGGAAAACTTGACAGTGGACGAGTATGCGTCAGAGTATTGCCGACTGGGACAATTTATTGAGGGGTAGAATCCTCGGGCCATGGCTAGGAAGTTCAGGAAGGGACTGAAATGTAAGATTAATTCCCATACTAATGGAGACCGTACCGCTACTTTTGAGAAAATTTTAAGACAGGCACATCGGGCGGAAGATGATTTGGAGCTTGGCTCCAAGAGGCCGAGAGACACCAGAGGAGTAAGTAGTAGTGCGGGCCCAACAAAGTGTACCCACTTTCAGTAGCCGAGAGTAAATTAACATCACCAGTATCTTGTGCTAGTTAGGGCACCAGCTCAAAGGATACAAGTTTCAGAAGCCAGTTTATCAGACACCACAACAGCCTCAGAGGCAGACTCAACAGACTTTTTCTTGTGCCTATTATGGAAGGCATAGGCATGATTGGGAGAATTGTCAGAAGAGGCTCAGACTATGCTTGTATTGTTGTTCCCCTGACCATCAGGTGAAGGAGTGTTCCAACAACCCATATGGACCAGATCGCAGTCAAAGAGGTGGAGTTAGGCTACCTGTGGCATCACAGACTGTCCAGCACCCGCATAAGGAGCCACCCCAGCAAGACAGGGCATTTGCGATGGCAGTCGGAGAGGCCGATACTTCAGGTAATAGGTTAGCTTATTTTGTCCTATTATGTTCCTTTCCACCTGTGCTTGTGTGTTTAGTTAATACCTTCTAGACTGCTTGTGTGTTATTATATAGTTAGTATACCCTACCGGAGACTGCAAAACCATGATAGATAAAGACCATAGTTAGTGATTTCTTTTAAATTACATGTATGTTTTAGTTTGGACTGGGGTTGACCTATAGGGGGGTACGATCATCTTTAAATTTTGAGGACAATTTTTTTTTAAGGTAGGTAGGATGGTCACCCCCACTTTTTCAGCTAGGAATAATTTGGTAATTTGGCGTGGTTATTTAATTTTAGGAATATAATATTAATATTAGTGGGCCATGTATATTTATTTGATGCTTGTATTAGTTATTTAATTATTAGAGTGTTATATTTAATTAGAGGCTTGCAGCATTTAATTTAGTTAGTGGGCTAGCCTATTTAATTTGACTTGACATTAGTAGACCTAAATTAGATTTGTCATGACAAATAGTGAACTAACATGGACTAGGCCCAATGAACCCATTTCCACTAATTAACTAAGGAGAATTAGTTTAATTATAATTACTTAGAGACTTCCCAAAATACCCTTTCTTAATTATTTCTCATATTAACATGTAGGGGCATAGTGGTTATTGTACATTGCTTGCAGAGGGGGGACTTAGGGCCGGCCACATATAGGCCATTCCTCTCTCTCTCTCTCTTCTCATTTGCTCATTCATTCTAGATCCTAAATTCTAGATCTCCAATTTTCCATTTTTCCTCCATTGATTTTTTACAGAATTCCTCCGTCAATTTTTCCTAAATTCATTTCATTCCCTCTCATTCTCATCACTCAAGGAGCATTGGAGCTTGGAATTACAAGGAGCACAAGAGAAGAAGGAGCTTTGGCAGGAAGATTGTGTCTGAATCGTGTCCAATTATATTTTTATTAGAAATTCATCTCCCAATTGGTAATTTCTAAATTTCTCTCTCATTATAGCTTCTTAATCATGCATTTGACCATTAGGAATGACCCCATGGCATAGGGCTACCTATAGGAACAAGTTCTAGGCTATTTGACTAGTATTATGTGGTTTATGTGGTATTTTGTGTCAATTTTGGGAGAATTTTGAGATTGACACATCATATGCTTGTCAATAAGTTAATTAGACCAAATTGACATATGATTGATTGTATGAGACTAGTATCGTGCCCACAATTGGATACGTGTAGGCCGTATCAAGATAATTTGGCGATACAGGTTGATTTAGGGGTTTTCTTCCGACACGGGGGGTTTAAGCATGTCACATTTTGACACAGGTACGTAGATGACTAGCTAACACCTCGTGTTGCTTCTAATTGTGATTCTAAACTTTTTCGTGTCCTTCGGGATACGTTTGGTGGTGTGGTGGATCCGTATCACAAGGTGTTTGATACTTTGTATTCTAATTCAATTCAATTTACCTTGGTTATAAGGTAGTATAGTGGATCCGTATCACAAGGTGTTTGATACAAGGAGTGTGATACGGGTGCGATGCACTCCAGGTGTTTGATACTTTGTATTCTAATTCAATTTACCTTGGTTATAACTATTAGAGTATTGTATTTATAGTTTTTATATGATATATATATATATATATATATATATATAGTGATAGTTATGTTTCTAGTTATTTTTGATGTATTGGTGGTCATAAGAGAATAGGAGAGTGCATGTGCATCATTAGTGTAGGTATGTGGTAATATATATATATATATATGTGTGTGTGTGTGTGTGTGCGTGTGTGTAAGTGAGTGTATGTGTATAGGTGTGTGTATGTGAGCTAGGGGGAGTTATTAGCATAAGCAGTGATAAGCAGGCCGAGAAGGAGTATCAACAGTGAGCATAAGCAGATCCGAGAAGTAGCAGCAGAAGTAGGCCGAGAAGCAGCAGTAGCAGTGAGCATAAGCAGCGAGAAGCAACAACAGAAGCAGCGAGAAGCAGCAGCAGCAGAAACAACAAGCAACAGTAGCCACAGAAGCAGCAAGCAGTAAGCTGCAACAACGAGAAGCAGTAAGCAGAAGCTTCAGCAGCAGAATCAATAAGCAGCCGAATAAATAAGCAGCAAGAACGATAAGCAGAAGCAGTAGCAATAAGCAACAATAGTTTGAGTGCTTAGAAATTAAGTTGTAGATAAGTTAAGTCAAGCTAGTTAATAAGCTAAGTTAGTTTATATTGATAGTTAATTATGTTATATTGTTAGTGAGTTAAGTATATATATATATATATATATATATATATATATATATATATATATATATATATATATATATAAGCATTAGTTAGCATTGGTTAGTATTATTTCTAGTTTACCTTAAGTTACACCAAGGTAATGACAGTTGAGGTATCTTGGGTATGGGTATTAAATATCCGATGGGTATGCTAGTTATGTTAGTTGGTATAATATTGTTATAAGTTTAAGTGCATGTTAGTGTATAGTGATATATGTTGGTTAGTTAGCTAATGTTAGATATTGTATTACCTTGTGATACCAAGGTAATGTCAAGGTATTGGTTTATACTCAAGGTATTGAGTTTGTATATCAAGATGGGTGTGTAGGTGGTGTGATACCGCTTTTGACTCAAAGCCAAGGTATCCACTTAGCATTAGTTTAGCTAGGAGTACTATATATTTTTATCTTGTATATATATTATTATATTTTTATATCCAATAATTTACGTATCTTATGATACGGTATTGTGTTGGTATCCTAGTATCCTAATATAGCTAGTATAGCCTAGTTACATAGTGTATGGATCCAATATCCTATAGATAGACTAATACTACATAGAAATAGCTAGTTTGACCAAGTTTGACTAGTTTGACCTAGAGTTGACCTAGTTTGACTATTTTGACTTAGAAATGACTTTATGATCTAGAATTTGACTAGTTTAACTTATTTTCATTCCAAAATCTTGTATTAATATAATATTCCATATATAGGTCTGTGTGACACCTGTTTGGATACAGTTTTGCATTATTTGCTCTGAACCACAGGCGAGTACATTTTCTGATAATTTCTATTATTTGATAATTACTATAATGCAAGTATTTAGAAATATTTTACTTGATTCCAACACAGTGGTTACATAGAATGGTACTATATGGATCCTGTCAGGAGATGTTATCCCATTATTGTGTAATCTGGATACTCTTTCACATGTACTTTATCGTGTGCATTGGGTATTTCTTGTGCTTGTGTTGATTCGTGTATATTCATGTTCTTCGTGTACTCATATTATATTCGTGTTCGTGACGTGTCATGATCGGATCCATGATTATTGGTTGGGGGCAGGGGAAGTGTTAGCTAGATATGTGATCAAAGCCTAGGCAATGTTCAATGTTTAAGTAGACAATGTTTATCCAACGTTAAGTAGACAATGTTCAACCAAAGACGATCACATATTTAACTAGTATTTCAATTACTTAGTTTAGTTACAGTTCTTCACCATATTCTATTTTATTGCCTTGTTCTATTTTATTGTGATCAGTGTATACCATATTGCTCTTGTTTACATGTTTCTTTCTATCATAGCATGATATTGTCTATTATTTCTCGTCTTGTATTACATTCTCTATTTTTGTTTATAGTCATTATAAATTAATTAGAACTTCTATTGGGTTGTACTTCGCTCCAATCCTGACTGGATATATTTTTTAGATGACTGATTAGTGAGGATGTGTCCCACCTACTACGGGCTAACAGATGGAGTGTCACCTAAGAAAGTAGTGTCAGATACTGAGGCCATTTAGATTTCCATATCATGTAGTAGTTTTTTCTAGTTAGACTTTGGATTGTATTATTATTTTGAGATCTTGAGTTGTGTTTAGATGTTGAGTTGGACCTGTGATGTATTGAGACTTATACTTCTTTTCTTTCTATTCCATATCATGCTTAAATTTTTCTTTCGTTTTTATATGTGAATGAGTATTGAGTACCCTTTATTATATTATCATATTGCCCTCCATTTGGAGTTGAGATGGCAAGACAATTATTATATATATATATTATATGAGATGTTAGATAGTATAGAAGACCGAGACAACGTTCTACCTCCGATGCTGTTGCGTAGGCTGGACGTACCCACATACTAGTGCCCCTACACCGGGTGTGGGTCGTGACATTGGAGAACACAAGAAGATCCATTAGAGAGAAGATTTCTTGGATATCATGTCCAATCCATTCCTTGTGTCCACTTGGAGGAGCTTCATTGGGATCAAACTCCTAATTGGTAAAAATCTTACCTTTTCTATCATTTTCTATAGTAGAATAAACATTTGAGACTTTAGGAATCCACCCATGGCCAACCCATTATAGGCCAAGATGTTGGTGGTAGTAGCCCCAAAGCTAGGAGATCCATGTGTGTTTGTGTCCAAATTAGGAAAATTTCGAATATGGGACACCAAGTATTTGTTATATAGTTAATTATATTTATTCGTGCTTAATTAGTTGTGTGGGAGTGTGTACGTATCCATAATTGGATACGTGTGAGACCGTTTCATGATATGCCATGGTACGTGTCGGAGATTTTGGTATTTTTGGTGGTTTTGCTAACTTGTGCTCATTTTTTATTGATTTACATTATATTAGTTAGTATAGCTATTCATATATCATAATTTGTGTATTGGTGGTGATTCATGGTGTTTTGGTAGTGTATCATGATATTGGAGGATATATCATAAGTGTTTGTTATGTACCATAGTGTGGTGCACACTAGGTGTTTGCTAGTTGCCTTATACTAGTTGTGTATTTTATGATAGTGTTGGTGAGTGTTAGAGTTTAATATGGAGCTTGGAGAGTGTGTAAGTATGAATTGGTACAATTGATATTTACATTGGTAGAGATATCAATAGGGAGTTAGTATGGAAATATTATGGTATTGAGGTGTATGAGGTGAAGGGAATTGATCGAGCAGTAGCAGTGGCAATAGAAGCAATAATCTGCAATCGGGTAGAAGGATTAGTTGTGGCAGCAAGATTGTTGCTGCAAGAGCAGTTTCAGAGGGGATGAATTTAGTTAGTAGTTTAGTTATATAGGAGGTGCATTAGTGTATGTGTGCCACATGCAGTATGTGTACTTGTTTATAGGAGGAATTTGGAGATAGGTAGTGTGTTGGCTAAATTATTAAGGGACAACAGGCAACAGTGCACAAATTTGTCCAAAGTATGCGTATGGGTGTGTGTTAGTGAAATATGTAGGTGAGTGTCCATTTATGAGGGTGTGTAAGTGAGTGAGTATTCTATAGGAAATTATGTAGTAGTATATGTGCTAGAGTGTAAGATTGAGTGTTTAAGTATGAATTATGAGTGTAGTGTGTGTGTTCCAGTGTGTTGTGTGTATGTATTGAGTGTCAATAGTGATACTCCCAGAGATTGGTGTATGTGTTGGCGTCAATACTCTGGAGCTCAGATTCATGGTGCCTGTGATGCAGTGGTTCATGGAAAGTTTGGATGCTAAGGGGGAAAAAGTAAAGAAGCAACAACAATAGCAATATGTGCACTGATGTGCACTGTGAACTGAGAAGGAGCAGCAGTAGTGCTTAGGGTTGAGGGAAGAAATGGCTCGGGTATACATCAGGGTAGATGTGTGAAGATTTTAGGTTCTGTATTTGGAAGATCTTGCTGGGTGTAGACTTGAGGAGAAAACCAGTGGTAGTTTAGTGACTTTAAGGGGAAAACTTGATGCAGGTAGTGTATCCAAGTGATGTTAGAGGTATTAGATACTAAGATGGGGAGTAACTAAAGTATTATGATTCGAGGTATGGTGAGTGTCCTATTAACTAGGTAAGTTAAGATTTTGATTTATGGGTAAGGTGTTGGGTTCTAGGATACCAATATAGTGGGGTAGTTTCTAGCATAGGATATTGTTAAGATATTAAATGGTAATTAAGGTATATGAGATATTGGTAAGAGGTATTGAAATACCAATAGGAAAGAGATATTGGGTTAAGGTATATGAGATATTGGTAAGAGGTATTGAAATACCAATAGGAAAGATATTGGGTTAAGTTAAGGTAATGGGTAAGTACGATGATACAAGTTAGGATACTATGATACGGGCTACGGTATTAGGATACGGGGTAAGGTTTTGGCTCAAAGCCAAGGTAGTGACCCTATAACCAAGGTATTGACCATATTTTAGGTATTTGCATATAGGCCAAGGTATTGGAAGATATTATAAATATTAGTGTATATTTTTGTGTAATGAGCTGGTAACCTACCAAAACAACCTAGAAACCTAGAGTTAACCTAGTAACACCTAGTATTAGCTAGTATGACTCTAAAATCAACTTAGAAGCTAGTTTTGGTCCTAAATTGGAGTGTTAACCTAGTTTGACCATGACGACCTATAAATGACCTAGAAATCTAATATATAGTTAATTAAGCTTCTTTATTATTCCAAATCATTTACTAAATTTAGAAATTCATACAAGGTCACTTGGACTCTAGTACAGATACTGTTTGATATTCATTGCTCTGGACCACAGACGAGTACATTCTTTGACTGTTTTCTTTATTTTGATGATTACTATTGTCACAACCACTTTTTCGGAGAGTGATATTTTTATCTTTTCCTATTATTGGTAATATTATAATATTGGCATTTTAAATTTATTATATTAAATGGTATTTTATAATTATTAGTTATGGTGCATGTTATATATTATTTATTATAGTATTTAAAATATTGCTAGCTTTTATATTATATTTTGGACTTGTGTTAGTGGACCTAACTAGACTATACTTGACTTTTGAACCAATAATTTATTAGTTTAGACTTGAGCCAAATTATTTAGCTTATTTTATTAAGTTAGTGATTTAATTAGTCAAACCATTAGGAGTAGAAGCTTCCTCCTTAATTACATTCCTTCATGACAAGCCCATAAGGGTAGAATAGACTTTGTACCTTGCTTGGAGGCTAAGAAAGGGGGGTCAGCCACATAAAGAGCGGGGAGACTCTCTCTCTCTCTCTTCTCATTTTATTCTAATTTTAGATCTACAATTGTTCTTCCTTAAATTATCTTCATCCATACACTAAATTTATACCAAATTCCTTCCTAATTCATCTCTACTTCACCATTGGAGACTCTAGAAGCAAGGAGGAGACAAGGATATATAATTTGGAGGAATTTGAATAAGTTGAGGCTTCTTTGTGTTTATTAGAGACTTTCATTGGGAATACATCTCTTAATAGGTACAATTTAGTTTTTTCTTTCTAATTAGATTCTAAATCTATAGTTTAATCATTAGGAACTTACCTATGGATTAGGTCTACCCATAGGAAGAAGAATTGACTACTAGGGACCTCTATTGTGAATGTTATAATTTATTTTGTGCCTAATTTGGAGAAATTCGAGATAGGTGCACCATGTATTTGTCAATTGGTCAATTGGACCAAATTGACACGAGTTTGATTGTGTGAGACTAGTGTCGTGTCCATAATTGGATACGAGTAGGCTGTGTCAGAATATTTTGTGACACAGGTTGATTTGGGGGTTTTTTCTTCGACACGGGGGTCTACATATATCATATTTTGATACAGACACGTAGTGAGTAGTTAGCACTTCGTATTGCTTAGAATTATAATTCTAGACTTGATCATATCATTAGTGATATATTTGGTATTGTGTTGGGGCCGTATCATAATCGTATCATAGAAAGAGTGTGATACGGGTGCAATACACTCCATGTGTTTGATAGAATGTTACTACTCTATTTTAGTATATATTTGATTTTATTTGATATATATATGATATATATTTGTACCTGAGTATATATTCATTTGGTTATGTGTATTCTAGGTATTTATGTGTATTAGATATATATAATCTGATGAGTGAATTATTTTGTTGTGGGTGATTGAGAGGGGGATTGAGTTGTAACTAGCGTGTGTGTGTTGTTGACTGGGGAGAGATGAGGGGTCAAAAAAGATGAGTTTGGCATTGGTGAGATTTAATGTTGTGATTGCAAAGGAAGATGAGACCAGTAGCAGTAGTATAGATGCACATCCAGTAGAACCAGCAGTCGTCTTCAAGATTACAGGGTAAATAACAACAACAGTGTAGGTATTTCTTTACTGTGGGGTCCTGCAAGAGACGATAATAATTATTATATAGGTTGGGGTGGATCCAGGTTCGGAATAAAGGGGTCCCATAGATGGTTGATGACAGATAGGGCAATGCACAAAGATTGGAAAATTGTATGTGGTCTGTGTCACCCTCACTTTTTTAATTATGGATAATTTAGTCATTTGCATATAATTATGTTTTTGAGATTAATAATTATTTATATTTTTCTAATAATTAATATTTGTGGTTGTGCTATTATTCATTAATTAGTGGACTAGCCTATTAGTTAAACTTGACAATTGTGAACCCAATTAGACTTGTCATAACAAATAGAGAGCCCAACATGGACCAAGCCTAATAAACCCATTCACACTAATTATTTAGGAGGATTAGCTTAAATTGCATTAGTGTAGAAACTTTCTAAGATACCCATCCTTAATTATTTCTCATAATTCATCATGTAGGGGCAAATAAGACTTTAGTATATGAATTAAGGAAGGGGGAAAGGAGCCGGCCACACATAAGGTGTCTCCTCTCCATCTCCTCCTTATTTGCATTCATTTTAGATCTCAAATTCTAGATCCCCAATTTCTTACATTTCCTCCATCAATTTCTTTATCAATTTCTTCACATTCCCCTCATTTCATTCCTCAAGGAGCCTTGGTGCTCAGAGAAGCAAGGAGCACAAGGAGGAGAAGCATTGGTGGAGAGATCGTGTCCATTGAGCATTTTTTTGGGAATCTATCTCCCAATTGGTAAATTCTAAATTTTTTCTCATTCTAAGCTTCTTAATCATGCATTTGACCCATAGGAACACCCCAAATGGCATAATGGATATCTTCGATCATGAGTTTGCCAAAAGGTATCCTGGAATAGCATTTTCTAGATTCATAAATAATTATATATTGGGAGTTTTAAACGAAGGTCCGAGCTTCTGAGTCTCGAGACTACCTATAGGAACAAGTTTTGGGCTATTTGGTGGAGAATTGTGGTCTCCACATAGGTTTTTATAGGTATTTTGGGAGAATTATGAGACAGACATATCAATTGTGTGTCATGAGACCAATTAGATCTAATTAGACTTAGATTAGGATTGTGGACTATATACGTGTCCATAAATTGATACGAGAGGGCCATATCACGATACAGTGTGATACGGGGCTCATTTTTTAGTCTTTTGTATAATTACTCTTCAATCTTCTTTTGTATAATTAAGTATTGGGGATTTTGATACCTTAGTTGAGGGTGTATCATGACTATCTTCTTTTATACTATAGGTGTTTGATGAAATGGTTGTTGGCATATGTATCGTGTTCACCCAAGCATTACTTGTGTGTGTGTGTGTATATATATATATATATATATATATATATATATATATATATATATATATATAAAAGCTAGTGTGAGTGAGTATAATTAAGTATGTGTGAGTGAATATAGGATTGTTGTGTGACTGCACTGTGTAGTGAGATGGGGAGATTATAGTACCTTTATGCACTGGACTGGGGGCTAGATCTAGTGTTAGGTGTCACAAAATAAACAAGGTATTAGCACATGTACAAAAAGTATCTTAGTATAAACAGGTAAGGGGTTCAAGATTGAGGTATGCTGAAATGAGTACTGCATTTGAATGGCAACAACAACAGTAGTTGAAGTAACTCCAGCGAAGCAAAACAACAGCAGTGGCAGCTTTGTCATGGCCAAGCCTGCATTCAGTTAGCAGGGAGGTGTATGGAGAGACGTGTGTGTGTGTAAGGTTGAGGGTTGATGGAGTGACATGGAGGATCGAGTGGAGTATGATGCATACTTTGTGTAGTGAGATTTGAAGAGTGAACAGCTGCAGCAATGAAGGCAAGTTGCAACAACAACTTGTTGTCATTAAGTGCAGCAACCATAACAGCAAGTTGATTCACTCGAGTAGCAGTGACCGTGAGCATATGGGAGCTTAGGTTTGGGTCGAATGCAATTCCCTACAGATTAGAGTTAGTTGATTCATGAGTGATACTCGAGGAACTTGGTGTTCTATAGTTGATGTGGTGGAGATGGTGTGATGTGAAGTATGATGTGGGGTATGACCAATCTCAGTTTTTATTGACTATTGGCATGACAACAAGGCCTGTGTGTAAGGACTGTGCTCAAGCATAAGTTACAGCTGTGCATACAAGCATTGCTTGCTTGTGGGTAGGCAGGAAAGTAGAATAGAGTAGAGTATTCAAGTTTGGTAGTTGGGGAAACTCTGATACAAGGTGTACCAGAGAGGTTGGATTAATTGTTGATAACAACAACTATTGTATAGCAACAACAACATTAGTAGCAAGTTCACTGTTGTGCACTTGCATCAGTAACCAACAAGAAGGTATGGGGTACTTGCAACTGATGAGAGGCGTTAGGAAAAATCTGAGGGTAAAGATTACAAGGAAGACTGATACCGAGTCATAGGTGAGTGGAACTGGTATAGGTAGACGTGTTGTAAGGGGTTTGGGCTTAGTGTACTAATGCGGGTAATGTGTAGGTAAGTATCATGTGATACTCGATTTGGGTATCAGTGTATAACTAACGTATTGAGTAGTTTTGTATAAATAAGATGAATATTATAGGATAAGGTAATAAATAAAGATACTTAGTTATTACTAAGATAGCTATACCTCATAGTTAATAACTAGAATAGCGTTGTATTGAACCTAGAAGACTAGATATGATCAATTATTCCTAATAACTACCAGTATGGACTAGTAATCACCCTAGAAGCTAGTATGGACCTAGAAAATCATATTAGGGCATTTTAACTCATTTTTTTATTCATTACACCCAAGTAACATGATATTCATATATAGGTTGTGTGACACTTGTAGAAGCATGAAAAATACGCTGGATAGCTCTACGCAACATGGGGATACAGGAAAGCATAAGCAGGGGACCTCAAGGCCATCAAGAGTGCAACAGAGTTTTCCGTCGAGCACGGCGTAAAATATGATGGGACCATCCACGTAAATATAGTATGTCCAGGCCGCTTCAGCGTAGACGGGGTGCTTCATCGCCTATATGGCGTAAAACACATCCACTTTCAATATAGCATTAAAGCGTACGAGGAACGCTTCGTGTTCTCCGAAGTGAACCTGTCAAATCCTGCAATGAACCTGACGTCTGGACTTCTGACAAAGGGATACTGCTCGACTACCCAGATGACGGCTATAATGATGGCACGGCACTGCAACCTAGGCTGTCATCTACGCCATCTCCTTTGCGTAAACTGCTTTTACGTGTACAAGGGGATACGCTGCCTTGTTTTACACAGGCAGACATGAGCTGTTTACGCTCCACAGTAGACAAACCGTCTGCCATATCAAAAGCTGCACTTCGTACGGGGCTCGAGACACGTCTCTACGTCTAATGCACAGAGCGGTGACAGTTTCTCGAGGCACGTCTCTGCGACTGATGCACAGAAGGCCTGCAGACCTTCAAAAACACGTCTCTGCATTTAATGCACAGGATGGTGGCAAATCTCTGCATTTAATGCAAGAGATTTGATTACATCTTCAAAAGCCGTAATTCCGACTAAGACGTCCACATCAGCACTCTGGCACGTTATGCAGCGGCTTCTACGCCCATTCAGTTTCTATGCTCACTCGGCCTCTATGACCACTCGGCTTCTACGCCTATTCGGCTTCTATGCCTACTTGGCTTCTATGCCATGGTGACAGACATTGGCTTCTACGCCCACCTCTTCTACACGAGGGATACCTACCTACGTGGCTTCTATGCCGTGATCTTCGTAGCGATTATACGCGTTTTGTCCCTTAGTTGGACCCGCGTCACACGCTCATTCAGAGGATCATCTATACGCAGGCATTGGTTATTTTAACCGTTGTGTAAAAGGGTGCTGTACTTTCCACTACTCGGTTTCTATACCGACGGAGTGGTCACTGTCACTAAAACTCTATAAATAGAGACCTCTATCAACAGTAGACAAGGTCGGAAAATTGGTCAAGAAATCCAATATCAGATCCAAGGTCGAACTTCCAAGAAAGATCGAACAAGAGGTTAAGAGAGAGAGAGAGAGAGAGAGAAGAATCCGGAGCTCAGGCAAAGAGTAGGGGTCGACGACTTTGGCATCGTGCATCCACCCTCTTTTGCAACCTTCGAAGCTGCTTCCCGTCTTCTATGGCACTTCTTCATCATCGTGTGGTCCAAGGGCTAAAGTGATCGACTGCAAATCAGACACCTATAGCAATATTTATCCAGATTTATAAATTGTACTTCGACATCCTCTTATAGGATTAAATTGTACAAGTTTGTTTGTAAACCAAAGAACACGGGTTTCGTATAAACCCCGTCTTGAATATATTTCATTCTTTCGTTTTCCATCACAAACAAGATGGCGACTCTGCTGGGGACATCTTTCTCTTCTGATGAGGAAGTAATTGCTCAACACGATGCGGTATCTGTAGGAACCGTGAAGAAGACACTGGTCGTCCAATTCGACCAGTCTGCCTACGAAAACATGCTTCGAACCGGGGGTAGCTCTCACCCTCTCTCCGTCCAAGACAATAGAAAGCTGCGCAAAGTCTGGATGCCCAAGACATCCTCTACCATTCCTGTGGACTCTCCGATCTCTCCGACCAATGAGGTTGTAGCATTATTCCCTCCGTGCCCTGCACGTAAAATTCAGTCTCCCGCCACGTGCGGTACAGACAAAACTTCAGGCAAAGCCTCAGCGCTAACCTAGAAGTATCCACTGCGCTCTATGCGTAGAAACCAGTCTCCCGCTACGCGCGGTACAGACAACACTTCAGGCAAAGCCTCAGCGCTAACCTAGAGGTATCCACTGCGCTCTACGCATAGAAGCCAGTCTCCCGTCTGTGGCGGAATAGACAAAACTTCTGATGATGTCTCAGCGCCAAATCGGAAGTATAAAGCACGCTCCGCGCGTAAAACATTCATCTGTCTTCCGCGGAAAAGTAGATGACCCCTGCAATCTACGCAAGGGAAAGCAAGCGGCGGAGTACTCAACTTCTCGGCCTTTACGCCAGCAAGAAAACAATCTGCCTACCCTCCAAATTACGCGAGAAGCTGATGGCCGCCTGAGGACATCCTCAGCCTTACGCCAACCAGAGCGAAGCTCGAAGTTACGCCAGGCGAAGTCCCTAAGCGTACAGAAGGCTCGATTGACGAAAAGACACGCTCCTCGGAGATTATCCGCCACCCAGATGGCCAACCTGTTGTACACAGGTGGCACACGAAAGACCATGGTGCCCAACCTCCGCATGCCCACTGATGGAAACAGAAGGAACAAGCCGTCTTCTTCTTCCGTAGCTCCTCCTGACCTGCGCAAATATCTAATCTAGAAGCGTAAGGAGAGGGAACCTTCCAACATGTCTATTACGCCTCCTGGCGAGCACTGTTGTAATAGTCATAAGATTGTGATTGATTACTGCTGTTCTAAAGCAAAACGGTCGGTTTTTGACTGGTTGAGCTACTCTCTGTCTTTCCAGGAAGAAGAGCCCGCGCATGCATCTGTGAACATGGCTTCACATATACCTAGAGGAGGGTCGAGCTCAAGACGTCATCCTTCTAGGCCTCCGAGCCGAAGGAGATTCAATGATCTCCTTAAGAACACTGAAGCTGGGGTGTTCCAAAACACCCGTGCAAGGTTACAACAACCAGCTTCGTACTCGTCTGCTTCCGACGCTGGGGGTCGCCAATCTCCCGGATCAGATGCTGAGAGTATAGAGTCGACTTCTGCAGCGACCTATACTAATCCTTCAATGACACCCAGGGAAATAGGAGTTTATGCCGTTGAAGATGAACGCGAGGAAGCTTCGCCATCAGGAAACGCGGAACAACGCATCACTATACTGGAGACATCTCTGAAACAAATGCAATCCATAATGGAGAACATGCACCAGATGATGCTAACTCAGCACACAATTGCCATGGCTCAAGCATGGGTCCCGCCAACTCAGATACGTGTGGGGGTGGACTTACCACCATCCAACCCGAGCCAAGAGCCTGCTCTAGATCAAGAGTCAGCAGTTCCTCCGCTTTCTCACTCGGAGAATATATTACCTCCCGTTGGAGTCACGATACAACCAACTCCGCACCACACCGTAGTCCCGCTTCCAACTGAAAATTCGATGCAGGCAGTACGGGAGTTGAAAGCCCAGTTTGACGCCTTGAAGCACAAAGATCAGCTCAAGAAACTGGGAATCAACCAGCCTTACTCAGCTATCTGGGAAGAGGTCCCTTTCCCTCCGAGGTACAAACCTCAGACTATGGCTCTGTTCGAGGGAAAAATATCACCAAGTCAGTACATGAACTATTTCAGTATGATGACGGTGTTGCTACAAGGGAACGACGCCCTCCTCACTCGGGTGTTCAAAGGCTGTCTCTCAGGAGTAGCCTATCAGTGGTACCGTAGCTTGGCGGACAACTGCATTACTTCCTTCAGGACTTCAAAGCTTTATTCTTCACGTGATTCTACGAGGGAGGGATGGACATGTCTATGTCCTCTCTCATCGAAGTCAAGCAGAAGGAAAAGGAGGACGTTCTCACCTTCATCGAACGTTTTCGTCAGGCCACCTTATAGATGCCTCCAGGAGTTTCAGACTCTGCATTGGTAGACATTTGCAGGAAGAACCTCCTTCCCGTATTCTCGGTGTTTACAGGACCATATCAGTTCCATGATTGGCCCTCGTTCATCATCTCGGCCGTAGCCGCCGAAGACAACAGTCGCAAGGCGCGTGACAATGGCATCATGATCTCCGCCTCTGACAGAGGCAAAAGGTCATCTCCCAGCAGCGACCATCCTCGCAGCTCCAAAGGAAAAGAAGCTCTGGCGATCAATACGGCCAGGCAAAAGACTACGGCAACCGCACAAACGAGACCCGGGACTTCCAGGCCCATCGAAGTCTACTCTTTCGACGACGACGATATCCCCAGTATATTTGAGTGTCTCGTCAAAAGTGGCAAGATCACCCTTCCGGAGCTGAGGCGGCCCCAAGAAGTCAGCAGTACTAACGACCCCAAATACTGCATCTTCCACAGATACGTACACCACCCGACAAAGGCGTGTTACAAACTGAAAAGGAAGATCCAGGGGTTGATCGATGCTAAGGCCATCACTCTGCACAACACCGAGAAGACGGTCACGACCAACATGATCTCTCTGCGGTTTGGCAATCTGCCTTCCCAAGAAGTCTCGGACGGTGTTACACCCATTTCCCGGACCACGATGAACCTCGTCAATCTCCCTCCAGCTAGGGGTCAAAATCATGACCTGGTACCCCAACCACCCGGCAGGGCGAGATTATGTGGGTTCATCCGGATTTGGTGTCAGAGCTCGAGGAGGAGACTAAAGCTACTAAGGCTACGTCAAGAAAGAGCTCCAAATGCAAACCATGCCATATGGTCGCAACTTCTTCGGCATCAGACGAAGACGAGGTATTTGCTGTGACCCGTTCAGGGAAAGCCTACCTCAACGACTACGGAGCAAGTCAGGAAGATGCACCAGCGGACGCTTCAGCTGTCAAACCTTCAGGACCAGGTCCCGTCGTACCAGATGTCGGTCCCTCAAAACTAACTCCGGCGGACAAGGGGAAGCACAAAAAAGTGCACTTTGATAAACCGGTGAAAAATGTTCCAAACAAAGGTTTAGAGAAGCCATACAACTTCGACATCCTGGCCCAACTGGCTAATACACCAGCCAGGCTGTCCATCTTCGAGCTACTCAGGCTCTCCCAAGACACTCGTCTAGCCCTGAGTGAAGCACTGATGCAGGCGGAGGCATGCTTGACCCAGCTCAAGTCCCCCGACGAAGAACCGGTGGCGTGTCCTCAATGCCACAATGTGATGGAGGTGGTCCCAAATATCACTTTCACTCAAGACGACATGCTGTTAAAACATAACAGGCATGACATGCCCCTCTATTACACCGGGTACGTCGGTTCCATGGAGGTCGATCGGATTCACATAGATCCGGGATCATCGATCAGCATCATCCCTCACAGTCTGCTCAGACCGCTGAGGATTCCTACCAGCGAATTGGCTTACACCTCCACTACAATCGTGGATTTCAACGCCGAAAGAAGTAAGTCGTTGGGGAAAATTCGCCTGAGGATCCAGATTGGCAACCTCAGATCGGTGGCCACATGTTACGTCATCGATTCAGAGGTGTCCTACAATATTTTGCTGGGAAGACCGTGGATCCACGACCACAACATCGTTCCTTAAACTCTACATCAATGTCTTAAATATGTAGACCCAAGGAACAGTACAAACGGAGGTTGCTGACCTAAACCCTTTTAAAGGAGTAGAATTATACTATTCCGATGTCGTGTTGTACTCTCAAGACCACACGGAAAAAGTGTCAGGCGAGGCAGAGAAGGAATTCCACCGGGAGCCAGAAGAACCCTCTGCCACACTACCGCTGTCAATCAGAGTGAAAGGACGAACCACTCGTCCAAAAGCCATGGAGCCTATGTAACAGCTAGCCGACTGATGTAAATGCAACCAGGAACAGAGTTCCAGATGATAATAAACATCCTCTTTTCAAGTATATTGACGCTTAAATTCCAAATCAGGAATCCACTCCCCGTGACGAGGTAGAACCCATAGCGCAAAAATTCTTGGAAGTTATGAACTCCTACCGTCCGTATGTCTGGGAAGTAGCGTCATCATCCAATGTCGTCACGACGTATGGACCACATGAGGATTCTATCTTCATTGTCCCGCCTACCTGCAGCAGTCAGCGTTCAATATTCTTCGGCCGCATGCGCAATCAACCGACCGTCCAGGAAGATTCTTTCAATGACGATGCTGGAAAAATGTAAGTTCACCGATACAGCCCGCAAGCGTTGAGGATCATACAAAACATGGGCTACGACTTGAAGCGGAAGCCAGGCCTCAACTACGGAAGAGGCAGACGAACGCCGCTGCGCGGCGACCCTTACTATCAACGAACCCATTTCGGGTTAGGGTATGCCACCTCCTCTAAGTCGGACGAGGATATCTTTTCCTCTTCTCAGAACGGCTCGTCGCCCTCTGACCCACCTGATGCTCTCGAACAAACATTATCAGTGAATATGGTAGTGATAGATCCCTTTGAAGCAGATGAACAGGATTCTGAGCCGCTTGAGAATGACTCTTGGGCCCAACAAATGGATACGCAGTGGGAATTCCGCTTCGAGCAAAGAGAACCTCCCACCAAAGACGAAGTTATCCAGGTTGATGTTGGGGGTGAACTTTCGCCAAAGCCGATATTTATCAGTAACAATCTCTCCCCAGCTGAAAGGGAAGAAGTTATCCAGCTGATAAAAGAATATATCGACGTCTTTGCATGAGATTATGAGGACATGCCAGGCCTTGACCCAAAGGTGGCTACTCACAAACTCAACATATTGCCCGATTCAAAGCCTGTGAAGCAGCACCAACGCCGGTTCCGCCCGGATATGATGGACGCCATCGAAGCTGAAGTCAAGAAGTTGATAGCCTGCAGTTTCATCCGGGAAGAACATCCCGACTGGGTCGCCAACGTTGTCCCAGTCATGAAGAAAAATAGGAAAATACATATCTGCATTGATTACCGAGATCTGAATGCAGCCTGCCCCAAGGATGAGTTCCCTCTTCCCATCACGGACATCATGATCGACAACACCTGCGGTTTTGAACGCATGTCTTTCATGGACGGATTCTCAGGATACAATCAGATCAAGATGCATCCTGAAGACGAGAAGCACACTGCATTCCGGACGCCGTTGGGGGTATATTGCTATACGATCATGCCTTTCGGATTGAAGAACGCCGGGGCTACATACCAACGGGCTATGAGTAACATATTCCATGAGCATTTACGCAAAACAGTAGAATATTACGTGGACGACATAGCTGTCAAGAGCCGCCTCAAAGATGATCACACTCAAAACTTGAGGACGGTATTCGAGTTAATGCGCCAACATTAACTCAAGATGAACCCTACGAAGTCCTTTCTGGGTGTATCTAGTGGCAAATTTCTGGGATTTGTCATTACCGCCGAAGGCATCCAAGTGGACCCTGACAAAGTCCAGGCCATCGTAGAAATGCGACCGCCCCGTAATCTGAGGGAACTCCGGGGATTTTAAGGCCGTCTGGCTTATATCCGGAGATTCATCTCCAACCTCTCGGGGAGATGTCAGCCCTTTTCTCATCTCATGAAGAAAGGTGTATCCTTCGTATGGGACGAAACCTGTCAGCAAGCGTTCGGAGATATCAAGCGCTACCTCACCAGTCCGCCAGTTCTGGTGCCTCCCGTCATGGGAAGACCATTCTTGCTATACGTTCGGGCGATAGATCATTTGCTAGGAGCTCTTCTCGCACAGAAGAACGATATGGGTCATGAACAGGCTATCTACTACCTCAGCAGGATGATGGTCGGAGCCGAACACCGGTACAACCCAGTGGAGAAAGAATGCTTGGCTCTGATGTTCGCTATCCAGAAGACGCGGCACTATGTCACCGGCCAGACTATTCATATCATCTCCAGGATTAACCCTCTTCGAGTACTGATGAGCAAGCCAAGTGCTCTTAATTCTCGACTCGCGACTTGGGCGATGCTGTTAACACCATATGACATGGTATACGTCCCGCAGAAGTCCATCAAAGGCCAAGCGTTGGCCGATTTTCTAGCTGCTCATCTGATCCCGGAGACCTCCAAACTATACGAGGACATCCCTGATGAAGTTGCAGAATGTAATTCCGCAATAAAAAGTGACACATGGCAACTATTCTTCGATGGTGCCTCCAGAACTGGTCCTAGGGGAGACGTGGTTTCAGGAGTAGGAATCGTCCTGGTCACTCCTGATAAACTCGTCATCTACCGAGCATATTCTCTTAGCGAGCCATGCTCCAACAATGTGGCAGAGTACAACGCTCTGCTAATCGGGCTCCAAGTCGCTAAAGAGCTGGGGGTCGAGTCCCTGGAAACTTTCGGTGATTCTCTGCTTATCGTCAATCAAGTCAGGAGAATATATGAAGTCCGGAATCCAGACCTCATCCCCTATCACCAAGCAACGGTCGAGATAGCCATGACATTCAAAGGGTTTTTCCTAGAGCATGTACCTCGATCTTAAAATCTGGAAGCTGATGCCCTAGCCAGTCTAGCTGCGGATTTAGCCACTCCTATAAGAAGGCAGAATTCGGTAATCCTTTTCCCCATTGAAATCCAGATCCCGTCACTCAGGATAGCCGTGACTAATGAGCTGACTCAAGAAAAGAATGACCTGTTAAGGCTTCAAGAGCTAAAAGGATTAGACGAGAAACGCCTCCAAGCTCAACAGCGCATTGCGCTCTACCAAGCACGCATTTCCAGAGCTTTCAATCATAAAGTAAAGAAAAGAGTGTTCAAAGTCGGTGAGCTAGTTTTAGCCGTAAGAAGGTCGATGATTCTTACTCACAGGAGCAAAGGCAAATTCCAGCCCAAATGGGAATGCCCTTATGTGATCGAGATAACGTTCTCAAACGGTGCTTACAGGTTAGCCCAGCCTAATGGAGACCTGTTAATGGCTCCTATCAACGGTAAATTCCTGAAAAGGTACTATGCTTAATCTCCTCTGCTCAAGTGGAATATAGCGAGAATCTCAATTCTGACAAAACTACTTCCAAACCGAAACTAGTTGGGTTATATTCTACCATGTCCATATAACCTCTGAATAGATATGTTCGACTAATTTGGAAATGCAATACCTATCACGTCCATATTACCTCTGATAGTGTCTTGTCTACAAACTTTAGTCAAAGCATATTATATCATGTCCGTATGACCTCTGAATAGATATGTGCTGTTGAAGGTTTATCGAGAGTCTACCACGTCCATACTACCTCTGATATCACTCTCGCCCGAGCCTATCATTTACATTCCGAAATGATGGGTCCACAAAGTCAAAAAAGAGTCGCTTTATTTATTCCCAAAGAAAAGAAAGAAGAGAGCAGAATTACATTAGGAAAGCAAAAAGAAGAAAGGGTATATCATAGTGGGGTAGCGGTCAGATCGCGAATCAGCTGCACCAGTGCAGCTATCCTCTCATTCCTGGAAACCAAGGCATCAACGCGGGCCCGCTCCAGCCGTGCCTCGTGGTTGCTCATAAAGGACAGTTCGGCCCTTACCCGAAGAGAACCCGCACGGGCTGCTTTTGCACGCTCCAAATCCCGTCTCGCTGTGCTCAGTCGACCAGTCGCTACATCTAGACCTGCCAACGACTGAGAAGCCCACTCCTCTGCCTGGACGAGTTTTTTCTTCAACTTGCGAGCCCTCGCTGCATTCCCTTCATTCTCAGATTGGCACTTCGTCTGAAGAGCAAGAGCCTCCTCCACGACAACTTTTCTTTTATCCATCTCCAGCTGGTGTGTTATGATGGATTCATCTAGGCTTTCCAGCTGTTTAGTAAGCCGCGCAATCATGAAGTCGTATCTAGCCTGGACCTCAGCTTCGATGCTGCCCCGAGTCAGCTGCACGTATTCGTTAATAGGTTGCTCTAAACCATTAACCATCGCCTCCATGGCGTCAGCTACCCCAGAGTCGCCGAATTCCCTGACCGCCCCGATCGAAAACCGGGAAGCCTTCTTCAGACGTTCGAAGTCTAGATTCTTTGCCAACACCATTAATATCAGCATTTTCAGGCTGGCGTAGAAGAGGCTGGTATATTGCTCGGTCAGCGCAACTAGATCCGATTGGACGCCAGGAGTGGCCGCGATATTGGCGAGTCCCCCTCCAGGAGTGATTGCAGACGATGTGGCCACAGCCGTCGCCTCAACAAGTGGTGCGACCAAGGAAGATGCGACAACGACAGTCGAAGTCATCGGCATACTCGTGGGAGGCGATGTCACAATGACCGGCTCATCCTCCTCTTGAGATGTCGAAACTACTCGGGGTGAGCCGGCACCCAAAGATGCTTCCTCTTCAAACTCAGGCACCTCCGTGTCGCCACCAGAAGCCGAAGCAGAGCCAAAAAGCGCTTCAGCGCTCTTCTCCCCGTAGACATCTGCCCCTGAAAAGAAGACGAGAAAGTTAATATCCGCACGATGTTAATTTCTCTAAAAAAAAGAAGGGCGTAAAGACGACATTTACCCACGGCCGACGGCATATATGTCGCATCTGCAGCCAGTACAGCTAAATCACTTCTTAATGATGCTAAGCAGGCTATCCTACCTGGAGAAAGGGGTCTGATAGCTGACACTGGCAAGTAGTCTTCCAAGTCCTCCTCAAATTCCAACTGAGGCTCATCGGCTGGAATCTCGCCAGGTGCGCTCGCAGGCACGAAAAGGGTCTCTTCCGACGCTGATCTGGATAAAGGTATATGGAACCTTATACTCAGCCCCGGAGGCGACTTCGTTCCACTACCGGAGGCAGTGGCAGCCTCAAGCAGGAGTTCTCCGGCACCGCCAGCTGAAACTGGGGGTCCCTCTCCGAAAGGCGAGGAACCTCCAATGAAAGAGACATCCCCAACAGGGGAGACAGCAGGTTCCTCTCTAGGAGCCTCAATACCAGGAATCCGGAGAGGACGATTAACCGTCTTCTTCTTCCTCTTGCGAGGGGAAGTCTGCTTCGGAGTAGGAGTCCTTCGCTTCCCAGAGACTACCAAAGCCCCCGCAGGCGGAGGCACTTCACACCTTGGCACCGACACCAGAGGCTCATCTGGAGTAACGGACTCCTCACCCTCGTCAGAAGAAACCGAGGCGACTTCGACTCTTCCCCCAGGCTTGGGAGAAGGCACCCTAAAGCTTCCACGTATGTCAAAATCACGATGGAAGGTGTTGATCGCCACATAGAATTGGGCATACGAGTGGAGGATGCGCAGCTCCGTAGAGAGTGTGACGACCGGCACGGTAAAGATTGCTCCCGTGCAACCCATGATAAAATACCGCCATCCTCTGGCTCCATCAATGAGTCCGCCCCTGGACCTGAAGCTGGTGATGACATTGCCCACGTGCAACTGATCGTACCCAAACTGCCTGAAAAAACCGACTGGGCAAGTAGGGCTCGAAGAAGCAATGATCTTCGCTTCTGTATAGCAAATGGGAGGGTCTGATGCAGACCAACCAATTAAAAGCTTCCGGAGAAAGATTGATCTTCTCTCCACCTAAATCCTCAAGCCTAATCCCCGATTGATTGTGATGTACAGAGGGGACAATGCAGAGGAGCTTCCAGCCGTGACTGAGGTTCAGCACCAGCTGACAGTCTAAAACTGTGTTCACGTTCCAGGAAGAGTCCTTGTAGTTCAGCAAGAAACTACCCCCCGAGCTACTACCAGGGCCGGGAGACATTACCCGGGGGTTGTGTAAAATTAACCATCCCATCAAGTACAGGTATGGTAATTCTACCCTGGGAAAGCTATCACGCCGAGCTTCATCGACGAGCAGCCCATCAGTCATGGCTCTCAGGCCAGCCTATATACGGCACACCATGGCAGGGAGCAAGCCCAGTCTTGCCCCGAACACCAGACGCACGGCAGGCCACATGATGTTCCGGTGAATGGGGTCCGCGAACGCAATGCCGGGCACCACTACTCGACGCAGCCATATGGAGAGGAAACCAGCCAGCCGGGCTTACTTAGACAGAGGCCTGCGGCAGCGCCTCAAGTAACTGTAGGCCTTAGTGCCTTCATGATACTTTCCTACCCCGTCATCGAGAAACTGATCTGGAGCCTTAGCATCCTCCATAAGATCCTCGATGACCTGGGCACTGAGCACGCCCAAACAGTTCACAGGCTCATTCTTGCCCCCCGAGACTTTCTCCGACTTGGCGGCCCTGGCCCGGTGGAAGAAGAGGTAGGACGTCCACTTAGTGGTGTGAGCCAAATCAGAAGGCTCATTATAAAAAGCGGTGCACGCGAAGTAGTGGCACATCAGCTCCTGATACACTTCCACTGTCCGAGGGTCCGAGTCCCCCAACTCCCGGTTGGTGGGAACATACTCTTCATATGGGGTATCCCCCATCGGCAGTCTCGAGATCACTGCCATTTCATGGAGGGCCAACCCCAACTCCCCCAGTGGAGTGACGAAGGTCCCGGTGAGCGAAATGTATCGCTCCATCAGTGCCAGAAACAGGTTAGGGTTGGAAGGCAACCCAACACTCGTCGCACTCACAGCAGCATACAGTCCAATGCCCTCCAGCTCTCTCCGAAAATGCTTCAAGGCCCAGTCAACTAGGCAAGCCCATCGGAGGTTTGTTGGGGTGATCCACCCATTGCACCGAGGATTCTCCTTGGGGGTATACCCCCCCTCGCCCCATGAAGTCGTTACAGAAAGTCGGCAATTGGACCGGCTGGATCACTAAACTGTCTTCACTCGGGACGCTGTCCGGGCACAGTCCCCTGAACACCGTCACAATGCCGGAAGGGCGGCTGACAAACGACCCCTGGTCAGCTCCTTTCATATAAAAAATCTTCCCCGGCTTGCCGTGAAGATCGGGAGTCAGCGTCCACGACATCCTCCTGGGATGTGTAGCGTGGGAGAAAGTCGAGATGGGATAATCTCTCGGCATCGTTGGCAGATACAAGACCAAACTCTCGGCGGGAAAAACGCAGGGTTCTCTCTTGGGCTTCGTCTGGGACTGTTTGTCAATCATGTCCCCAAAGAGAAAAGTCGGCTTTATGTACTGATCCCCGTCTATATACGTCAGGGGCTCCCCGTTAATCATGTTCAGCAACGTCCGCTCGCCCTGAGCCGATATCAAGATCCCCCTTCCTTCAGGATACTGGGGTATGGAGATAGGAAATGTCACGTGGGACAGATCCTCCAGATAATTTGAGTGCAGCACCCGGCAGCGGAATCCATCACCTCGGCCAGTGGAGACTCATGCAAGTTAACTGCAAAAGTGCAAGGAAAACATGTCATTACAAATCTTGCAACATAAAAACCAAGAAACGACAGTCTGTGCTTTACGCCAAGACTGTACAAATTTGGTTATTTTACGCCGGAAGTCGCATCCAGAAGCGTAATTAGCGGTATACAGTCCGTACTTTACGCCAGACTGCCAAAGTTCTAGTTATTACGCCGGAGGTCCCATCCACAAGCGTAAAGCAAAAATTTTATAGTATATACCAAGTTTTCGGCAGTCAGAGCTTTTACGCTCAAAACTGCGAAAATATGAAGTTTTTACGCTGGCACATTAGAAATGTGGGCATAAAAGGTGAAAACGTCTCCGTGCGTCATCTTCCTCAAAGAGGCTATCAGCACAGAAGACGACCTAGCGCGGTCACGTTCAACGTGTGCGAAGGATTTTTCGTCGTTCTTTGTCATCCCAAAGGCTCTACCTCTAAGGCCGGGTGCGCTGCTCGTCGCCTGGATACTTTGCTCAGAAGAAAGTTCACCTCGCCCGATCGAAGACTCTCTCGCTGGAGCAGAAGAACGAGAAGAAGAACCTATACTCTTTTCCTTAGTGGAGGGGATTTGTTTTGGCGCCATTTCTGAAAACTCGGAGTGCTCGGAGAAAGAACGAGGGAAAAAACTCGAACAGTCGAAGGCTCTCTTTCGCAGAAGACGGATGAAAAGTTTTTCTCTCAAAAGCTTGGGATATATATAGAGTTCGGACCGGCTTCTCGAATCCTCGGACGGACTCCTCGAAACCCTAAACGAAATCTCGCAATTAATATTTGGTTATGTTTGGGTACTACGTCAGCCCACTACTCTCGAAAGGCGGACAGTCAGCAAATTCGAAAAGTTTTTCGTGCAAAGCAGATTCGTGGTTCTACACCAAAGAAGCTTTCTACGCTCGACAGCTACAGACTTACGGTTTTACGCTCGCAAGCTATCAGTCTATGGTTTTACGCCCGGATGCCTTTGTGCTCGGTAGCTTTTATGCTCGAGACGCTACAAACCTATGACTTCACGCTCAGCAGATACAAATCTATGGTCTCACGCTCGGTGGCGTTTAGTTTACGCTCGGAGGCAACAGATCCACAACCTTACGCTCGGAAGACTTTTCTTTTCAGAAGCAACAAATCTACAGTTCTACTCTAAGGAGCTTTCTACGCTCGACAGCTACGAATCTATGACTTTACGTTCGACAGCTACAAGTCAGGTTTTACGCCCGGATGCCTTTGTGCTCGGTAGCTTTTATGCTCGAGAGGCTACAAACCTACGACTTCACGCTCAGGAACCACAGGTCTATGATTTCACGCTCAATGGTGTTTAGTTTATGCTCAGAGGCTGCCAACTTATGATTTCACGCTCCGTGACTTCCCGCACATCTGAAAGATATGCAGGCCAGAGTACGCGTACATCTGAACGATCTTTAAAGCGGTCAATTACAGGAGTTCACACAGAAGATACTCCTTCTTGACCTCAAAATATCCCAAGTACCCGAAGCATACAGAGTTCAAACATTGAGAAATTACTCTTCTCGGGTCAATTGTAGGTTCATCCAAAAAATCCAGTCTGAATATTTCATCTACCAAGATGGCAAATCAGTTTGACAGCCATTTCTTACCCTGTTCCAAGGGATTTTCGAGAAAATCATTCTTGAAGATGAAGTCTGGAATAAGAATTCTGTTTATTAGAAGTAAAAAATAGTTCAGAATTTTACGCGGTTCCTCATTCCTAACAGCAGGACAGTTCGAACACTCGACTTCTAAAGCGGCTTTCTACGCATCCTTAGTTATGCGTAAAAGACAGGACAGAACCTAGCACTCTTTCTAAACAGAGTCGGCGTAAAGAATCAAACGTGTCGAAGCTACACATATTCAGACTTCACAGCAACAAAGTATGGCAAGATGATCATATGAAGAAGAAAGACAATTTTATTAAAAATTAAAGTCATGATTACATATAAGGGAAATCCAATCTACAAGGGCTTTTCTTTATTTTCATGACTACATATGAGGGAAACCCCGTCTACAAAGGGGTTCCTCATCGTTCGTCTGAAGATCGCACCAAGAATCTGTTCTGACAGGTTCTCGCATTGGTGAAGGTCTTCCTCTTCTTCCAAGAAGATGATCAGTGGCGGAAGAATACGAAACTGGGCGTGCCTAAATTATGCAGATCCCATGCTCCGTGCACCGTGACAGATTGAGTTGAGGTATTTCACCAACTCAATACCCGAGGTCAGAGCTAGTTGTTGCTCTCATCCCCAGAGGTATCAGGAGAAGATACAACTTGCAAGCTGTGTGGTCTAATATGACCCTTCCCTTCTCCTAGAAGAACCGCCATACAAAGTTGCTGTTATCCCGAGCAAAGGAGGCTATGATATCCTTCCATGATCCATCGTTGCATATGAGACTGGCTCGAAGACGCCGTCTTTTTTGGCTCCTTACATGCTGGAAGAACATGGTCTTCTTCTTCCTTAGATCGACCCGACGAACTCCGGCGATCATCTCTGCGTGGTGATGGAAATGTGGGAAGAACAGGTTAAACTCCTCGGCCTTTTATAGGCGAGAGAGGTCACACCGGTCCCCAATAAATCTGCCATAAAGTCAGCATCGACCGTTTCAACGTTCCATTCAAAAATATTTCGAGTTACGAGGTGCGGTTCATGCTTCATTCAAAGCGTTCCAAATTCCGAAGAAATTTGAAAGCTTTGAAGGGGGTCTTGTAGAAGCATAAAAAATACGCTGGATAGATCTACGCAACATGGGGATACAGGGCAGCGTAAGCAGGGGACCTCAAGGCCATCAAGAGTGCAAGGGAGCTTTTCCGTCGAGCACGACGTAAAATATGATGGGACCATCCACGTAAATGCAGTATGTCCAGGCCGCTTCAGCGTAGACGGGGTGCTTCATCGCCTATATGGCGTAAAACACATCCGCTTTTAATATAGCATTAAAGCGTACGAGGAACACTTCGTGTTCTCCGAAGTGAACCTGTCAGATCCTGCAATGAACCTGACGTCTGGACTTCTGACAAAGGGATACTGCTCGACTACCCAGACGACGGCTATAATGATTGCACGGCACTGCAACCTAGGCTGTCATCTACCGCCATCTCCTTTGCGTAAACTGCTTTTACGTGTACAAGGGGATACGCTGCCTTGTTTTACACAGGCAGACATGAGCTGTTTACGCTCCGCAGTAGACAAACCGCCTGCCACATCAAAAGCTGTACTTCGTACGGGGCTCGAGGCACGTCTCTACGTCTAATGCACAGAGCGGTGACAGTTTCTTGAGGCACGTCTCTGCGACTGATGTACAGAAGGCTTGCAGACCTTCAAAAACATGCCTCTGCATTTAATGCGCAGGATGGTGGCATATCTCTGCATTTAATGCAAGAGATTTGATTACATCTTTAAAAGCCGTAATTCCGGCTAAGACGTCCACATCAGCACTCTGGCACGTTACGCAACGGCTTCTACGTCCATTCAGCTTCTGTGCTCACTCGGCTTCTACGCCCATTCAGCTTCTGTGCTCACTCGGCTTCTACGCCCATTTAGCTTCTGTGCTCACTCGGCCTCTATGACCACTCGGCTTCTACGCCTATTCGGCTTCTATGCCTACTTGGCTTCTACGCCATGGTGACAGACATTGGCTTCTACGCCCACCTCTTCTACACGAAGGATACCTACCTACGTGGTTTCTACGTCGTGATCTTCGTAGTAATTATACGCGTTTTGTCCCTTAGTTGGACCCGCGTCACACACTCATTCAGAGGATCATCTATACGCAGGCATTGATTATTTTAATCGTTGTGTAAAAGGGTGTTGTACTTTCCACTACTCGATTTCTACACCGACGGAGTGGTCACTGTCACTAAAACTTTATAAATAGAGACCTCTATTAACAGAGGACAAGGTCGAAAAATTGGTCAAGAAATCCAATATCAGATCCAAGGTCGAACTTCCAAGAAAGATCGAACAAGAGGTCAAGAGAGAGAGAGAGAGAGAGAGAGAGAGAGAGAATCCGGAGCTCAGGCAAAGAGTAGAGGTCGACGACTTTGGCATCGTGCATCCACCCTCTTTTGCAACCTTCGAAGCTGCTTCCCGTCTTCTACATCACTTCTTCATCATCGTGTGGTCCAAGGGCTAAAGTGATCGACTGCAGATCAGACACCTATAGCAATATTTACCCAGATTTATAAATTGTACTTCGACATCCTCGTATAGGATTAAATTGTACAAGTTTGTTTGTAAACCAAAGAATACGGGTTTCGTATAAACCCCGTCTTGAATACATTTTATTCTTTCGTTTTCTACCACAAACAACACCAGCTCAGATACCGAGTCATACTTGTTGCTCAGGACCACAGAAGAGTACATTCTCTGATATTTTTTTATTTGACAACTTCTATGTTTCATGTATTTAGTATTGAGACATTTGATTCCTGATACGATGGTTACACAGATTGGTATACGTGAATCCTTGTCATAAGATTTTATTGTCGTGATAACTCAGTGATCACCGTGTCATACTTCGTGATTACTTAGTGATTACGTGATATCTTCATGATTATATATATCGTGATCATAGTAAATGATATTATAGACCGTGGATCGTGGTATACGTGTTATAACGTGCCATGATTTGGATCCGTGTACTAGTCGGAGGTTGGAAAGTATTAATGGATATGTGATCATACCTTATAGCCTGTGATTTAGTGTAGCATGTGATAGCTAGAAGATCATGAAAATCACAAGTCATAACGCTAGCTCCCCTTTTTATATATAGCCCGTGCTAGGCCCAAGCCATCACATTATCTTACTAGTATTTCATGGCACATTTTATATATTGTTTTCTCTATTCCAATTCATTGCATTAGTGTTCCTCACCGTATTGTTCTCAGTTCTTGCCATTATTTACCCTGATGCTCTTTTTGTGATTTTGTCTAGTTCTGTTACTTCCATCATGTATTTTTATTACTATTGTTGTTTCATAGTGTTTGTCATTTATTGGAACTGCTATTGGATTATAGTTTGCTCCAATCCTGACTGGATATATTTTTTAGATGATTCATTAGAGGACTGGTGTCCTACGTATGGACCGCAGGATGGTGAGGCAGTTGAGCCAGTACCCGTAGAGCCTCTAGAGATAGTACCACCAGCAAGAGAGTCTTAGACTTTTTATTATGAGTTGTATTTGATTTTAGTAGACTTTATGGTATGTATTATTATTTTGAGACTTATATTGAGATTGGACTTGTATTAAGACTCTTGTATTTCTTTTATTTCTAATCCATATCGTGCCATTCCTCCTCTAGTTTGATATTATGATTGAGTATTGATTATCATTTATCACACACTATATTGTTCATCCAATTAGAATTAAGATGACATGATAGGTGTAACGACCTGTTTCGCTCAAGCGGATTGCCGATTAAAATGGCAAAGGTGCAATATCTTGACCCGTTTTGCTCAGCGAGAATACTCGTTTGAGGCAAAAGGATTCCAGGCTTGGCCCTTCAGGAGTTCCGGCTTAGGCTTTCAGAGGCTAGCTAGGAGTATCGCTCAACCTAGGCGAATCATCGGTAAGGTGGGTGGCTACGATGAACTTGTCTTTGCTTAGCCACCACACTAAATATGAATATTTTATGCTAGTCGCTAGGTGAATCACCCCCTGCATGCTAATAAGAATACAACGTACCTAGCTAAGGGAATAATCCCAACTTGTATTACTTGTGTTAGAACGTGGAAATAAAACTTTGCTTATATTGGACCCTCGCATGCTACATTTGCCTTATGCAACTAGACCCCGCTCTGCCTCGAGTAGAACGATATATGTATACTAGCGATACTCTCAAGTGGTTCGCACAGGTTGGCACAAAGGCCACTCGCAGCATACAACCAGACAAGCAAGCATATCATTCAAAACGCATTTTGAAAGTATTTAGACTTATTGTTGGAACATCCCATCGAGGCATTGAGAGAGAGCGTACACATAACCCACGAACGAGCTTTCGAAACAGAGATATCGATTCGAAGTCCAAAGGCGTAGAAGCCAGGCTCTGATACCAACATGTCACGCCCCGATCTCCCGCAGGCAATCGGCCGTTCCCGCTAAGCGGGAATCACCCTCGCCAGCGCTCCCGCGGAACGATCGCTTAACCCATCCGGGCGTGATGCCGCACGAGCGTGAGCCACGCCCGTGCAAGGCCATGGTTCATTGGCTGGCGGTTAGAGTTCTAAGCCACAGAGTCGCACAGATTGTCCGAGTGCAGCGGAGTCATGAACGCATAACGATTCGGTAACAAGTTCTCTGAGTTGACAAATATAGCGGAAGCATTGAAACAAGTAAAGTAATCTCTTTATTGATATGAACAAGTATTACAGGCGGCGTATAGCCGAGATTACAAGTCGCTCAAGCCTCTCTCTCTGAAACAGTAAAAGCGTGCCAAGTGGCTACAACTGTGGAATGATTGTACAGGCGATGTTCAGGCGATGTTCACAACTTATATCTTGTATATGTGCTTCAGTCCCGGACGCACCGTTGCAAGGCTTCAGAGGGAACTCCTGGCCTTAGCACGCACGAAGGAGGCGTCCGCACCGCACGAGGTTCTTCCGCACCCTGCATATCAACTGGTGGATTATCAGTACATTGAATGCACTGGTGGGGAAGCTACTCGCCCGCTCGACAAATCCAAACACGTAATACAGGTTTCGTGCACAACTATTCAGTTGTCTTTCTAGTTGCCTTAGGATCAGTTTCATGCAAACATTGAATAGCTTAACGTGTCGGGCAGTGCGCCGTGCGATGTTTGAGGGAACACGGCGAGACTTACCATTTATCCTTCCCTGTCCAAGGCAAACATTATAAATTCGAGCAGAGGCATGTATAGTATTCAGGAGGCAAGCATATGCAAACAGGAGGGTCATTTTAACATGATCGTTCAGGTGTTTAGTTGTTCTTGATGCGATGCAGTGACTCGCACGCGGATAGCCGCTAAGCGAGGATGACTTATCTATATGAACATGATGTCGCTGGCATAGCCATAAAGGACCGTTTAGTCTCAGGGCGAAGTGACGTACGACGCGGGTGGCGAGCCCCGTCGCGTAACACTTGCCGGGTAACATACGACTAACATACGTCCCGTCCGGATCGGATCGGTCCCAGTGCCCTGGTGTGACCGTCCGCGGAACTCAACATAACATAATTGTGCACACAGGTGGTCCGCGACAATGCAGGTCAGGGTCTGTCCTTTTTCCATAGCTTGACATGATAATCATGAAACTTAAACTTAGTCTGAACGAGGCATATTGCTCCACGAGCTGTGATTTCCATCAGTACATAACACGATCCTCGTTCAGATGCACACATAGCATGATTATCATTCAAGTGAGATTTACGTTCAGTATTTATTCTTGCTTAGTGCATTCCCCTGGTTCGGGGATTGCCTTAGATGACCTGACGGTCCCGGATACTTGCAGGGTCAATCATACACGGAACGACTACTGAGTAGTCTCCCGGAGTAAGGATGAAAACAATGCACATTCAAGCAGACAAGCATGCATTTCTAAGGAACATAAGCAGGGACGTTGCTCGGACCCGAAGGTAAGCCGAGAGTTGAAACCGTTAAGGGACTTAGCATGCGAGTGTCTGAGTATAAGCAGTATTTCATTTCCATGTTCTAGCAAGCAATACAAGTTGGGATTATTCCCTTAGCTAGGTGCGTTGGATTTATTAGCATGCAGGGGGTGATTCACCTAGCGACTAGCATAAATATTCCAGATTTTATGTGTGTTGGCTAAGCAAAGGCAAGTTCACCGTAGCCACCCACCTTAGCGATGATTCGCCTCGGTAGAGCGATACGTCTGAGCGAGCCTCTGAAAGTCCAAGCTGGATTCCTGTAGGGACAAGTCTGGATATCCTTACTTCTTGTTTGAGGCAAAGTGGGTCGGGACAGCTGCACGATTGCCGTTTGAGACGGCAGTCCGCTTGAGCGGAATAGGGTGTTACAAAGTGTGTCACTGATCGAGGATTATGTCAAGTTTATATCTGAACGAGAATCATGTCAAGCAAAATCAAGAATCACAGCTCGTGGAGCAAATTGCTCGTTTCAGAACAAAGAATCATGGATTATTATTTCAAGATGTGAAATTGGAAGACCCAAGGCTTGCATGGTCACGGACAACTCTTGCACGAGGTAATAACATGGATTCCTCAGACGATCACTGGGGCACCGAGATCGTACCGTCCTAGGAGGAATAAAGGTATTGCATGACCAAATCGGTAGGATGCTCCCCGGTTTGGGGTGAGCAATATATAGCGGTCGAACCCTTGGTTGTGCATCCTACTCACAGATAATCCGACTGACTCCATGTTCTATGGTAGTCTCACATATTTGGTCAGAATGATGGCTAACACCCAATGACTCTTTCGTTATGCCTCATCTTCATCCAAGACTATGCATCTTCCTTTATGGCTATGCCAGTGACCTCATGTTCATATAGATAAGTCATTCTCGCTTAGCGGCAATCCGCGTGCAAGTCATTGCATCGCATCCGAGACATCAGAATCACCTGGACGAAATGAGTATAAGTCATCTATACAAATGGAGCAACCCGAGCAATCCATTGAAATACTTAAACATCTATTACAACACTTTTGAATAACCTGTATACTCGTGTACCCGAAACATAGTCTCGCTCATAACACTTGTGTTTGCATATGCTATTGCCATTGAATTTCATTATATATGCTCGTGCATGATTTAACTTAGTTTGGCTTGGACAGGAAAGGACAAATGGTAAGTTGGTAAGTCTCGCCGTGTTTTCTCTTATGTCACACGGTGCACTGCCACACGAGATAAGCTATTCAACATTGCCATAAAGCTGATCATAGGGTAAGATTAGAAAGATAACTCAATAGATGGTGCACGGAACCTATTGAACGTGTTTGGATTTATCGAACGGACGAGTAGTCTCCCCATCAGTGCATTCATGTACTGATAACCCACCAGATTGCTTGCAGGGTGCGAAAGAATCTCGTTCGGTGCAGATGTCTCATTCGTGCGTTCTAAGGCATGGAGTTCACTCTAGAGCCTTGGAGCATTACGGCCAGAACTGAAGCACATATAAAAGACATAATGTTGGAACATCGCCTAAATATCGTTCCACAAATGTAGCCACTTGGCACGCTTTTACTGTTTTATAGAGAGAGGCTTGAGCGACTTGTAATCTCGGCCTAGCGCCGCCTGTAACACTAGTTCATATCAATAAAGAGTTTTATTTACTTCTATACTTGTGTTATTCAATGCTTTCGCTATTGACGACTCAGTGAATTTGTTACCAATCGCTTATGCATTTATTATTCTGCTACACTCGGATAATCTGTATGACTCTGTGGATTAGACCTCTTACAGCCAGCATAAACCATGGCCTTGTATGGGCGTGGCCTGCGCTCATGTGGTATCATGCCCAGATAGGTCAAACGATCGTCCCCCGGGAGTGCTGGAACAGTGATTCGTTCCTATCGGGGACGGCCGATTAGCCTGCGGGAGATCAGGGCGTGACAGATTGGTATCAGAGCATGGCTTTACGCCTTTGGACTTTATTTCAATTTTCTCAGTTTCGAAAGCTTGTTCATGGATTATGTACACACACTCTCTCTCTCTCAATGTCCCATCAGAATATTCCAAACAATGAGTCTAAATAATTTTAAATAGTATATGTGAATTATAACGCCCCGTAACCGTATGGTACGTTACGCTGAGTCGGACTGAATGAGGCAATAGCTGGTTATATTTTGATTTGTCGAATTTGGGAACAAGTATTGATTTGAGTTAGTTTCATGTGTAGATCGCTAGTTGATTTCGATGGA
Organism: Iris macrosiphon; assembly: GCA_036927795.1. Classification (NCBI taxonomy): domain Eukaryota; kingdom Viridiplantae; phylum Streptophyta; class Magnoliopsida; order Asparagales; family Iridaceae; genus Iris; species Iris macrosiphon. The sequence continues at coordinate 135,246,883 of JAYESA010000005.1, forward strand.
AAACAGGTGTTCGAATCAGAGCAGTACTGAGATATTTGGATTAGAGTGATAATGCCGTCTTCCTTAGTCCGATCGGTCGAATGATTTGGGAAGCATGACCTGCTCGCACGGTCAGACCAATTGAGTAGATCGTGCTTTGCATCCGACCACGGGTTTAAGGGATCGGCCGTATCGACAAGACATGATTCTTAACGGAATCAAACTATATGAGTGGGCTCTGTCCCTTCTCTTCTACTCCTTCATACCTAATAATATGGAAAACACGTAAAGGCTTGAACACTTGGATTGGAACTTGGGAATCACTACACTGTGGCATGCATAGAGTGTACGTCGTTTGCTTAGATAGGATTGTGGCTTGAATTGATTTGCGCATATGGATAGTTGGAGCTAGAGTTGGATTATATACATTTGGGACACTTGGAGAAGCAGTTGGACTATTTGGTTGGAACATCAGGAATTCGGGCGAGCGAGCGAGCGTGGATCCATGCATGAGTATCACTTGGACACTTTGTCAAGCAAAGCTTGCAGTTGTGGTTCAAAACCGAACAACTGTATCGGTGAGGGCATTTTGCCATTATTGGGGCATTGTGCCATGGGTTTGTTCTAAGCGAAGGTTGTTGCACTAATTGGAACACTGTGTCGAGAAGCGACATTGTGCCTATGGGAATAACTTGAGATTTGTGCCTTGGGCTATATGTTGGAGAATAGTTATGGATATTTTGGTATGAATATTTTGGTTGGATATTTGGTTGGATGAGTCTAGGATCGCTTGGTGGGGACAAGAATGCTCGATCCTCTCGTCATACCTAATTGGTGTCTGGATGTCACGGACAACCTGTGTTGCACAAGGTTTCGTCTCCTCAAACGGGATAGGCTCCGAAGCACCAGGACCGTTCGACCATGGAGGAGACAATGGTAACGTGCCTTGGGTGCGGTGCCGGTAGTTCGATATGGCCAGGCGGGCTAGCTACTCGGTCTAGATCGGGTAGAACTGCACTTGATCAGTCCAATCAACGTCCTTTATGGCTTGGCCAGTGACTTCATATAGATAAGAGTTGGTTTGCTTTGCTTTGGTTTGGTTTGTGTTTTTCGTGTAGGCGACGGCCACCTTGCCTCGGCAAGATTGTGCATATCAAGATTTGGATTATGGTTTAGATTGAGGATGGATATTGAGGCTTGGAAATGGTTCGATAGGTTCTCGAGTTGCTTGGGTTTGAGTAGGACAGTTTGCATTCTAGTTTTCTTTCGAGTTTGATATCTTGTATATTTGCTTGAGTTGAATGCTTGCATGTTTAATCTGCTTTACAGTTTTCCATAACATGTCATACCCTATGCCATGAAATAAATCTAGGATTCAACTAGAAAGATCACCATATAACTGTTTGCATTCACTATTTTCTTAGTATCGGCTTAGACGAGTGGGTTATCCCACTCACCAGTACGGCTGTGTACTGACTCACGTTTATGGGAATTATTTCAGGTATGCAGGTGTAGTGGCACTGCTTGGATATACGGGACATAATGTATGAACGATAAGTACCTTTGTGGGCTAGAGAAAAGAGCAAGAGTATTACATCGCCCTTGTGGCATCGCCTTTGTGCCATTTTATTTGGACCCTATTGAGAGCTTTGCTGCGTATATACTGATGTGTGCTTGGTACACAATACTTGACTTTCGCTATAACTTGGTTGTTTCGATAAAAACTTTAGTATTTGACAACATCGCCTTGTACGAGCGCAACTCCAGGCTCGTACGGTATCACGTCCCGATGAGAATGATTGTCCTGTGGGAGCACTGCAACATGGTGATTCACATTCAGCGGAGACTATTGAGCTTGCGGAAGATTGGGATGTGACATATTGGTATGAGAGCGCTTGGTTCATTTCCCCGGACTTGGTCCTTTATTTTATCACAAACTCTAAATAGCTTCCGTGTGTCATTTAGCTCTTGGCTCTACTCGGTGCCGCATTGGATATTTCATGCAATAAGTCTATATATTGCTAGTTGTGGCTGCATATTGTTCTTCGTTGTGTTCCTTTTGTTGGTTTTCGTTAGATCGCTTAGCATCGTTAGGCGTTATTGCATTCATGCAGCAAGTTGGGTGGCGTTGTTGCATTTATGCAGCAAGTTGAGAGGTGTGTCGTTGCTTTGGTTGGCTTAGCGTGTCGTTCGGGGAGTTTCTGATTGCATCAGTGGATCAGTTGATTGGCAGATGAGATTGGTTATGCGGTATATTGTAAGTAGAAGCATTGGATTGAGAATGGATCGTTGCACGAGTTACTCGTGTAGCGAATAGTTGGATGGAGTTTGAATTTTGGCTGGGTATATCACATTGAGCATTGGCTTAGCAGGTTTGAGTTTGGCTTGGGAATATCAGGATAAGTTTGCATGAGTTGCTCATAGAGCAAATGTATGGAACAGTTGGGTATTGGGTTGGATTACTTGGAAGAGAGCTCGATGCACGGGATTGCTCGTGTTGCGAAAGTTTCAGACGGTTTGAAAATAGCTGGAAGCATTGGGAATGGAATATAGCACAAGTTGCATAGCAAGATTGATGGAAAGAGTTAGATGGTTCAGGCATTGGCTGAGTTTCATGTCAGACTTAAGTTGGGGATGGTAGGATCACGCATAAGGGATGGTTCAAACGGATCTTGAATCAGTGCAAAAATCGTAATACGAGTAGCAACTTGATTCAGAGTGGTATATGGGATACCATATAGTGAGCAAGGCATTAAAATATTTTGGATAGACACTAATAAAAATTGCCTCAACGGACTCGGGTAACATGAATATAAGTTGGTTGGTGCACATCGGCTGAGTTGGAAAGAATAAAAAATGGAGCAAGCGAATATTGAGTTGAGCAATCGAGAACGGACTTGTGCAAATGGAAGTATTGTTGGACTTGAGAGCATGGATGAGATCGAAACAAGCATTGGAAAGAGTGTTTGGAAATTTGAAGTATTGAGGCAGACCAAGCATTACAAATAGTTGAGATAATTAGATGGAAAGTTACATATCAGAGTTCGCTTGCACGATTTGAAAGTTCGGTGGAGTATTCTTGGATGTAAAGAGAGAGTTGAGCATGAGGAACGAACAGTTGGGATATGCTTGAGCGAAGCCATAGGTGGATCGGAGGAAAGCGAGCACGGACTACGAATTTTGGAAATACATTGGAGTTGTTGGTTGAGCAATGAAACACGATCTGGTTCAGAGGGGTAATACGATAGATTTGTACGGACTTGAAGGATTTTTGAAATTGGCACTCGAGAAGTTGGACTCAGGTTTAGCGGAAGTGAGAATTTGGCGAAGTGGTGCAAAAACTGTAGACGGATTCTTCGGAAGACATAAATGAGCATGATGCGAGTCTAGTTGATGTTAAGTCAGATTAAAAATTAACACTTGCAGTACTGAGGCGGATTGAGGCAACAAGTAAAGTCATTGAGAGTGTGTGGACTAATCAGACATAGAGAAATCAAGATGGGGCTAAGGAATGGAACGAAAGCAAGGATTGTGGTGGATGGACTTTTGAAGATAACTAAATGAGAGGGTAACATTGGAGCAAAATACTGTGTTGCTCAAGAAAGTTGGACGTGCATTTTGGAACATGGCAAACGGATAAGAAGTTGGAGCAAGTCTTTGGTTTCGGAAATCATTGCAAGTGACAGTGCGAGAAGTCGAACATGGCAGTTCAAAAAATTTGATAGATTCAGGGCAGAACGACGGATTGATGAAAGACGGTTTCAACGAGGGTAGTTCTCGAATTGTGGCTTGGATAGATAGCAAGACTCTAGGTAGTTAAGCGGTATTTGGTTGACAGATCAGCAGAGGTAGTGCATGAAGTTCTCGGATTCGAAAGTTTATTCCGATGGAATGGTTGGATTATGGCTCAGATTTGCAGAGGAGATATAGCATGGTTCGTAATAACTGTCCATCATGATGACTTACAATTATCGAGTGTAGCTTCGGGACAGCTGACCCTAGTGACTTGACCGCCAGATCAGAGATAAATATTATAGACCCATAGTATGTCCCTTGCGACGGCACATTTAGGAATGCGTCGAGGGCAGATGTGAGTAGTGTGTGTTGGAGATTGGCCTATTGACTGAGTGTTGGATTTGAGAGATCCTTAGGATAGCCTTCAGCTGAAGATGCAGCCAGAAGATCGAAGTGATGGTGGGAATGGCCTAAGTCAACTGATGAGATTCAGAGTCGCAGATTTTTTAAGATAGCATCGCCTCTAACTCGTCGTGCCCCGGAAGGGAACATCATTTGTATGAATTGACGACTGTGAAACTAGTTTATGAAGTTAAAGCAGCGGCTCGTTCAGATCAAATCATTGCAATACTAGAAGGGACAAATGTGCCTCAGATCTATAAGATGCATCGAAACTTAGTCTGGGATGCGTACTCGTACGGAAGGCAAAGGTGATATCCTGTTCTTTGAGGCAGTAGAAGCAGTACGAAAAACTATTTCATGCGCAACCTAGGAATTATGGCGAGTGTGTCCACGTTGAAATTATGGCGACACTATCCCTTTGGCGTAGCGGCGAAATCTTCATTGATCACATGAACCTGAATATAGATATTTACCCAGTGAGGTATTGAGATTAAGGAAAAGGTGTTGGGCTGAGATGATTTAAAAGCAAAGTCTGATATTTGGATAAGTCACCTAGCTAGGGTAGTATCAGTTGAGATGATCGTTCGGTGCAAGAGATAATATTTGGAGATGGTGCTAGTGTGGTTTCAGAAATAGTTGGATAGATTGAGTTGGAACACGAACTGAATTGAGTCAGGTGGGAAATTATCATACCTGAGGATAGCGCTTGTGCGAATATGTTAGAATAAAAGTCAGGATTGGTTCAATTGGAAGGAAAGCGAATGGATGCCTCGGACATAAAGATACCCTTGTAACTTGTCCAAATTTGCTATCGCTAAGCTCGGCTGAAATGCATGTATTTAAGGGACGTCTTAAATATATGTACGATCCAAAACTAAGCGATATAAGAAATTCGTATTGAGCTGCAAGGAGGATGTAGGAATATGGAAATTGTGCGAGCGTTCAGCGCAAGTGAGATGCTGAGACGGGATTAAGAGAGTGTGAGTTGCTTGGAAGCAGAGTTATAAAATTGGATTGCGGCATGCTAGTAAAGAATGGATACTGGTATAGTTTGGGGACGAACCTGATTCTAAGTGGTATATTATGTAACGTCCCGCAACCGCACGGTGTGTTACGCTTAGTCGGACTGAATAATGCAATAGCTGGTTATATTTTGATTTGTCAGATATGGAAACAAGCATTAATTTGAGTTGGTTTCATGTGCAAATCGCTAGCGGAGTTCGATGGAAAACAGGTATTCGAATCAGAGCAGTACTGAGATAGCTAGATTGGAGCGATAATGCCATCTTTTTTAGTCCGATCGGTCAGATGATTTAGAAAGCACGGCCTACTCGCACGGTCATACCAATTGAGTAGATCGTGCTTTGCATCGGAATACAGGTTCAAGGGATCGGCCGTATCGACATGACATGATGCTTAACGGAATTAAACTATGTGAGTGGGCTCTGTCCCTTCTCCTCTACTCCTTCATGCCTAGTAATATGGAAAACACGTAAAGGCTTGAACACTTGGACTGGAACTTGGGAATCACTACACTATGGTGTGCATAGAGTATACGTCGTTTACTTGGATATGATTGTGGCTTGAATTAATTTACGCGTATGGATAGTTGGAGCTAGAGTTGGATTATATACATTTTGGGCAGTTAGAGAAGTAGTTGGATTATTTGGTTGAAATATCAGGAATTTGGGCGAGCGAGCGAGCGTGCATCCGTACACGAGTATCACTTGGGCGCTTTGTCAAGCAAAGCGTGCAGTTGTGGTTCGAAATCGAACAACTGCATCAGTGAGGGCATTGTGCCACTTTTGGGGCATTGTGCCATGGGATTGTTCTGAGCGAGGGGTGTTCCACCAATTGGAATACTGTGTCAAGAAGCATCATTATGACTATGGGAATAACTTGAGATTTGTGCCTTGGGCTATATATTGGAGAATGGTTATGGATATTTGGTTATGGATATTTTGGTTGGATATTTGGTTGGATGAGTCTAGGATCGCTTGGTGGGGCGAGAATGCTCGATCCTCTCGTCATACCTACTTGGTGTCTACATCTCACGGACAACCTGTGTTGCACAGGGTTTTGTCTCCTGGAACGGGATAGGCTCCGGAGCACCGGGATCGTTCGACCATGGAGTTGACAATGGTAACGTGTCTTGGACGCGGTGCCGGTAGTTCAATTTGACTAGGCGGGCTAGCTACTCGGTCTGGATCAGGTAGAATTGTACTTGATCAGTCCGATCAATGTCCTTTATGGCTTGGCTAGTGACTTCATATAGATAAGAGTTGGTTTGCTTTGCTTTGGTTTGGTTTGTGCTTTTCGTGTAGGCAATGGCCACCTTGCCTCGGCAAGAGTGTGCATATCGAGATTTGGATTGTGGTTTGGATTAAGGATGGATATTGAGGCTTGGGTTGAATGCTTGCATGTTTAATCTTCTTTACAGTTTTCCATAACATATCATACCCTATGCCATAAAATGAATCTAGGATTCAACTAGAAAGATCACCAAATAACTTTTTGCATTCACTATTTTACTTAGTGTCGGCTTAGACGAGTGGGTTACCCCGCTCACTAGTACAGCTGTGTACTGACCCATGTTTGTGGACATTATTTCAGGTACGCAGGTGTAGTGGCGCTGCTTGGATATACGGGACATAATGTATGAATGGTAAGTACCTTTGTGGGCTAGAGAAAAGAGCAAGAGTATTACATCGCCCTTGTGGAATCGCCTTTGTGGCATTTTATTTGGACCCTATTAACAGCATTGCTGCGTATATACTGATGTGTGCTTGGTACACAATACTTGGCTTTTGCTGCAACTTGGTCATTTCGATAATAACTTTGGTGTTTGACAACATCGTCTTGTACTAGCGCAACTCCAAGCTCGTACGACATCACATCCCAATGAGAACAATTGTCCTGCGGGAGCACTGTAACGTGGTGATTCACATTCAACGGGGACTATTGAGCTTGTGAAAGATTGGGGCGTGACATGAATGATGTGATTGCTTGTACAAAATTATGATGCGATGGCCTTTGTGCCATCCTATGCTAGACCCTTTGGGAATAGAATCGTGCTGGAATCACGACGTATGTGCAAACCCGAATACCTAGACGTGTTTACCCAGCTGGTTAGTATGCGAAATCAAATATTGACCGAACGATTAGCTTTGCATACAGCCTTTTGTCTAAGTTGTGTTAAGTATCATGCGCCAAGATCCTTTGGTGCGAGCTAAGTTACAAATAAATTAGGATATCATTCAGGAATAAGATAAGTCAGACTTAGAATGGCAACCGATAGAAACATCCTCAGATTTATCGCTTAGGCGAATATAGAGAACCGTGCTTTGATTTTGGGAAATAGCTTGAACGATATTTCGTTTCGGAAGATACAAATCGAATATGGTTACTTGGATAACTATCAACGGGATATATACGTGACTAAGATTTATTAGACGATGCTAAGAATCATGCATGATTTCTTAGAAAAACTTGACGAATACGCTAGCGATTGATGCGAACATCAATTGAGGATTTAATAGGGTGACTTGATTCTGAGTGGTGTATGAATCATTTAGAAATGTCCAAACGGATTCATAGGTCTCGTGCGATAGTCGGATTGAACGATTGGAGAATGTCTTGAATAAATGATAAGGCTTATATTGAATAGGGATTCAAGAAAATAGAAATCAATATCTTGGTTAAGAAAAACTTTTTAGAAACTTGGAGCATCGTGTGAGCGATTTTAGATTAAAACAAACAGAATAAACTTGAATACAATATCGCTCGAATAAAAGTTAGCCTGAAAAGAAATATTATGTTTTGGTGAAAGATATAAGCGATAATGGATTTGGCTTGGAGTTTGGAAGAACGATCTTGAAATCAAGTTTGGAAATATAACCTTCGAAATCAGTCACAACGAGAAAGATTATCCTGCTGGAGCGCCGGCGTGGTGATTTCACGTACGGCGGGGATGATCGAACTCACGGAAACATGTTCGGTAATTATTCCAAACGAACTCGATGAATAGAACTTATCAAGAAATGAATAGACTTGGGCTGGAATAATTGAAACATGATTTCTTGAGGAATGTTTTCAGTAGACTATGGATTTACCGAACGATAACATTGAAGTTGGATAATTTTTCTAGACAAACTAAAAATCACTACATGAACGGACATGACTTAATGGATTATATATATATATATATATATATATATATATATATATATATATATATATATATATATATATATATAACTTGGATGGAGCAAGGTAAAAATATAAGGTATCTTGATCATTTAGAGGATAACCATAGCGTTCAAACATTCTTGTCTTGTGCGAGTGTAACTCTATGCTCGTGCATGTATCACGCCCGGATTAGGATAATTATCCAGCGAGAGCATTGACGTGGTGATCTCACGTCCAACGAGGGTGATGGAACTTGTAGAAGACCAGAGCGTGACAACTAATAGATTGTCTTGACTTTTGGTTCGACATAATAAGACAAATTTGGAAATGCAAGTGAATCAAAAATGTTTCGACGATAAGTTAGCCTAGAACCTGAAAGAAATCACACTTGATGGTTTCGTGAACGGATACATGAATCAGGTTGAGCGACTTAGAATTGGGGCGAGCATCGTGCGATAAATTTGTACGATGTATCGTGTGCTATGTTTGACCGGAACGGATGGGCACTAGTCGGTATCAGATAGATCGTGCTTAACGATAATGCAAATATTTGAATTAAGTTGGAATGGGAATGAATTGGATTTGATTGACCCTATCGAAAGTATCCCTGTGATTCATAAAAATGGGACCTTTGAGATTTTCGCAAGTAGCTTGTCTGATTTTACTATCTTTAAGTTTGGTTGAATGCATATGTTTGAGGGACGCATTGAACGTGTGCTTGATCCAAGACTCAATAAGATGTGAAACTCAAGTGCTAAGACTTCACTATTGCTAAGTTGGTTGGCGTGGATTTGTTTGAGGTTTACTTCGAATATGTGCACGATCCAGATTTGTGATATGCTGATCTCGATGCTAGTGCAAATGAATATCTGTATAAACAATTATAATGACTTGTTTAAGTTTGCCTCAGCCTAGAGCATCATTCACGACGGATTAAAATATACCTCGCATTAAGAAATATGTCCCGTGCTAAGGCGCAAATGAGACCGACTCAGCATACACGCAATACGGTAATAAGGATCGAGTAGAAGATCCGTTCGAATAAATTCGAATCTAGTAGTACCAATTGCTACGCTTGGGATAGATTCGATAATGCGATAGAACAGTCTGCTCTTAGGAAGTCTCGAGGATGAGACTTTTTATGAGTGGTGTATAATGTAATGACCCGTTCCACTCAAGCGGACTGCTGATTCAAACGGTAAAAGTGCAATGTCCTGACCTGCTTTACTCAGCGAGAATACTCATTTGAGGCAAAAGGATTATAGACTTGGCCCTGTAGGATTTTCTTCTTATGCTTTCAGAGGCTCGCTCAGAGTATCGCTCGACCGAGATGAATCATCGCTAAGGTGGGTGGCTACGATAAAATTGTCTTTGCTTAGCCAGCACACTTAAAATATGGATATTTCATATAGTAGCTAGGTGAATCACCCGATGCATGCTAATAAGAATACAACGCACCTAGTTGAGGGAATAATCCCTACTTGTATTACTTGTGTTAGAACATGGAAATAAACTTTGCTTATATTGGACCCTTACATGCTACCTTTGCCATATGCAACTAGACCCCGCTATGCCTCGAGTAGAACGATATATGTATACTCTATAGTGCACTGTTCACTTGTTGTACTGCACGACCCTATATTATGTCCCTCGGTAAGTCCCTTTACTGTTTCACTCCTCGACTTACCCTTGGGCCCGAGCCAACATAAATGCTTAAGTTTTCTTATGAATGCAATGCTTACCTGCTTACGTGTTAACTTGTATTTGTTGCCTCATTTCAATGCTTGTCGCATAAACTATGCCTTAACCATGTAACGCTGTGCATGTCATGCATTCATCTAGTTCTCCTCGGAAGACTATCTAATAGTCGTTCCGTGCAAGTATGAACCTGAAAGTATCCGGGACCGTTAGGTCACCAAGGCAGTCCCCGAACCAGGAGAATGCATCAAGGCAAGTGGGTCACTGATCGAGGATTGTGTCAAGTTTACATCTGAACGAGAATTATGTCAAGCAAAATCAAGAATCATAGCTCGTGGAACAAATTGCTCTTTTCAGAACAAAGAATCATGGATTACCATATCAAGATGTGAAATTGGAAGACCCAAGGCTTGCATGGTCACAGACAACTCGTGCAGGAGGTAATAACATGGATTCCTCGGACGATCACCGGGGCACTGGGATCTTATCGTCCTAGGAGGAATAAAGATATTGTATGACCAAATCAGTAGGATGCTCTCCGGTTTGGGGTGTGCCATATACAGCAGCCGGACCCTTGGTAGTGCATCCTACTCACAGATAATCCGACTGACTCCATGATCTACGGTAGTCTCACATGTTTGGTCAGAATGATGGCTAACGCCCAATGACTCTTTTGTTATGCCTCATCTCCGTCCGAGACTATGCGTCATCCTTTATGGCTATGCTAGTGACCTCATGTTCATATAGATAAGTCATCCTCGCTTAGTGGCAATTCGCGTTCGAGTCATTTCATCGCATTCGAGACATCAGAATCACTTGAACAAAATAAGTATAAGTCATCTATGCAAATGGAGCAACCTGAGCAATCCATTGAAATACTTAAACATCCATTACAACACTTTTGGATAACCTGTATACTCTTGCACCAGAAATATAGTCTCGCTCATAACACTTGTGTTTGCATATGTTATTGCCACTAGATTTCATTATATATGCTCGTACATGATTTAACTTGGTTTGCCTTGGACAGGAAAGGAGAAATGGTAAGTTGGTAAGTCTTGCCGTATTTTCTCTTATGTCGTACGACGCACTGCCACACGAGATAGACTATTCAATATTGCCATAAAACTGATCCTAAGGCAAGATTAGAAAGATAACTCAATAGATGGTGCACGAAACCTATTAAACATGTTAGGATTTGTCGAGCAGGCGAGTAGCCTCCCTACCAGTGCATTCATGTACTGATAATCCACCAGTTTGCTTGCAGGGTACGGGAAAATCTCGTTCGGTGCGGATGCCTCCTTCGTGTGTGCTAAGGCATGGAGTTCTCCCTGGAGCCTTGGAGCGTTGCGTCCAAAACTGAAGCACATATAAAAGACATAATATTGAAACATTACCTATACATCCTTCCACAAAAATAGCCACTTTGCACGCTTTTACTATTTCAAAGAGAGAGGCTTGAGCGACTTATAATCTCGGCCTAGCACCGCCTATAACACTAGTTTATATTAATAAAGAGTTTGCTTTACTTCTATACTTGTGTTATTCAATGCTTCCTCTATTGATGACTCAGTGAACTTATTACCAATCTCTTATGTGTTTATTATTTCGCTGCACTCGAACAATCAATACGACTCTGTGGATTAGACCTCTTACCGCCAGCATGAACCACGGCCTTGTACTGGTGCGGCCTAGGCTTGTGCGGCATCCCGCCCAGATGGGTCAAACGATCGTCCTGCAGGAGCACTGGAACGGTGATTCGTTTCTAACAGGGATGGTCGATTAGCCTGCGGGAGATCGGGGTATGACAATAGGTAACTTATATATATTGTGACAAATGTGTATATAGTTATGTTGACCCAGACTACGTTCTACCGCCGATGCTGCGGCGTAGGCTAGGTGTTGTTCACCACTTGGGCCCTTATTTTGGGTACGGGCCATGAAGTCTGTAGGGTGTAGTTAAGAAATAGGTAGTTCAGAGGAGGGAATTAGCACTGTGGTCCAAGCCTATAACAACTACCTCGATTGGGTATGCCACAGTAGGTGAAACTCATTGGGTGTGTGTATCTTTGATTATGTTGTTTAATTATAGTGTATGTAGTTAAATTGGTTGTGCATTGTACAGTAGGGAGCTTGGTTTGGATGACTGATATAGTTGTGTGCAAGGAGATTTTTGGTGTACTCTGGGTTCAGTTTAACTATGGATTTTGGGGTCAGATGTTGGAGTGCTTTAGAACATGTTCAAGGAGTTGAGGGCAGTGTTGGTGAGAGTTTGGGGAAAGTTGGATAGTGACATGTTGATGGTATGGGGTTGCTCGATACTTGTGGGGTATTATGGTATTGATACCAAGTATTAGTACATGGGTATTTTTCAAGTCCGAATGTATCATGTTCTTATATTAGAAAAATATCTGCATCAATGTTAGATTGGTATCATGTATCAGGTGTATCACAGGATAGTGAGGGTGATTGTTGGGTTTAGATGCAGGTGAAGGAAAACTGCAAGTGCAGTACATGATCCAGGTAAGAGGCTCAGGCCAGTTTGTTGGCAGTGTATGGAGGCATTGTCCAGGTGTACAGACAGTGGGTCTGCACTCAGAAGATCAAGATAAGGATTCAGTGTTTGTCTACAAATGTTTGGGAAGGAGTTCACGACAAATTATAGTTGGGAGTAACTGTGAGTGAGATGAGTGTGGATGAGGCATGTGGCATGGGTAGTGTTGTTTAAAGGAGAGTTGAGTTATTATGATTAGTAATAGTTAGTTAGATGTTAAGGTATACATTAGTTAGTGATAAATGTTAGATGTTAGTTAAGCTGGATATCAGTTAAGGATGTTAGTATTAGTTATATACATTAGTATGAATGTTAATTCAATAGTTAGTTGTATTAAGTTATAAATGTTAGGGTGAGTTTGATATTAGTTCTAGTTACCTTGAGATATACCAAGGTAATGAGGATATGAGATATCATAGGGTAATTGGTATTGAATACCAAGAGGGTAGCTAGGTATTGTTACCAAGATGGCTCAAAACAAAGGTAATTAATATTATCTTATATTAGCTAAGGGATAACTAGTGTCATATATATATATATATATATATATATATATATATATATATATATATATATATATTGTGTATATTGTGTATATTTTGATACTATATAGTATTGATACTCTAGTATTCTAATATAACTAGTATTGCCTAGATAAGTAAGGTATAGACCCAATAACCTAGATATGGACTCATACAACCTATAAATGGCTACTTTTATCAAGTTTGACTAGTTTGACCTATAGGTGACCTAGTTTTACTATTTTTTGGCTTAGTTTGACTTAGAGATGACTTTAAGACCTAGAATTTAACTAGTTTAACTTGTTTATCATTTCAAAACAATATGTTGATGTGATATTCCATATTTAGGGCTCCGAGGTACCGTTCCGGACATCTTTGATACTGTTGACATTCCAAGCGAGTACATTCTCTGACAGTTTTTTGTTTATGATATCCTTTATGTTTTTTGTATCTAGTGTAGATATCCTTGATTTCTTGACACGTGGTTTTACAGATTGGTATTTCCTGGATCCCGTCATGAGATGCTATTTATGGTAGTTACTGGCGTATTTCTTGTGTGATCCCATTGTTCTTATATATGTATGGACACTGATTCATGAGAAGATTAGCGTCATACTTGTAGAATCTTGTATCATAGCGTGCCATGGTTGGATCCATTATTTTAGTCGGGGGCATATAGTATTTAGTGTAGACATGGGATCATACCCCGCAGTTCTTGTTTTCCTTGTATAGTGTTACTCATACACAACACGTATGATTAACCAGGCCCATGGTTCTTGAGTAGTACCCAAGCCGATCATATGTTGTTACTAGTACTCACTCACTTAGATGTATTTCTTGATTCTATATATGATGTTCATATCTCTTATATGTATTTTCGTATTTCCTCATTCTTGTATATTTTTGCCTTGCTCTATTCATCTTGTATATGCTCTATGTTTACTTTTACATAGTCTTTATCATTTATTTAGAACTACTGTTAGAGGTATACTTCGCTCCATTCTTGATTGGATAATATTTTTCAGTGATGGTTATGTTCTCCATTCTGGGATTTCAGAGTGTTGCTATAGACAATACTGCTCTTACCCTGTGGACTTGAGGTAATTTTTGTAGATTTCTAGTTAGTATTTCTTCCCATATCCTGCTTAGTTCTTTCCTTGTAGAATGTTATTGATTATCTTTCTCGTTCTTTCATTTTTTAGATTATTGTGATTGAGTACATGGTAGTACTGGTTGTACTAGTATGATAGATAGATAGATAATGATAAGCTAGACAACGTTCTACCATCGATGCTACAAAGTAAGTTGGATGTACCCACGAACTCGTGCCATTTCGTGCGGGTATGGGTCTTAACAACTATAATATCAGTATTATAGTGTTATACTTGATTCTTGACACAAAGGTGCAAGGAAGGCGTCATGGTTCAGGTCTATTGTATTAGTCGTAGAACGGGGAAGTATTAGTTGATTATGTAATCATATCCCCATATACTTGCGCATAGCTCACCTATTTTCCACGTAGTGTATAGCCTGACCTTATTACCTGTACTTGTGCATAGCTTCCCATTTATGGGTGTAGCCTAATCTTATTACCTGTACTCGTGCATAGCTCCGCATATATAGTTGTGCATGACCCTGTTACCTGTAGTTGTGCATAACCAATCATATATGGTAGAGCCTGATCTTGTTCCTAGCCGATCATATAATAAACTAATATTTTAAGGAACTAGCTAGTTATCAATTCCTCTATTCCAGTTTATATCTGATGATACTATTATTTACCTGTTTACTTACTCCTCATTATTTACTATTTTATAGTCTTTATCAATTTAAATAGAACTGTTGTTAGTTTATGTGCTTCGATATAATCATGACTGGATAAAATTTTTCAGTATTGACTTGGAGGACTTTTGTCCTATTTACTATGGACCCAAGAAGGGTGTAGTTGATGAGTATCTTCAGGAGCCTAAGGAGGAGCAGGTTCCCATGGAGGAGGCACAGCTAGTAGTTGCTTAGTTAGCATTTAGTATTTCCAATGTACTGGATTTGTTTACAACGATTTAGACTATTGAGATGTTATTATTTTGATTCCTAGACTTATGTCGTTATTATTAGACTTCTTAGACTTGATGTTGTTGTGTTAAGATGACTATTATAGACTTGTGTTTGGATTCTCGTATTATTTTATATCGTGTCATTTATCTTCCTTATAGATCTTTTGTGATTTTGTATTAATATTATCATTATATTATCATCTCGTTCTCCTTATGGAGTTGAGCTATTATTGACAGGTTATGATATATTATTGTGTGAGATTGATAGTTAGTATTGTTGACCTAGACATCATTCTACGTTGTTGTTACGGCGTAGGCTGGACGTTACCACGTACTCGTATCAGATTATCCGGATGCAGGTCATGAAACATTTTTATGGTGGCCCATGCAGGTCTCGTCTTCGTAACTAGTACGATGTCATGGTAGTACTACGACTTAGTCGTACTGCTGCGAGCATGCAATAAATATGATTTAGGATATTAAGATGAGAGAATATCAATAAAAAAATTAGGATATCTTGAGAGATTCCTTGAATGACCCTTGAGGATCTTTTATAAATCCTATTTTGAATCTATTTTTACTTACTTCATTTACTTTCTCCTTTGTACTTGTTCCTTGTCGAAGTTTGATTCTTGTATCGAGATAAATTGTATAGGCTATATTGAGATACATTCTGATAACGTATTTGGATGAGGACAGTGAGAAAGGTAACAGTTTGCCTTAGTTATGGAGTCTAGAGTTTATTGCAGCCATATTAGCTGGCGTGGCGAAGACAGAGAGCCTAATTTTGGATATATTTATCTTGGTTATAGAATATAGATTTCTCATAGACATGCTAGCTGGCAATCCAAAAATTCTAGATAACATAATTCTAGAGGTATGTACCTTAGTTATGGACAATATAATTTATTGCAGCTATGCTTACTAGCACGGCAAGGATTCTAGGTAACATGATTCCAGATAGATGTATATGATTATCATATTATATCTTAAATTGGTTCTTAACATATTGTCTCTATCATTTAACCTTGTTATCATTGAGTTCCATCACCATATTAGCTCTGGATATAGATATTTTTAGTTCCGCTAGTTCAGTTCCTTAAAGAGCTTCACTTTATTAGATTCTGATGTTCCTTGGATAGTGTAGTAGTTTGGTAACTTGCAGATATATTTGTTTCAAGTTGAGTATCAGTGTTGATGGTTGGGAGTGTAGCTTGTGAGTCTGGGAGTAGTTCCTAGTTGGGTATAAGATCCTTAGGTATTACTGTATAAGCCTAGGAAATAACTTATTGTGTAGTACCATTTGTAACAATAGTTCTAAGGTATGTGTCAGAGTATAGTTAGTGATTGGTACCATGTTATTGAAAATAAGAGAGTTGAGGGGGGAGTAGCATACCAATTTATGATTCTAGGTGCTGGTATCATGTTATCATGAATGTTGTAGATAGATATATGTTCATATAGTTGAGTGATCCAAGTATTAATTGAGTATCATAAAAATTTTTAGAATATTAATGGAGCTGTAATATTCTATTGGTTCTTGATACTTGGTTATGTCTTGAGAAGAAAAATGTGTATCTATAATATCTATTAGTGAGTATGCCATGGTATAGTGGTACCCATAAGTGTATAGGTGAGTGTTATAGTGTTCGAATGTATTGTGCTAAGTAATAGGACTTGTGCTACATATTGGGTATTGAGCATTGGTGTAGGTAGATGAGAGCGCATTGGTATATGTCTAGTACGGGTGTATTACCTAGTACTTGAGGGTGTGGATGTGGTAGTAGTAATGTGAGTGAGATCATGAGTGGCGAAGTAAAGTACTAATGGGGGTATTTCATGAGTATCTTGCAGTAAGAGTCTGGGTATTTGAAATAACAATTGTGTGTCAGTAAGGTAGGCTAGTGCTAAATTGGTATTCTGGGTTATTAAGTGCATGTGACATGTATGTTTATGAGTTTGTTTTTGCCACCAAGTGTGTCTAGAGAGTGCAAGTGTTCAAGGAGTATCAAGAATGAGATTAGTGTCACTACCACATTTTCTAGGAGAGAATATTTTGGTTATTTCATAATTAATTAAATATTGTACATGTTGAATAGTTATTTACTGTATTATTTAATTATTGTTAGATGTAAGTTTATTATTTTGGACTTATATTAGTAGACCTAACTAGTTTATATTAGATTCATGGACCAAAATTTATACTTAGTTAGAATTGAGCCCTTAGAAGCCCATTCATTAGGAGGATGGTTAATTAAATTAAACCCATTAGACTAGAACCTTCCCTCCTTAATTATTTCTTTATGAGAGGCGCCAAGGGGTATATTGGTCATTGTATAGTAGCTTGGGGAGGGGGTTATGTGGTTGGCCTATTAAAAGAGGGGAAAATTTTCTTTCTCCTTTTTTTATTTTAAATCTAGATCTAGAATTTTTCTCAACCAAATTTCTTCTTTCCCACATCAATTTCCTACCAAATTTTATTCCAATTCCTTCCTAAATTACTATTAAAGGCTAGTAGAGTAAGAATCTAGAAGGAGGAAGCAATGATCTACAAAGAGGAGCAATGATCCACAAGTTGAAGGCCAATTTCATCAAATTTAGAAGTTGTATTGGGAATCCATCTTCTAATAGGTACAATTTAGTTTTTCTCATTAATTAGATTCTAAATTTGTGTTTTAATCATTAGGAACCACCCCATATGATGAGGCCACCCATAGGAATTAAAATTAGGTTCATAGGAGGCCCATGGAGAAAGTTATGGTATATTTTGTGTCAATTTTGGGGGAATTCCTAGATTGACGCATGTTGTGTTTGTCAATTGGTCAATTAGACTAAATTGATATGTGTTTGATTATTTGTAGCTAGTGACGTGTCCACAATTGGATACGTGTAGGCCGTATCCAAATAATTTGGTGATACGTGTTAATTTAGGAGATTTTCCTCCAACACGTGGCTTTATGCATATCATATTTTGACACAGACACGTAGTGGTATAATTAACTCTTCGTATTATTCATAAATAGTAATTTAGACTTGCTCGTGTCCTTCGAGGTACGTTTAGTTGTGTGGTGGACTCATATTGCAAGCGTATCATAGATCTAGTGTGATATGGGTGCGATGCACTCCACGTGTTTGTTGCGTTGTGTTTCTAGATTTATATTACATTGTTCATAGCTATTGGTAATATATATATATATATATATATATATATATATATATATATATGCATAAGTATGTATATATGTATGTAGATATATATACTAGAGTATAGATATCTATATATCTAATTATAGTGTACATATGTATAGGTATGTATATATATAAATATTGATGTGTATGTTATATATATGTACATATAAATGTGTATGCAAAATTATATATATATATATATATAGTGTGTGATTCATATTTATATATACGTAAGTGATTATCTATATGTATATGTGTATGTTTATATATGTATGTATGTACGAGAGAGTATATATATATATATATATATATATATATATATATATTGATATTTATGTATCTATTACTATGTGGTTACATATATATGTGTATATAATTATATATAGTAGTAGTTACTGTTATATGCTTGTGTGTGTGTACGTAGTATTGTGTGTGATAAGGGGGGCTCGGATAGTGAGCAATGCACTGCACAGTGCATTAGAGCAGCAACAACAAGCAGTGCAGCTGGCTCAGTACATCAGCAAGCACACAAGCAGCTAGGCAGCAAGGTGCGAGCAGTGCAGCAGCCATTTCAGCATATACCGGTAGCAGCAGCAGCTACGTATAGCAGCAGCACCACCACCAACTGCAGTAGTGTGCAGTTACACTGCATAACAAGGCAGCAACAGTTGCACGAGCAACTGCACGGCTATAGCGAGGAGCTTCAGGTTGCGTGCATTCAGCCCGAGCAGTAGCAGCAGATACAAGCCGACCAACAACAGCGTGTATCAAGGCTTAGGCAGCAAGGTATGTGTAGTAGTTAGTTGGTTTAGTTAGATAATTTTTATTATAGCTAGCTAGTTTATTGGTAATTTAGATCTAGATATATGTATCTCTAGTAGTATGTATTTGTATGTGGGCATGTATGTATATATGTATCAGTGGGTATTGTAGTTATTATAGTATAGTAGTTGTATTAGATAATACATAATAGTTGATTGTTATATTAGATTGATATATATATATATATATATATATATATATATTTAGTTGTATTAGTAGTTAGTGATTAGTTAGTAATTTGGTATTCATATATATATATATATATATATATATATATATATATATATATATATATATATGTTAGTCATTAGATTGGGTAGCTAATATATACTAGAGTGACATTACCTTGGTATCGGTAGCTAATATATACTAGAGTGACATTACCTTGAGATACCAAGGTAAATATCAAGGTATATATATATATATATATATATATATATGTATATATATATATATGTATATATATATATATGTTAGTCATTAGATTGGGAAGCTAATATATACTAGAGTGACATTACCTTGAGATACCAAGGTAAATATCAAGGTATTGTAGGATACTCAAGGTATTTGAGTTGGGTATCGAGATGGGTGTTTAGTAGTGCGATACCGAGTTGGATCAAAGCCAAGGTATCCATTTAGCATTTGTAATTAGGATTAGTATATTTAATATTGATTGAATATGCATATATGATATTTCTATATCTTTTAGTTGCGTGTCTTGAGATACGGTATCCTTGATCTTTCTAGTATCATAGTTTAGCTTATATAGCCTAGATTCTTAGTGTATGAACCCAATATTATAGAGATAGACCCGTGCAACCTAAAAATAGGTAGTTTGACCAAATTTGACTGGTTTGACTTAGAGTTAACTTAGTATGACTATTTTGACTTAGAAATGGCTCTTTGACCTAGATGTTGACTAGTTTAACTTATTTTCATTCTGAAACCTTATATTGGTGTTATATTCCCTATTTAGGTCTTCGAGGTACCGTACCGGACATCTGTGATATTATTCACCGGACTTCAGGCGAGTATATTCTATGATAGTTTCTTATTTATGATATCCTCTATGTTCTTGTATCTAGTGTAGATATCCTCAATTTCTTGACACGATGGTTACACGGATTGGTATATCCGGATCTCAGCATGAGATGTTATTCCTTGGTATATATGGTGTATCGTGTGCAAGCCTTGTTCCTTGTATTCTTGTACATGTACATACACTGATTCTCGGGGAGACTTGCTACCTTCCTAGAGAATCCCGTGCCATAACGTACCATGGTTGGATCCACTATACCAGTCGGGGACGGGGAGTATATATTCTAGATATGTGATTATAACCTCCTTGTATCAAGTTTTATTCATTGAATAGTGTTAATCATACACTGCACGTATGATTAGCCAGGACATTAATCTTGTATCAAGTTCCCAAGCTGATCACATGTTAAAGCTGGTAATCACTCATTTAGTCATTAGTATTCTTGTTCATTGCCATATTGTTCATTCTTGTATTTATTTTCAGTATTTTTTTATTGTATATCTCTTCTATCTATTGTTGTATCTTGTATATTCACATCTATTTACTGTTACATAGTTATATCATTGATTAGAACTATTGTTAGAGATGTACTCTGCTCCTTTTCTAACTGGATATATTTTTTCCAAATGACACTGAGGAGTGGTACCCCACCCATTATGGACCTCAGGATGTTGTGGGCTTAGAGTCAGAGACACTAGCTCAGGAGGGTCTCATCTTGACTGAGACAGACGACCCAGGACTTATAGCATCTTAGTTATTCCTTTTGTCTGGATTTGTCTCTAGCTTACTTTTAGTATTTCTTTGACTTATTGATGTTATTATTTGACTCATGAGTTGTATTGTGACTATTCTATTCTTTTATCATATTCGTGCGTATTTTCATCTTAGATCTATGATTGAGTATATTGATATTGTTGGTGGCTTATTATATTGTTAGATAGATTACCCAAATATCGTTCTACCATCGATGCTTTGGCGTAGGCTGGACGTTGTTCCCACTTGCATCCCTACACCGGGTGCGGGTTGTGACAATGAGTAATAAGTGATAGGTGTAGTGTATCAGTTTAGTATCAGTGAGTATTATTGTGGGTTATAAAATTAGCTAGGTGTATCAGTTTGATATTGAGATAGGGCATATAAGGGATGCATCATGGAGCTTAAGGTGCAGGTATTTCAGACAGTGAGAAAAAATGGATAACATGTATAGGAGTAAGTTTCAGTAGTGTGAGCACCTTTGTTAGCATATTAGAAGTAAGGAAGTAGCTATGCATTAATGAACTGTATGATGGGTATAATGGTACCATTGAGATATCATAGTGTCATAATGATACAAGATATATATGAGTATCCTAGGGTGATTGTTAGGTGTTCGAGTATGAGTTTGCACCAGATACCAACATAAGAGGAGTACCTTAGTGTCAAGATCCATGATACCTCAAGTATTATAGAGGTTAGGATACAAGTATCCGAGTGGCTCGTGTTCTAAATATAGATAATAAACATGAGTAACCTGGTATGAGAGTATCATACAAGTGACATATATAGGAGTTAATGCCTTATGTAGATAGTGTCAAGACTTGGGTAGGCATTCTATAGAGAGTATTCTAGATTGGTAGGGGTATGCCAACAGGGTAAATGAGAGTGTGTGTGTGTGTGTGTGTATGTGTGTATATAGGTGTCCATCTGAATGGTTAAAAAATGTTCATGTATCTGCAAGAATTGTGACAGGTATGAGACTTTATGTGTGTTGTAGAGTGAGCTAGAATAAGTATTGGTATACTAGTGAATATTTTCTTATGTCTCACAGGGATGTATAGAAAGTCTGAGTGTTGGTAGAGTATCCTTCCAGTATCTGTAAGAAGAGTATCTTAGATTATTAGTACAGTATCCTAAGTAGGGTGAAGCAGTTGATTAAGTGTGCTCATGTCCTATAGCTATAGCGTATCATTAGTATTAGAAGTAGTAACCTATTATAATAAGTATTGTGGATAGGTTGATGCTTAGTGAATAATTGGTATAAGTATTATATATAGGTAATGGGTCCAGCTAGGCCACCTGTGGCACAACAAATTGGGATATTTTTGTCATTTCATAATTACTATTTTATTATATAAATAGTTATATATTTATTTCTAGCTAATTAGTTTAGACTTATTATTGGTTCAATCTAAACTATACCAATTAACCCAACTAGACCAATTAGACTTATCATGACTTAACTAGCTTAATTAGAATTTTCTTTAGTTAAATGGATATAATATTCCTTTCATTAAGAGTTGATCCTTCCTCCTAATTAATTCTTCCTTCATGACAACCAATAGACACAATTTTGAATTTTTGCATTGGCTTGTAACCCAAGCATGTGGCCGGCCCTAATGTCGGAGGAGTAGCCTCTTCCATTTGTCATTCCATACTCCATTTAGCCATAATTTTGTTCTTCCCCAATTGGAATCTATCCCCATACTTTTTCCACTAAAATCACTCTCAATTCCACTCATTCTCACCATCATAGAGGCCTATAAGCTTGGAGAACACAAGAAGATCCATTAAAGAGGAGAGTTCAAGAAGGTCATGTCCAATCCACTCATTGTGTCCACTTGGAGGAGCTTCATTGGGATCTAACTCCCAATAGGTGTAAATCTCAAATTCTCCATCATTTGTAATGGTAGAATAAGCATTTTAGACTCTAGAAACCCTCACATGGCCATGACCAAGACCAACCAATTAGGCCAAGTTCTAGGTGGTATTGTCCCCAAAGTTAGGAGATCTATATGTGTTTGTGTCCAAATTAGGGGAATTTCAAATTTGGGAAACTAAGCGTTTGTCATATGGTTAATTATGTTTATTCTTGCTTAATTGGTTGTGTAGGAGTATGTACGTATTCACAATTGGATACGTATGAGGCCATATCATGATACACCACGGTACGTGTTGAAGATTTTGGTATTTTTGGGGATATTGCTATTTGGTGCTCATTTTTTATTGATTTGCATTATATTAGTTAGTATAGCTATTCATATATCATAATTTGTGTATTGGTGGTGATTAATGGTATTTTGGTAGTGTATCATGATATTGGAGGATGTATCATGAGTGTTTGTTGTGTACCATAGTATGGTGCATACTAGGTGTTTGCTAGTTGGCATTATACTAGTTCTGTGTGTTATAATGGTGTTGGTGAGTGTTAGAGTTTAGTGTGGAGCTTGGGGATCGTGTGAGTGTGAATTGGTACAATTAATATTTACATTGGTAGAGATATCACAGGAATTAGTTTGGAAACATGGTGATATTAAGGTGTATGAGGTGAAGGGAGTTGATTG
Organism: Iris macrosiphon; assembly: GCA_036927795.1. NCBI lineage: Eukaryota > Viridiplantae > Streptophyta > Magnoliopsida > Asparagales > Iridaceae > Iris > Iris macrosiphon. The sequence goes on from JAYESA010000005.1 coordinate 135,270,384, forward strand.
AGCAGTAACAATGGCAATAGAAGCAGTAGTTTGCAGTGGGGTAGAAGGATTAGTTGTAGCAGTAAGTTTTTAGCTGCAAGAGCACTGTTAGAGGAGAAGATTTAGTGTGCGTAGTTCAATAATATAGGATTTGCTTTGTGTGTGTGTGCCACATGCAGTATGTGTACTTGTGTGTAGGGGAAATTGGAGATAGGTAGTGTGTTGGTTGAATTATTAAGGGGCAGCAGGCAGCAGTGCACAAATATATACATAGTATGCGTATGGGTGTATGTTAGTGAAATATGTAGGTGAGTGTTCATTTTTTAGGGTGTTTAAGTTAGTGAGTATTCTATAAGAAATTATGTAGTAGTAGATGTGCTAGAGTGTAATCTTGAGTATGATTTATGAGTGTAGTATGTGTGTGTGTGTGTTCCTGTGTGTTGTATGTTTGAGTGTCAACTGTGATACTCCCAGAGATTGGTATGTGTGTTGGTATTAATATTCTGGAGCTCGAGTTCAGGATGCCTATGATACAGTGGTTCATGGGAAGTTTGGATGCTAAAGGGGAGAAACTGAAGAAGAAATAGCAGTATCAATATGTGCATTGATGTGAACTGTGAACTGAGAAGGAGAAGCAGCAGTGCTTGGGGTTGAGGGGAGAAATGGATCGGGTATACATCAGGGTAGATGTGTGAAGATTTCAGGTTCTGCATTTGAAAGATTTTGTTGGGTACAGACTTGAGGAGCAAGGCCAGGGGTAGTGTAGTGAATGTAAGGGGAAAACTTGATGCAGGTAGTATATCCAAATGATGTTAGAGATACTAGATACTAAGTTGGGGAGTAACTAAAGTATTATGATTCTAGGTATGATGAGTATCCTATTAACTAGGTAAGTTAAGATATTGAGTTATGGGTAAGGTGTTGGGTTCTAGGATACCAAGGTATTGGGGTAGTGTCTAGCATAGGATATTGTTAAGATTGTAAGAGGTAATTAAGGTAGATAAGATATTGGTATAAGGTATAAAAATACCAATAGGAAAGAGGTATTGGGTTAAGTTAAGGCAATGGGTAGATACCGTGATACGAGTAGGGATACTATAATACGGGCTACAGTATTGGGATACGGGATAAGGTTTTGGCTCAAAGCCAAGGTAGTGACCCTATAACCAAGGTATTGACCATAGTTGAGGTATTTGCATATAGGCCATGGGAGATATTATAAATATTAGAATATATTATAGTGTAATGAGCTGGTAACCACCGGAACGACCTAGAAACCTAGAGTTAACCTAGTAACACCTAGCTAGTATTAGCTAGTATGACTCTAAAAATCAACTTAAAAGATAGTTTTTGACCCAAATTGGAGTGTTCACCTAGTTTGACCATGATGACCTAGAAATGATCTAGAAACCAAATATATGGTAATTGAGCATGTTTATGATTCCAAATCATTTGTTAACATTGGAAATTCATATATACGTCACTTGGACTCCAGTACAAATAATGTTTGATATTCATTGATCTGGACCACATGCTAGTATATTCTTTGACAGTTTATTTTATTTTAATGATTACTATGATATCAGTATTGTAGTGTTATACTTGATTCCTATCACGATGGTGCACGGGATAGTATATATGGATCCTAGTTTGGAGATGTCGTGATTCAGATCCATTGTATTAGTCGAGGGACGAAAAAGTATTAGTTGATTATTTGATCATACCCCTTATACTTGTGCATAGATCATAAACACTCCACGTAGGGTGTATCATGACCTTATTATCTGTACTTGTGCATAGCTTCCCATTTATCGGTGTAGCCTGATCTTATTACTTGTACTTGTGCATAGCTCCCCATATATGGTTGTGCCTGATCCTGTTACATGTACCTGTGTATAGACAATCATATATGGTAGAGCCTGATCTTGTCCCAAGCCGATCACATAATAAACTGACATTTCAAGGCACTGACTAGTTATTCATTACTTTATTTCAGATTATACCTGATGATTCTGTCATTCACCTATTTACTTACTCCTCATTATTTACCTATCACATGATTATGTGTTTCACCTATTTTCCTACTCTTCTGGCAATACTTTCCATCATGTATTCTCTTTACTTACTGTTTTATAGTCTTTATCATTTTAAATGGAACTTCCATTAGTTTATGTGCTTCGCTCCAATCCTGACTCGATAATATTTTTGTAGTATTGACTTGGAGGACTTTTATCCTATTTACTATGGACCCCAGAAGGATATAGCTGATGAGTATTTTCAGGAGCCTCTGGAGGAGCAGGTTCCTGTGGAGTAGGCACAACTTGTATTTGCTTAGTTAACATTTAGTATTTCCATTGTACTAGATTTATTTCTAGCGACTTAGACTACTGAGATATTATTATTTTGATTCATATACTTATGTCGATATTGCAAGACTTCTTAGACTTGATGTTGTTGTGTTAAAATGAATATTCTAGACTTATGTTTGGATTCTCGTATTATTTTATATCGTGCCATTTATCTTCCTTATAGATATTTTGTGATTGAGTATTGATATTATCATTATATTTTCATCTTATCCTCCTTATGGAGTTGAGATATCATTGGCAGGTTATGATATATTATTGTGTGAGATTGATAGTTAGTATTGTTGACCTAGAAATCAGTCTACGTTATTGTTACGACGTAGGCTGGACGTTGCAACGTACTCGTGTTCGATTATCCAGAAACGGGTGTGACAATATGGCTATCTAAATTCCATAACAAAGATATGTACACCCAAAATCAGGTCTCTACGTTTTTACAACACTAGCTAGTATGGCAGCGATAAACTCTAGACTCCATAATTAGGGGTGACGATTTCTACTGTCTCATCCAAATACATCATCAGAATATACCTCAATATAGTCCCTAAAATTCATCTAGATATAAGAATTAAATTCAACAATGAACATGTGAATCTGAAGGTGAATGAAAGCAAGTAAAGAAAGATTCGAAGTAGGATTTATAGTAAGATTCTTAAGGGTTATCCCAAGAATCTTTTAAGAAATCCTAATCTGTACTTGAGTATTCTAATTCCTATAATCCATCAATACTATTCTATTACAGGCTCATAGTAGTGCGACTAAACCTAGGTACTATAATGACATCATACTATTTGCGAATGCGAGACCTGAATGGGTCACCATAAAAATATGTCATGACCTGCACCCTGATATTCTGGCATAAGTACGAGGGTACATCCAGCCTACACCACAACATCGACGGTAGAACACTGTCTAAACTATCTAATCACAATCCATGCAATAATATCTCAACTTTATAAGAAGAACAATGGTATATAACAATGGCAATACTCAATCACAAGATCTAATATGAAGATGAAGCACGATATGATATAAAGAGAAGGAAATTCAAGGTCATAAGTTAAACAAGTCATGACGACAACCACAAGTCTAAAATCTTAATATAACAAATCCAAGTATCTTAATAGTCTTCGAAAACAAATTCGGTGTCAAATAGTAAGTACTAGCTAGCTAACTAAGCAGTCTCGGAATGTGTATCTCATGCAACTAAGTCATGTTTCTTCTGAGCGATAGGGTCAATCTCAGCAATCTCACCCTCCTAGGGTCCATAATATATGGGACACCAATCCTCTATATCGATATCTAAAATGTTATCCAGTCAGGATTGGAGCAAAGCACATAACTCTGAAAGCAGTTTCAAGTACATGGTAGAGAATATATAACAAATAATAGAAATGAATACATGATATACAAGTAGACTATAATAAGCATGGTAAGACAACTAGAATAAGTAAGTAACATAGTGACATGGTTTGATATAGTAAGCGATGGTGAAATAGAAAATAATAACTAAGTGATTTGAAATACAAGTTTGTTATGTGATCGGCTTGGGAATCACACGGTCTACTAAGTTAATGCTTAATCAAACGTGAGTTGTATGATTGGCTATGCATATGGGCTATACTAAGGCTTTGATCACATAACCAACTTATACTTCTCCGCCCTAGACGAATACTCATGGATCTCAATCATGACATGTTACGATACAAAAATAACAACAGTTGGTCTAAATATGAGTACGATGATCACACGGTCCATAAAATAATATGGGAAGCAACATCTCTTGACTAAGATCCATATAGTACCAATCCGTGCACAAATGTGTCAGAAATCAAGTAAAATATTCATAAAATATGTAATATAGATGCTATCAAGTAAATGAAAACTAACAGAGAAGTACTCGCCTGTGGTCCTGAGTTGTAAACACAAATCAGTATCCAAATTGGAGCCCAAGTGACCTATATAAGAATTTTTATATTAAGAGGTGATTTGGAATCATAGACAAGCTTAGCTAACCTTATTCTAGGTTTCTAGGTCAATTCTAGGTCAATAGGGTAAAAGTAGGTTAATACCTATTTTGGGTTCTCTAATACCTATTTGGTTAGCCTATTTAGTTATTATAGCTATTACCAAGCTATTTCCAGGTTTTCTAGGTCATACTCTATAGGTCTAGGTATTCTAAGTAATATATACTATATATATATATTACTTTATAAACTCATATATACTAGTATCTTATAATACCTTAGCTATTTACTTAATGTCTTAACCCATTACCTAATATCTCACTATTACCTTGACCAATACCCAATACATTGCCCATATCTTAGACACTTCCCCTGTATCCAAGATACTATCCTATTCTAGTCCTAATACCTTGGTACTAACTAGGATACCTAAACTCAATTCAACTTAATTATACTACTCATTGGTATATGAGTACCATGGTACCATATATCAAGTATCACTACTTAATACTCCACTCCCATACTTGCTCCTCACAATCACACTACCTCATACACTCATGCACTTAAAGACATAACTCAATACCTACACTACAATACTACCCTAACTCTATATATACACTTCACTAATCTACACTACCTCATGCTAGCAACCAAGCTATTGCTTCTAGCTACTGCACAACTGCAACCTAGCTATGTACACTACTCCTGCAGTCCTAAAATGCATTATAACCTACAGTTGCTCATCTTCTTATCTCCAGCTACAACTCTGCAGCAACTAGCTGATGTTAATATTAGGCAGATATGCAAAAAGCTTATGCATGTTGTGCATTGCATGTACTGCCTCCATTCAGCTGCCTGCACAATATAGGTACTGTTGCAACCCGATCCCCCTTCTAATTGTGTATTGCATTGCAATACCCTCCTCCCCAACCCCCTCTACTGCTGTATAGTTCAAGTGTACCCCCTCACTAGCTCCCCCCCCAACACACACTCAATCGCCTATGGCACACTCACAATACACTTTACCAAGCACACTCCCCTCTCAACCACACTAATGCACTAACCCAGACACAAACACAATATCAAACACCACACATGCATATTTTAGTGTCACAACTACACCACTACATAATCATACTCTATTCCTACACCAATACCACCATGATACCAATACACTAAACCAATAAAATACCAAATATATATATGAAATATAACATGAATATAGCTAGGATAATTAGATTTTGTGCAAATAAAAAGAAACTGGCACTAAGAGGCTCCAATACACTCAAATTACCAGATCTACCTATATTTATAATAGTGTATCATGATACAGACACAAAGTACACTAGTACACAAGCTCAACCTAAAATAGACACCAAATTCCTCATGAGAACCACACACAAATACTTGATGGACTCAAATTTGTAATTTAACCAAATAACCTATAAAAATACATCTATCAACTAGGAATAGGCTCTCTACTACCTAATTCACCGCTTATGAGGTTGGATCTAACTATTGGTAGGTTCCTATGGGTTTAAATTGAAATTCTAGGATAAAAATTGGTCGAAAAAAGGAATTTTTCTATTGGGAGTTGGATCCCAATAAAATTCTACCAAATTGGATACAATAAGGGTAAATTAGACATGATCCTCCTAGATTGGCTCCTCTCTAATGATCATCCTTATGCTCCAATGCTCTAGGCCTCCATGGGGATGAGAATGAATGGAAATTAAGTGGTTTAGAGTGTAAATTGATAGAAATTGGAACCAACTTGGGAAAAAAGAAGCTTGGAGAAGGAGTAAAATGATATAAAATTAATTGGATTACTCCTCCAAATAGGGCCGACCACTAATGGGTAGGTTGAAGTTGTTTCAATGACAAGTTTTTCCCTCTACTCTCTAGTTTGGTTTCTAGATATAATATGAATAAAATCATTTTGTTAGGAAGGAATAAAATTAGTTATGGGAGAGTATCTATTTATTCTAGAATAAAATATTCTATCGATGGCAACTAACATTAATTAATTTCTATTTAACCACTTAATTAAATATAACTATATAATTAATAAAAACTAGAGAAATGATAAAAATATACCTATTTCTAATTTTAGGTAGTTATACCCTACACTTTTAACTTTTCTCCCTACCCCATGCTCCTATCCATGTCATATCCACAACAAAATACCACTAAATAACTGTCAAGTCTTCTAGCATGCATTTCTATCATCAGTTATATCATATCCGTCATACATCCCACACGTACCACGGTGGCCAGCCGAATATGCAAGTCTGTATCCTACATGATACTCACCTCATGGAACACATGTATCATGGACAAAGGAGATATAAAGATACTTCACAATCACGGGGTGATCGCATAACTCTAGGTCAACATGCATAGTAAAATAAAAAGTAAATAGACGATGTAATCTGTCTTTGTACCCAAGTCTTTCTTGGATGCATAGTTTAATAACATATATAAATAAGAAAATGAATAACAGAAATGAGATATGATGTAAGGAATGTAAATAAGCAGTAATCGTGGAAAAGTATACTTGCCTGGAAGAGTGTTGGTGGTGAAACAACGTCTAAACGACAAATCCAGCAAAACAGGAAATGTGGAAGCAAAACAAACATCTCCTAATGCTTAAATAAGCTTCACCAATATTTTCAGAACAAGCAAGATAGTTAAAAAAATACTAACATTCATCCAATTTGGACACAGGAGCAAAAACAGTAATTTTGGGTCAAAATGGTATCCAGATGTGATCCACTTTGCACTTAAAAGTATGTCCTAAATTTAGCGTTTTATAGGTCCAACAAATTCTAAACGATGATACGAACTCAATGGTATGTCTAGTTTTGAATTTCGGTGGGCCGATATCAAAATCGCTCGTCAAGTCGAATCATGGGGCCCGCAAAATAGTGATTTGTCGACTGTCTCCGAATCGGACGAAACTCGGGCCACATGATAAGTTAAACACTGTGAGTCTAGTGGCACAAGTTTTGACGCAATCTAATAAGCATGTTTGTTGGATATTTTGAAAAGTGTCGATACAGAGACTTTCGACGGATACGGGTTAAATTTGTCATGCACATGCAACCAATTTGAATTCAATAATTTGCATCTGGAAGAGAATATGTTTGTCGGGACCAACTTCATATCGGTGTTTTTAATGTATTTCGAAAGTAGTTTTTTATGATTTCTATGAGTTTTACTTTTGAATAAATGCTAAATAATATATAAGTACGAAGCCGATTATGTTGTCTACAAGTCTATTTAAGTGAATTTCTAAATTACCAATTATTTTAATGGGAATCATCGCCTGAATTTGGGATTTTAGTATGAAAACCGTCATTGTGGTTAAGGTGTTTCAATCAATTTTTTGAGTTTTGCACCTATTTTCATTAATTAAATCATCATATTAATCCCAACAAATAACAATTTCCTAAAGAGAGTTAAGTAGGATGATCATAAAATTTGACGTATCGAAAAACGATTGAGTATAATAGAAGGTACAAGACGATAAACGTGGGTACCTAACTGCTTTGTGCAGCTGAAGCGAACGAGGTTCTAAGGGTTGTTGTGCTCACTCTAGCGACACTCGGGTATGCGTCGATAGTTTTTTTAGGTGCATGGAATGTTATAGAATCTCCATGAACTTAGGGTTTCAAATTTAGAGGTGTACACGGCTATAGGGAGAAGAAATAGGATTTTATTTCAATTTATATGCTTAGGTTTTCAACTAATTTCTACTTGGATTTTCTTTCTTTTTTAGGCTAGGATTTGGGTTGGGTTACGTTCCATTTGTAGAAGTATGGAAAATCTGGAACCATGCGTTCAACAATCATGCACCCCACATTCAACTCAGAAGAAACCAGGCCGCAGTATGGCCATACCGCAGAGAAAAAACAGCAGCATTGTGCCTCCATATATTGGCCGTATAAAGGCTTGACACAAGGATTATGTCTGACACAGAATCCTGACAAAAATAATTTTTTGAGAGCTTCAAAAATGTTTGCACACTAAGCGACAAGAAGCTTTCGTCAAACTAATAATGACTTCTGACAAGCTTGCAGCGCCACATGTACGAGAACTCATGTGTCCCAGACTGCATGCTTTTCATGCTCTCTGGCCCCCTACATTCCAGACACCATGCGTCTCATGCGACAAAATATTCTTATTACGACTGAAGCGATTCTCTCCAACTAAATGCGGACCACGTGTTAAGGTAACAAAGTCACGCAAACAGAAGATGAGAACTGCCAAGATCTCCGGCAAAGGAAAATACCAAAAAAACGTCCACGTGTGTCACGATCCGTACCCAAAATTTGGGCATGAGTTGTGGGTACGTCTAGCCTACGCCACAGCATCGGCAGTAGAACGATGTCTAAGTTATAATACTACCTATCACATCTCACAAGATATATATAACCTGTCAAAGATCTTAATTCCATAAGAAGGACAAGATGAATATAAATATAACAATAATAACAATACTCAATCACATAATTCTATAAAGAGGAGAATGGCACGATAATGATATAAAGGAAAAGAGAAGTCTAAAAATATACAACACAACATCAATGAGTCTAGAATCTAAACAGTAACATAAGTATCCCAAATATAATATACAACTTAGAGTGTATCAGGACTATAATCCAACTATGAATGAATGTTAGATTCTAAGTCTCTACTAATGGATCCAATACTGGGATAGGATCCTCCTGAATCTTCTGGATAAAATCCTCGTCTACACCAAGTCCATAATAAGTAGGGCAGAAAGCCTCGAGATCCTCTAAAAAAATATTATTCGGTCAGGATTGAAGCGAAGCACATAAACTAACAGTAGTTCCATTAATTTAACGAGGACTATAAAATAGTAAGCAATGAGAATATAAAATAGAAGAAATATTGGACGATAAAAAAATTGGTACATAGATAATTAAGAAATATTGGACAATAAAAAAATGGTACATAGATAATTATCTTACAGGTAATAATAAACTATAAATAAACAAGGAATAACTGTATCAGCAAGTGTAAACTGGAAAGAGATATGAACAACTACTAAGTGCCTTGAAATATTAATTATTATGTGATCGACTTGGGACGTATCGGGCTCTACCATATATGATTGACTATGCACAAGTACAGTAAAGGATCAGGCCAATCAAGTATGATTGACTATGCACAAGTACATGTAAGGGGATCAGGCTAATCATATTCGGGGAGCTATGTACAAGTAATAAGATCAGGCTACACCCTCATGTAGTGAGGGTGAGCTATACACAAGTATGTGGTGTATGATCACATAATCAACTAATACTTTTCCATCCCCGATTAGTACAATGGATCCAATCATGACTCCTCATGACCGGTATCTATGATACTAACTCGTGTATCCACGGTGTCAAAAATCAAGCATAACACTACATACTAGAATCATATTAATCATCAAAATAAGAAAACTGTCAGAGAATGTACTCGCCTGTGGTCCTGAGCAAACTGTGAGGATCGATATCCAAACTGGAGTCACAAAGACCTATATATAATATATTATATTAATTAGTGAATTAAAGGATAAATATGGTTAACTAACTAAGCATGATGTTTCTAAGCCATATCTAAGTCCAACTTGATTAACTAGGTCACTACTTTGCCACACTAGGTCTTCTAGGTCAATATTCGAGTACACTAGCTATATTAGTTAATACCTAACTAATACTAGTCGATATTAGTTACACTAGCTATCAATACTAAGATACCTGTATACTAGGTATTATGATACTCCATGTATCTTAGTACACTATATGAACTTATATACATAGTACCTTAGTATTTAGTTACTAACTCAACTGATACTATCACTTAACACTTCACTACTGCCCTTGTTCTACACCTAATAATTAAGACTGAAACACACTTATCAGTTACTTACAGTACTTCTGTTCTCCACTCAAAATGAACCGTACCCCACCAACCAAGTTGTTGTTGTGGTATTACTCCAGGTAACACTTATTACCTGATGCTTGCCTTCGAGTTTAACAACTGCTAATCACTTTTTCCCTTATAATAATATTACCCATAACAACTGATACACCTCTACCTGGGCACACTTAACACATGCATATACACAGTCTAACATTGCTTTACTGCGAGTTTTTTTTCTTTTCTTATACCCTACACCGAATCTTACCCTTAGTGACTGCTATCTAATCCCCTATTTTTTATTGCTGCAACTGACCCTAATGCCAGTGCCCTGATGTCGTATCAGCAATGGGGTGATATCCATCTCAACTGTTCTTGCAGTTGATCATTGCTTTGGAGCAATTGCTTTGGTGCATTGCCACTTTAATTAGAGCAGTACATTGCTCCAAAGCAATGCACAAACAGAAGGTAGTAGGCCCGGGTTGTATCTGCATCTAGGCAGTTGTGAAGTGGTACGGGCATGTATATTTGTAATTATTGTCGAGTTGAGGGCAGTGCTTTGCACAACATTGGACCTTGGAGTTGCAAGGAGCACTTGGAGTTGCAAGGAGCCTTAGTTCGGGGTACATCAGACTCTTCAATATTCTTGAGAGGGTCGGTGTAGTGGCCTACAGACTAGATTTGTCGCCTGTACTAGAGGGAGTGCACAACGTGTTCCATATGTCATAGTTGAGATGGTACATGGCAGATCCTAGCCATGTATTGGATCACTCGGAGATCCTGGTGGCTCTCAGTTATCCAGAGCATCCAGTGGAGATTCTGGATCGCAGGAAGAAGATGCTGCAAAACCAGATGATTCTCTTGGTACGCGTCGCATGGAGGCATCACTCTCCAGGAGAGTCTACCTGGGAGAGGAAAACCGAGATGCAGGAGCAATACCCTTATCTTTTTGAGCCATGAGGTATGTTGGCCCAATGTTTATATTAAGTTTTTGAATATGGCTAATTTAAGATTAGCATTATGGTAGTCGATCAATCACTATAGTATCTTCTACTTAAACTCAATATTGTCCAGATATATAATATTTGCTTTTGTATATTTACTTGTTCGTCTAATATGTACTTGTAGAAAGCAATAAGCAAGATAAGCAATGAACATATGCTATATGGCGATGAGCCAAAGATGGCGTTATACCAGAAGATTTTGTCCAACCGCCTACGACTTATCTGGAGCCTCGCACCCGGGGGTTTCGCTGTTTGGTCAGTGGACGGGGGTCGAGGTGGCAGTGCCCTTCATAGGGGTTCAGGGGCGAAGCCCCTGAAAGGTATTCAGATTCCCAGATCTAGTTAACTTTGGACAGCTCTCGTCAAGGGAAAAAGCGTCTTTAAGTCAGCAGATATTTTAGAAGTTTGACGTCATCAGTGTTCTTGGTTTTAATATTTTATTTGAGTCTGTGATTAATGTAAGTTGAGTCGTATTGGCAAATCCAAGTACCTATATCTAGATACCTAGTCCACTCAAACAAACCAAAGAACCTATCAACAAAATTAGGCCACATTCGTTAACAAAGTCTACTATACTTAGAAATCGAACTCAGACCGAATTTGCCCCAAACTTGGACCGAACTCGGTTACCCTTTTGGTATAAAATCAACCAGTTCAATTAGCTCCTAATTTCTTGGCCCAAAGGTTAAAATTTTGAATTAAACTCCATCTGAATTTCGGCCAAATTCTGTTTGCCAATACCCTAAAAATAGAGTTAGATTTCCACATTCCTACTCACTCAACCATTCTCAATCTTTCTATCCTATAGTGAGTAAGTCCTTAGAGCCTAAACTTTCTTATCTCCAAGATCAACTCCCTGTCTTCTAGTGCCAAGTACGGTCTCGATCTAGAAGTCTATAGAGTTGTAAAGAGCTTGGCTTCATCAGTTTTCTCTCTTCTTCTGTGTGAAGTCTGTGTGCCCTTCGTATCAAACGTATGTATGTGAAGTTGCGAGACTTCGGATCAAACCTCATAGTGTAAAGAAGTTGGCAAGCCTTCAGATCAAAGCTTGTGATTCACTATTGGTGATTATAGTAGATAAAACTTCGAGCTTGAGTTCTCGGGACTGGACTAGGGCTCTCAGAGGGAAACCAGTATACATCGCGGTATTTGTGTTTGCTCTCTCTTACTCTTACTCTTATTTTATTATTGTCTTGTATATACACTGTTAGTTAGTAACTGTCTTCACTCTGCTTACTTTTTAATTAGGTAGATTATTCTACTGTACTCTGTTCACCCCCCTTTAGAGTTGACATACACGGTCCATCAATTGGTATCAGAGTAGGTAGTCTCTTATTTAGTTTCTGATCTCAATTGCTCATTCAATTTGTATCAGAGCAGGTAGTCTCTTATTTAGTTTTTGATCCTAATTGCTTCTTTAATTGGTATCAGAGCAGATGCTCTTTATATAGGAACTATTGATCATAACAATTTTTTTTACAATTAGTATCAGAGCAAGTTCTCTTGATATTTGGCTTAACATCCTAAGAGACTTATGGCAACTATTAGATCTATCCACACCAATAATGGTGAAGGCCAGTCCACAAATAGGCCATTTTTATTTGATGGTACTGACTACACGTACTGGAAGACCCGTATGAGCTTCTACCTAAAGTCACTTGATTTTGACCTTTAGGATGTAGTAGTAGAAGGATACAAGAAGCTACCTAGAATAGTCATAGATGGTAACCTTGTAGAGAAACCTCATGATAAGTACACAAATACCGAAAAAAATAAGCTAGTCTTGATGCTAAAGCTATTAACACTCTATTTTGTGCTGTAGATAAAACTAAATTTAACAGGGTCTCCACTTATGATACTTCATATGAAGTATGGAAACTTCTTGAGGTCACTCAAGAAGGAACCTCCCAAGTGAAGGAATTAAAAATAAGTCGTGTGACACAAGAGTATAACGCATTCAAGATGAAGCAAGATAAGACAATCACTCAAATATTTATGAGATTTCTCGACATCGTCAACCCTCTATCATCTCTTGGCAAGAAGTATAGTAATCATAAAAAGATTCACAAATTACTCAGGGGACTCACAAAGAACTGGAATCCCAAGGCCACTACAATCATAGAAGGGAATAATCTTTCCACGATGACCCTCGAGACGCTTATGAGTAAGCTGATGACTAATGAGCTGGATCTCAAGAAATTTGAAGAACCCACTCCAAAGGAGAAGATAATTGCTCTCAAGGCGTATCACAAGAAGGTCACAAATTATGACTCTGACGACAATGAATCTCAAGATGACGAAGTTGACCTTATCACTTAAAACTTTAGAAAAATCCTAAAGCTTGAGAGATCAAATAAGAAGGAGCTTAATGACAATAGTGATAAAGAGCCTATATGCTACAACTGCAAAAGGCCAGGCCACATGATGAAAGATTTCTTCAAAGCAAAAAGAGAAAATTGATATGAACGATCAAACAAAGGAAAATCTTTGTCACACAAATATATAAATACAAGCATCTGGTATAAAAATAAAGCTAGTAATTCGGAAGAAGAAAGCTCTCGACATACTGTAAATGTATGCTTAACGACATTCATTAACGAGGTAAAAGATAATCCTTTACTTAAAGAGTTTTATTATAATAAATTATCTGATGCTTTTAATAATTTATTTGAAGATCACAAGAAGCTTATGGATAAGTATAAGCAAGCCAGAAAAGATATTAAATCTTATCAGCTTGAGAATGAAAAGCTTACTTGTCTACTAAATAAAGCTAGAGACTATTCCTCTTCTGATGATTCTGTTTATATCTCCAAACTTAAGCTTAGCTTACAAGAAGCACTTGACTACTTTGATGAAACTAATCAAGAAAATGCTAAACTTAAGGAGGAGTTAAAACAGGAGAAGGAAAAGTACTCTAATGCCTCACTTCGAGTTGATGCCCTTACTGCTAAATATGATAATTTATATGCTACCTATAAAAAGTTAGAGATTAGATTAGGAAATCAGGTCATACAATCTACTACTCAGTCTAACATGAGACACGTGGCTAAACAAAAGAGCACTCAAAATAAGACACCAGCAAGCAAACCAAATGCTTCATACTATCATGCATGTAGAACACAACATACTTTACATAGTCATGCATTTTATTACAAATATCCATGCAAGACACGTCATACCACTTCACATACTCATCCTTCTATACCCAACACAAATGCCTATGCTACATGTCATTACTGTGGTTTAAAAGAGTACATTATACATTAGTGTAAGGCTAGAAAATTGGTTGATATGAATATGTATAAGTGGATTTCCAAAGCTAACAAATATGGATCCAAATCTTGGATACCAAAGTCTCTGTCTAATGATGTAGGTAGAACGCTTTATGTCAGAATTTAGCACCAAGGAGAATATTGGTGATTACAAAGCTACAAAGGTCATCTACCAAGCAATTACACCAAAATAAGTATGGCCACTTGAGCCACTTTGGTAACGTGCTAATTATTTTTTTCTAAATTGTTATAATTAAAGAATCTAGCATATCTTTTAGTTGGTATTTATTAAAATTAATGAGAGATGTGATATTAGCATGCTTAGTTAACTTTCTTGTAGATACTGACATCCAGCATGACTAGTTCTTTAGCTAAAATATTTGTTGTCACTATAGAGTTATTTACTTTCTATTAGTATGACACAATTGTCTATGTATGCTTTATATCTTTTAGTGAACGTTATTCGTCAAGAATTAGGATTCTAGATTTTTAATGTTGTATGATGTTATAATTTGCATATATATCTATTAAATCTAAGTTCTTTAAAGTTAAGATTACTTTTGGTTATAAGCCAAAAGGGCACTTCTGTCAAAAATGTGTAAATAGCCTAAGCGACATGGTACTTAAGTGTCTTCGGACCACCGCTAGCTGGGATTCGACCCCTATAGCTAACCCAAGATGATCAAAACTTTATTGAATAATGATTTGTTAAGGTTTATTTGGAATTTTTTCCATAATACAACAGTGAATCTAAGTCCTACTTTTGATTTAAAGTTGACAACTTTTAGTATAGACCGTGACACTATAACTTTTAGTAAGCACTACTGGGTTTTTCTAATTATTTCAAAACTATGCCACTTAGTTTTAATTTGAGTTTAGAGTTTCACTAGTTGCAATGATATGCATTTTTTATTTTTTACTACATGATTGGATGCTAGACTATGATTGGGATATCTGAGAGAAGTTGTTTCATTATCTCTTGCATATGACTAAATGTGCATATTCATTTATGCTTCTTTTTTATTATTGTTACCCAATATTTCAATATTAATATACTGCATCTAGTTTTCTAAAATTGATATCTAGTTTACAATTGGTAAGTATATGGTTATGATATGCATGTCATTATTCTACATATGGTGATATTCTAGCTACTTACTCCTAATTTACCACATGATCATATTATATGCTTTATGTTACTCACCTTGTTTTCATGATATATACTTCGTTTGCAGGGGAGCTTCTTTTTTATCATGTCAAAGGGCAGAAGTAAGTTTAAGTATATAAGTATATGTTTACGTAGTATACTTATAGTGATTTATGCTTATTAATTTTGATATATGCATCGATTATATATGTCTTAAACTTAACTGATTTGCCATAATAAAAAGGGGGAGATTGTTGGCCTAATGTTTATATTAAGTTTTTAAATATGGCTAATCGATTAAGTTTAGCATTATGGTCATCGATCAATCACTATAGTATCTTCTACTTAAACTCAGCATTATCCAGATATATAATATTTGCTTTTGTATATTTTCATGTTCGTCTAACATGTACTTGTAGAAAGTAATAAGCATGATAAGAAATAGACATATGCTATATGACGATGAGCCAAAGACAGCATTATACAAGAATATTTCATCAAACCGCCTATGACTTATCTGGAGCCTCGAATCCGGGGGTTTCGCTGTCCGGTCAGTGGACGGGGGTCGAGGTGGCAGTGCCCCTCGTGGGGGCGAAGAGACTGAAAGGTATTCAGATTCCCGGATCTGTTTATCTTTGCACAATTACCGTCAAGGAAAAAACTATCTTCAAGTTAGCAGATATTTTAGAAGTTTGGCGTCATCAGTGTTCTTGATTTTAATATATATTTTAATATATAATTTAATATTTTATTTGAGTCTAGGATTGATGTAAGCTGAGTCACAGTGGCAAATCCAAGTACCTATACCTAGATACCTAGTCTACTCAAACAAACCAAAGAACCTATACACCAAATCAGGCCACATTCATTAACAAAGTCAACCATACTTTAAAATTGAACTCGGACCGAATTCACCCCGAACTCGGATAAAACTCGGTTACCCTTTTGGTATAAAATCAACCAGTTCAATTAGCTCCTAATTTCTTGGCCCAACGGTTGAAAATTTGAATTAAACCCCATCTGAATTCTGTCCGAATTCTGTTTGCCAATACCCTATAAATAGAGTTGGATTTCCATATTCCTACTCACTCAACCATTCTCAATCTTTCTATCCTATAGTGAGTAAATTCTCAGAGCCTAAACTTTCTTATCTTTAAGATTAACTCCCAGCCTTCTAGTGCCAAGTGCGGTCTCGGTCTAGAAGTCTACAGAGTTATAAAGAGCTTGGCTCTATCAGTTTTCTCTCTTCTTCTGTGTGAAGTCTGTGTGCCCTTTGTATCAAACGCACGTGTGTGAAGTTGTGAAACTTCGGATCAAACCTCGTGGTATAAAGAAGTCGACAAGTCTTCTGATCAAAGCTTGTGATTCACTATTGGTGATTATAGTGGATAAAACTGCGAGCTTGAGTTCTCAAGACTGGACTAGTCCTCTCAGAAAAAAATCAGTATACATCACGGTGTTTGCTTTTGCTCTCTCTTACTCTTACTCTTATTTTATTACTGTCTTGCATATACACTATTAGTTAGTAGCTGCCTTCACTCTGCTTAATTTTTAATTTGGTAGATTATTTTGCTGTACTCTATTTACCCCCCTTTAGAGTTACCATACATGGTCCTTCAAGGTATAATTCTTTCTTGCTTGTTGTGGTTAGTTCTTTTCTTAAATTTTGAGGACAAATTTTTTCTAAGGTGGGTAGACTTGTCACCCTCATATTTCTAAATAAGGGTATTTTAGTTATTTTGTATATTTTATTTATTTAGGTAATTAATAATTATTAGTGTGCTATTAATTAATATTGGTGTTGTGCTATTTTATTTATTTATTAGCGAACTAGCCCACTAGTTAGACTTGACACTTGTGAACCCAATTGGACTTGTCATGACAAATAGTGAGCCAACATGGACCAAGCCCAATCCATTTCCACTAATTAATTAAGGAGAATAAGACTAATTTGCATTAATTAGAGACTTTCCAAATTAGCCCTTCCCTAATCCTATGCATAACTACCAATTAGGGGCATGTTTGACATTTTATGTGACTTGGAGAAGGGAGAATAGGTGTCAGCCACTATAGAGGGGCTCTCCTCTCTCTCTCTCTCTCTCTCTCTCTCTCTCTCTTCTTCATTTGTAATCTTAGTTCTTTGATCCCCAATTCCTTCATTCCTCCATCAATCTCTCCTAATTTATTTGCATTTCTCTCTTATTTTTATTACTCAAAGAGCATTGGAGCTTGGAGTTGCAAGGAGCACTTGGAGGAGGAGCTTTGGCAAGTAGATCGTATCTGGATCGTGTCTAGTTAAGCAATTTATTTGGAATCCATCTCCCAACAGGTATAGATCTAAAATTTTCCATCATTCTAGACTTTAATTCATGCATTTGACTATTAGGAACAATCCCATGGCATAAAGCTCCCCATAGGAAGAAGTTCTAGGCTCATAGAGATGGGAGAATTGAAGAAGTTGGCAGTAGCCAAAGCAGCAGCATATACGAAGGAAGGAAGGAAGTATGGGGGTGTAGTTCTTGGGTTTGGCATATCAACTTGGTGCTAATAGAGCATAAAATTGCAGCTTAGGCTGACTGTAGGAGGTGTGCAGGTGCACATTTGTTCAAGTGTAACTGATACCTAGTATTGTAATTCAGTACAACTTAATGCCTTGCTCGAGTTCAAGCCTATGGGCAGACCTGCCGTATTGATGTGGTACTGGGTGGAAGTGTGACGGAGCTAGGTTAATGATAGATGGGTGTGATACTTGGATACATGTAGGTTAGCAAGTGGATGAAGGAGGGATGTATTTGACAACAAATGTCACGATCCACACCCGCTTTTCGGATACGAGTACGTGGCCAAGCCCAGCCTACGTCGCAGCATCGGCGGTAGTATGTTGTCTATGATAACAATGGTCCATTAATCCAAATAGATAATATTAAATCAAAAATTCAAAACTATTGCTCATACACAACATTTACATAGTTTACAAGATTCTTACTTTATAATTAAATCATAACTCGGGAACAAACCCGCTAAACATCAAATCCAAAGAAGTTGCTAAACTATCTAAATTCTAATATTGGCCTGCAAAAGCATCTCGATCTCCAACAAAATCCAATGAGCATGATAGCAAGTCACCTAAAATGTTTACCCAGTTAGGATGGAACGAGTATAATCCAATAGTAGTTTCAGTTAATTGACAAGTACTATAAACAGTAAATAGTTATGAAATTCTTAATGAGCATATAATAATAGAATATGGTTTATTATAGAGGAATAGTTAAATAAAGAAATAATGAAAGACAAGAAAGAAGAACAGAGAAGTATGTAAAGATAAACAGATATGTAAACTAAAAAACCTGTCATTCAAATGTACAATCAGTAAGTATAGATTAATCTAGAATGACTGCATCTAACTAGTATTTTGAAATACCAAGTTGACATGTGAACGGCTAGGGGATAATATCCGACAAACCACACGTGTCGTGTGTGACTGCTATTATTCCAGAAAGACTATGGGATGGAAAATGTAGTTCACACGTCTCCTAGGTATTTTCCTGTCCGACAAGTACTCATGGATCCAAGTCTAGACACGAATAATCTTAATAGTCCAGAAGATGTCAACAGGCCAGAAAATATATTAGTCCAGTAATCCATTAGTCCAGTAATTCATTAGTCTAGAAAAAAGGCAATAGGCCTGAAAATATATTTCTCACGAAAATGAATCCATACAATACCAATTCGTGTATCCATCGTGTCAGAAATCAGGTAAAATAATACTATAAACATGCATCATAGAAAATATTAAATAATAAAAACTATCAGAGAATGTACTCGCCTGTGGTCCTTAGCTGGTACGAGTCGGAATCCAAGTCAAAGTCCAAATAGCCTATGTAGTACAAATTTACCATGTCAAAAAATATTTTATTTTAATTTATTTAATTCTAGAATAATTACTCTAAAATTCTATTTTAATCTTATTATTCTTATTTTTAGGTTAATTCCTAAATTTTGTCCAAAAAAAATAAATTTTTTCAACTCGAGACGGCACACAAATCGAGGCGATCTGTTGACCGAAAAGTCAACCAACAAAAACTCGACCTTCATGCATAATTTTTTATAAATTTTAGTGTCAAAAACATGCTTGAATTTATGGCTCGTCCGAATTCAAATTTGTTAAGAAATTATTGCACATACCACATTCGTATTGTGCAACGGTGGTTAATATCTGACCTAGAAGTTCTACAGAATTAACAGTATAGAAATATTTTGAATTAAATTTTGGGAAAAATATATGTCAATAATCTCGACATTAAATTTTTGAAACTTCAAATGGTTCATAATTCTGATTCCTGGTTCTCCCAGAATCGCAAAAATACCGAGACGCGTCTATTTTTAGACATGTTATGCTCTACAAATTTTCCAGAATTTAATATTCATAAATTCGTAAAACAATTTACATATTCAGAAAACTAACCTCAATATGATTCTAATGCAAGAAACTAGATAGCGTTTGGAGTCCGGAGCTATGAGTAATGGCTTCTGGAAGATGAAGGAACCCTATATGGCAATTCTCCAAAATTTGGCTTATAGAAAAACCCTAGAAATTATAAACTAACTATTATATATATAGAGGAGAGAGGGAGCAGCCGGGGCTTGGAGTGCGCAACGTGGCATCCATCCACATACTCCCGCTCGGATCAAACGGTCAGGGTTCGACCCGGCTTGGCTCGACTAAGAACAAGTCGGATTTGGACTCGGCTCGGCATGGCTAAGAGTCGTCTGGGCTGCACCCGCACCCACTCTCGGGGTCGCTGACATCGGGCCCCGCCCAATTTGCTGTGGGAGGCTGACGGGTGGCCCCTATTGGCTGACTAGGCAAGATATTTATTTTTATGGGTTTTCTTTTTCAGAAAAATAGTTTTTAATTCAGTTTTTCCTAATTAACTCAAAATAAATTGCTAAAAATAATTAGAAAATTCTAGAAAATATATTTGATTATTTAGAACCTAAAATAAAAGTTTGGGATATTTTTAATTATTTTTGCCCCTAAAATAAATTCTTGCAAGTCCTAGGAAATTAGTATTACTAGTTTTTAATTAACCAAAAATTATAAAAAATCCCAATAGCCCCAAATTATCCTAAAAATAATATTTAAGCTAGAATTTTAGGATATGGAGGTTACAAGTCTACCCTCCTAAAAAAAATCGTCGAAATTTAGGACAGAACAAATACAAAAAAAATTTACCTCATAGCGCAAAAAGATAGGGGTAACGCTCTCTCATCTCATCTTCCCGCTCCCAAGTGGATTCACCGGGAGAATGATGCCTCCAAGCAACACAAACCAAGGGAATTACTTGGTTACGAAGCACCTTATCTCTGCGGTCTAAGATCTCCATTGGCTACTCCGGATAACGGACCTCAAGCTCTGAATAATCTAATACATGGCTAGGATCCGCCACATATCGTCTCAGCTGGGACACATGGAATACGTTGTGTACACCTTCCAATGTAGGCGGTAAGGCTAGTCGATAAGCTACTACTCCGACCTTCTCTAGAACATTGAAAGGTCCGATGAATCTTGGACTAAGCTTTCCACCTCCACCGAAATGAATCGTTCCACGTGTCGGAGAGATCCTCAAGAACATTAAGTCACCAACCTATGTCAAAATAGGAACTTAACATATGATCTAAGAACGTAATAGATATTTAAATAAATGAATCGATACCTCAAACTCTAGCGGTCTTCTGTGGCTATCGGTCCACTGCTTCTGTCTGTCCTGGACCACTCGAAGTCTCTCTCTAATATGCTTTACCTTCTCAGCAGCATCAACTACCATTTCTAGTCCCAAAAGTACTCTCTTTCCTATGTCATCCCAAGATAATGGAGTTCGACATCTCCTACCGTATAAAGCCTCAAAAGGAGACATCTCTATACTCACCTGATAGCTATTGTTGTATGCAAACTCTACCAGGTGAAGACGATCCTTCCACGAGCCACCAAAATCTAGTACACATGTCCGAAGCATATCCTCGAGCGTCTGAATAGTCCTCTCTGACTTTCCATCTGTCTGAGGGTGCTAAGGAGTGCTAAATTTAAGTTGGGTACCCAAGCTAGCTTGCAAACTCCTCCAAAAGTGGGACATAAATCTACTATCCCGATCGGAAATGATGCTTACTGGAACTTCATGCAACCTGACTATCTATCTCACATATAAATCGGCAAGCTTCTCCGTGGACAATCCTACTTTGAAAGGTAAAAAGTGGGCTAATTTGGTCAGCCTGTTAACAATGAACCAAATTGCGTCCTTCCCTCCTGGAGTCCATGGAAGTCTAGAAACAAAATTTATCGTGATATGCTCCCATTTTCACTCAGGAATTGGTAGTTGTTGTAGCAATCCTCCTGGTCTATGCCTTTCAGCTTTGACCTGCAGGAACACTAAATATCTGGAGACAAAATATGCTACCTCGCTTCATCCCATACCACCACATGTGTTCCATCAGGTCCTTATACATCTTGTTAGATTCCGGGTGTATAAAATACTGAGAACGATGAGCCTCCTGCATGATCTCTTCCCGCAAGTCCCTGCTAGGCACACATAACCTAGTCCCGTGCCTTAAAGAACCATCCTCAGCAATAGAGAAGTCATCCATAAATCCTGCCTGTACCTGAGCTCTGAGGCTTCGCAGACCCTCATCCTGGTACTACATCTCTCGATCTTCTCCATCAATCCTGACGGAATCTGCATGCCCATCATCTGTGTCTCCAATCATGGAATAATAACCTCGACCCTCATCCTGGTACTACGTCTCTCGGAGCAGTCGCCCAGCACCGTCGCTCGCCCCGCGTCCGCGACCGCGAGCACCGCACATGAAAGTGACATCAACTTACCCCTGTGCAGACGCTGATTCCCGTTCCATCGCTCGACCAAATTCGACCCCGTCTTCACCGGTATGTTCATGACCTATCCCTCTTCCAACTCTGTATATTAGTTTCTTTCGAACAACGAGTAACCCTAGGTGAAAACTGAGACCAAGTTGGAGAAAACGATAACTTTTAATCTCAGAAAAACTGCTATAACCATCCATGTTTACGGACTCGTATCTCCCATCACAGAGATCCAAACTTAAAAATTCTTTTTGCTATGTGAAGACCACATAACCGAGATTATTTTTTGTAATTATATTATTTTAATTGGTATTATAGGCAAAAATTCCTTGTGCCATTGGACTCGCGGTATCGCGCTGGTCCTGTGACCCAATTTTTACGCAATTCTGAGATGGTTGACCAAGCCGCCTATTTGCGGGCCCAACGGTTGACTTTTTGGGCAAAATTGTGTTTGGCTCACCGTAATCCAAAATTGGACATACCGTTGAGTTCGTAATAACATTTATAATTGTTTGACCTATAATTTGTCCCATTTAGAGACCTTTATCCCTGGCACACTTTTTGGTACAAAGTGGCCCATATGTGGACTCCACTTTGACCCAAAATTACCGTTTTGCCCCTGTTTCCAAATTGGACGCAAGGGTAGTATTATTTTAGCTATCTAGATGATTTCGAAAATGTTAGTGATGTTTATTTCAGCATCCGGAGATGTTTATTCAGAAGCCTTAGTTTCTGATCCCGTGTCCTTGACTTCTGGATGCTTACTCTATACAGATTGCTTGCCAGGCAAGTATACCTTGCCATTGTACTGTGATTACATTCCATATGATGCATGTATATTTTATTTTTGTTATTTAGTTTATATATTTTAAACTGCTATATAAACTGCGCATCCAAGGAAACTTGGGTGCAACGACGGTGACGTCCTATTCTGTTTTTATTATGTATATGCATTTGGACCTACTTTATGAGACCACCCCATTATCATGAGGAATTTTTATGTTTCATTGGCCATGACACTGTTCTTACATAAGTGTAAGTCACATGTAGGATACGAAGTTGCGTACTCGGCTGGCCACTGTTACGTATATGTCGTGCGACGGATAGGGATAACTGCTGATAGAAACTTTGCATGCTAATATACCTAGCAGTTATTTAGAGGTTTCATCGTGTCATGGATATGACATGCTTATATCATGGGAAAGAGAGAAAAACAAGTAAGACATTTGGGCTCCTTTGCACTTTTCTTGTGTAACCCGTACGCTCTACCGGAGATGCACGGTCATGATGACCACTATATATTATATATTATCAGGCGGCCTCTGCCGTTCAAAAGACGATATGCTTTGTAGGCCCCTGAATCTCTAAGAGAATCATGCCAATCCTATTTTGGCCAGATAGCCCACTTGTTGGAAAGTTGTTCTCAAACTGCATTCACTTAGATGGTTAGGCGACCCCATTAGATATTTATTTTTCAGTACTTTATTGGCATATTTATATGTATCTTGTTACGTCCCTCTGAGGACCTGGTACCTTTCCAGATATAGACGGGCAGGAGTATCCACAGGAGTACGGACCCGGACCTGACGCTTCTTACCAGACTGAGGAGGTCTTATCTTCAGAGTATCTTTGATCCATCGCAGCTGCTGAATATTCTAGTTGCTATGTCTTTTTCGATATTTATCTTATATTAGAGTTTGATCTCTTCTCACTTTTAGTAGTTTTAGTATAGTCGATTTGCAGTGGATTTGTTTACATCCGACTATCATACTTTGAGACTTCCTATTTGAT
The DNA here is from genome assembly GCA_036927795.1 of Iris macrosiphon. Taxonomy (NCBI): domain Eukaryota; kingdom Viridiplantae; phylum Streptophyta; class Magnoliopsida; order Asparagales; family Iridaceae; genus Iris; species Iris macrosiphon. The sequence goes on from JAYESA010000005.1 coordinate 135,294,721, forward strand.
ATTCAGTTATTTATTCCCATTTATTTATTTATTTGTGTTGTGGATGAAAGGGGGATTAAATCGATTCTAGATCGATTTAAGACCAACATAGGTCTATTTATCGATCGCATTTCCTGCTGAGATCCCAAGTCTCTAAGTGGGCCCTCTTGGCCACCCACGACCTTGGCTTTTTAGGGAATCCTGCTCCTGTGTCGTAGGACTTGTAGCTCGGCAGTCCACCGGGTAGGTTTCTTTATCCTTCCTGTTTCGAGTGTCTTCTTGGAGATTGAGTGTGACTTGTTGACAGTATATTACCACTGGTGGATTTGATATTCATGTACAGCGCACGTGTGTGTATGGTTTCCATATATTGGAGTTCGTATACATACGGCTGGCGTGTTACGTATTCCTAGTCCTACGTATTTTAGGACTGGGGCGTGACATATTTTTGTGGTGGCCCATGCAGGTCTAGAATATATTGTCTCGGTTATGTTACTGTACCGAACAAGCCTGCGTATAGGAATAGAGTATAGGATCTCACCCACGCTTGACTAAAACTCATCCTTCCTTTCAACTTCCTATTTAAATGCTTGTATCATGTTTGATTCCTGTACTTCTTTTAATCGTTTTGTCCACCTACAGAGAGATGGATATGCGTAGTGGATGTACTGTCGTCGATGTCACGCCCCAATCTCCCGCAAGCTCGATAGTCCCCGCTGAACGTGAATCACCACGTTTACAGCTCTCCCGCAGGACCATCGTTCTCATCGGGACGTGATGCTGTACGAGCCTGGAGTTGCGCTCATACAAGGCGATGTTGTCAAACACCAAAGTTATCATCGAAACAACCAAGTTGCAGCGGAAGTCAAGTATTGTGTACCAAGCACACATCAGAGTAATACACAGCGAAGCTCACGATAGGGTCCAAATGAAATGCCCCGAAGGCAATGCCACGAAGGCTATGCCACGAAGGCGATGAAATACTCTTGCTCTTTTCTCTAGCCCACAAAGGTACTTACAGTTCATACATCATGCCTCGTATATCCAAGCAGCGCCACTACGCCTGCGTACCTGAAATATTGCCCACAAACGTGGGCCAGTACACAACCGTACTGGTGAGCGGGGTAACCCACTCGCCTAAGCTGACACTAAGTAAAATAGTGAATGCAAACAGTTATATGGTGATCTTTCTAGTTGAATCCTAGATTCATTTCATGGCATAGGGATAACATATTAAGGAAAGCTGTAAAGCAGTTTAAGCATGCAAGCATTCAACTCAAACCAATCGACAAGCAAAATATAACCAATCCGAAGGATTCTAGCATGCAAACCATCATGCTCAAACCCAAGCAACGTGACTATCGTATCGAACCAACAACCAAGCCTCACTATCCATTCTCAACAAAAATACTTACAATCCAATCCCAAAGTGCACACTCTTGCCGAGGCAAGGTGGCCGCGCCTACACGAAAGCCAAACCAACAAAATAAAAGCAAGCAAACTCTTATCTATATGAAGTCATTGGCCAAGCCATAAAGGACGTTGATCGGACTGATCAAATATGGTTCTATTCGAAACAGCGCTAAGTAGCTAACCTACCTGGATCGCATCCAACCACCGGCACCGCGCCCAAGGCACGTTACCAAATTGTCTCCTCCATGGCCGAACGGTCCCGGTGCCCCGAAGCCTTCCGTTCGAGGAGACCAAACCCTGTGCAACACAGGTTGTTTGTGACATGCAGACACCAAGTAGGTATGACGAGAGGATCGAACATTCTCGCCCCACCAAGCGATCCTAGACTCGTTCAACCAATAATCCAACCAAAACATCCATAACCATTCTTCCAACATATTGCCCAAGGCACCATTCACAAGTTATTCCCATAGGCACAATGCCTCTTCTCAACACAGTGTTTTCAAATGGTTCAACACCCCACGCTCAGAACAATCCCATGGCACAATACCACAACAGTGGCACAATGCCCTCGCCGATGCAGTTGTTCGGTTTCGAACTACAACTGCTCGCTTTGCAAGACAAAGCGACCAAGTGATACTCGTGCACGGATGCATCGCTTGCCCAAATTCTCGATATTCCCAATGCCTCAATGAATTATTCCAACTGTCCAAGTATAATCCTAATCATTCAACCAACTGCCTCAAATGTAATATTCCAACTCTAGCTCCAACCAACTGCCTCAAATGTAATATTCCAACTCTAGCTCCAACCAACTGCCTCAAATGTAATATTCCAACTCTAGCTCCAACTATCCAACGCGCAAATCATTTTAAGCCACAATCCTACCAAGCAACCGACGTACACTCTATGCACGCCTCAGTGTAGTGGTTCCCAATGTTTCAGCCCAAGTGTTCAAGCCTTTACGTGTTTTCTATATTATTAGGCATGAAGGAGTAGAGGAGAAGGGAAAGATCACACTCACAATGTTTGATTCCGTTAAGCATCCTGTCCTGCCGATACGGCCAATCCCTTGAACCCGTGGTCCGATGCAAGCGCGATCTACTCAACTGGTATGACCGTGCGAGCAGGCCGTGCTCTACAAATCATTCGACCGATCAGACTGAGGAAGATGGCATTATTATTCCAACCCATCTATCTCAGTACTGCTCTGAACGAACACCTGATTTCTATCGAATCCGCTAGCCATCTGCACATAAAATAACTCAATCAATACTTCTTCCCAAAATCCAACAAATCAAATATAAACAGCATTTGTTTCATTAAATCCGACTCAGCGTAACGCACCGAGCGGTTGCGGGCGTTACATAATATACCACTTAGAATCAGGTTCGTCCACGAACCGTGCTGGTACTCATTTCTATCACATGTCGTTTGTCCAATTCCATAGATCTGCTTTATGCAACTCTCATACTCATGATTCTGACTCAGCATCTCGCTCTGTTGAACGCTCGTAAAATTTTATATTCGCCTTGCAGCTCAATACGAATTCCTTGTATCGCTTAGTTTTGGATCGTACACATATTTAAGGCGTCCCTGAAATACATACATTTCAGCCGAGCTTTGCGATAGCAAATTTGAACAAGTTACAAGGGTATCTTTATGTCCGAGGCATCCATTTGCTTTACTCCCAATTGAACCAAATTACGATTTTCATTCCAACATATTCGATTGAGCACTATTCTCAAATATGATAATTTTCCACCGACTCAATCAGTTCGTGTTCTAACTCAATCAATCCAACTATTTCTGAATCTGTACTAGCAATATCTCCAAATATATCTCATGCACTGAACGATCAACTCAACTGATACTACCCCAACTAGGCAACTTACCCAAATATCAAACTTTGCTTAGATCAGCTCAGTCCAAACATCTCTTCCATCAAATCTTAATATCTCACTGGGTGAACATCTATATTGAGGTTCGTGTGATCCATGAAGATCTCGCCGCCACGCCAAAGGATAGTGTCGCCACATTTTCAACGTGGACACACTCGCCATAATTCCTAGGTTGCGCATGGAATAGTTCTTCATGCTGCTTCCACTACCTCGAAGCATAGGACATCACCTTTGCCTTCTGAACGAGCACGCTTTCCAGACTAAGTTTCGAGACATCTTATAAATCTGAGGCACATCTGTCCCTTCCAGTATTCGCAAGGATTTGATCTGAACGAGCTGCTGCTTTAACTTCACGAGCTAGTTTCACAGTCGTCAATTCATATGAATGCTATTCCTTTCCAGGGCACGATGAGTCAGAGGTGATGCCATCGATAAAAATTTTCGACTCTGAATCTCATCAGTTGACTAGGCTACTTCCACCATCGCTTCGATCTTCTGGCTGCATCTTCAGCTGAAGACTATCCCAAGGGTCTCTCAAATCCAACACTCAGTCGATAAGCCAAATCTCTAACACACATTACTCACATCTGCCCTCGACGCATTCCCAAATACGTCGCCTCAAGGGTCGTTCTATGGGTCTACCATATTCAATCTCTGATCTGGCGGGCATACGCTAGGGTCAGCTATCCCGAAGCTACGCTCGATAATTGTAATCATCACGATGGACAGTTACTATGAACCCTGCTATATCTCATCTGCAAATCCGAATCAAAATCCAACCATTCCATCCGAGCAAACTTTCGAATCCGAGAAATCATGCACTACCTCTGCTGATCTGTCAACCAAAGGCCGCTTAACCACCTAGAGTCTTGCTATCTATCCAAGCCACAGTTCGAGAACTGTGCTCGTTGAAACCGTCTTCCATCAAATCGTCGTTCTGCCCTGAATCCATCAAATCTTCCAAATTGCATGTTCGATTCTCGCAATACCACTGCAATGATTCTCAAAACTCAAGACTTGCTCAAATTCCTATCTGTTTGCCGCGTCCCACAATGCACGTCCAACTTACTCGAGCAGCACAACGATTTGTTCCAACGTTGCTCCCACGTTTAGCTATTCTTCAAAAGTCTGTCCGCCATAATCTTTTCCTTTAGTTATTGCCTCAATCCGTTCACGTCTTCCGGAGAATCCATCTACCATTGTTGTACCATTTTGCCCAAAATTCTACTTCCGCTAAACCTGAGTCGACTTCTCGAGCAGCAATATCCAAAATCCTTCAAGTTCGTGTGAAACCATCGCATTGTTCCTCCAAACCAAGATCGTGTTTCATTACTCAACCAACAGCTCAAATGTGTTGCCTAAAAATCGTAGTCCGTGCTCACTATCCTCCGATCCACCCATGACTCGTTCAAGCGTATCCCAACTATTCGTTTCGATCTCGTCCATCTCTCAAGTTCAATGATACTTTCATTTGCACAAGCCCGTTCTCGCTTGCTCAACTCAATATTCACTTGCTCCATTTTTCATTCTTCCTAACTCAACCGACGTGCACCAACCAACTTGTATTTCTGTTACCCGAGTCCGTTCAGGCAATTTCCATTGATGTCTAACCAAAATATTTTCAATGCCTTGCTCAATATGTGGTATCCAATATACCACTCCGAATTAAGTCGCTACTCGCATTATGATTCCTTGCACTGATCCAAGATTCGTTCGAACCATCCCTCATGAGTGATCTTGCCTTTCCCAACTGTTCCACACATTTGTTGTACGAGCAACTCGTGCAACATTATCCTGATATTACCAAGCCAAACTCAAACCTACTCAACCGATGCGCCACAGCCAAAATTCTAACTTCTATCCAATACTTCGCTACACGAGCAACTCGTGTAAAGATCCATTCTCAAACGAATGCTTCTACTCATAATATACTGCATAACCAATCTTGTCTGCCAACCAACTGATCCATTGATGCAATCAGAAACTCCCATAACGACAAGCCAAGCTAACCCAACGAAAGCTCTCAACTTGTTGCACAAATGCAACAACGCCACCCACCTTGCTGCACGAATACAACAACGCCTAACGAGGCTAAGCGATCTAACAAAAACCAACAAAAGCAACGCAACCAAGAATAACATGAGGCTACAACCAGCAATATATTGATTATTGCATAAAATATCCAATGCGGCACTGAGTAGAGTCAAGAGCTAGACGACACGCGGAAGCTATTTAGAGTTTGTGATGAAGCGAAGGACCAAGTTCGAGAAAATGAACCAGGCGCTCTGATACCAATTTGTTACGCCCCAATCTCCTGCAAGCTCGATAGTCCCCGCTGAACGTAAATCACCACGTTTACAGCTCTTCCGCAGGACAATCGTTCTCATCGGGACGTGATGCCGTACGAGCCTGGAGTTGCGCTCATACAAGGCGATATTGTCAAACACCAAAGTTATCATTGAAACGACCAAGTTGTAGCGGAAGTCAAGTTTACCAAGCACACATCAGAGTAATACTCAACGAAGCTCACGATAGGGTCCAAATGAAATGCCCCGAAGGCAATGCCACGAAGGCTATGCCACGAAGGCGATGAAATACTCTTGCTCTTTTCTGTAGCCCACAAAGGTACTTACAGTTCATACATCATGCCTCGTATATCAAAGCAGCGTCACTACGCCTGCGTACCTGAAATATTGCCCACAAACGTGGGTCAGTACACAACCGTACTGGGGAGCGGGGTAACCCACTCGCCTAAGCCGACACTAAGTAAAATAGTGAATACAAACAGTTATATGGTGATCTTTCTAGTTGAATCCTAGATTCATTTCATGGCATAGGGATGACATATTAAGGAAAGCTGTAAAGCAGTTTAAGCATACAAGCATTCAACTCAAACCAATCGACAAGCAAAATATAACCAACCCGAAGGATTCTAGCATGCAAACCATCATGCTCAAACCCAAGCAACGCGACTATCGTATCGAACCATCAACCAAGCCTCAATATCCATCCTCAACCAAAATACTTACAATCCAATCCCAAAGTGCACACTCTTGCCGAGGCAAGGTGGCCGTGCCTACACCAAAGCCAAACCAACAAAAGAAAAGCAAGCCAACTCTTATCTATATGAAGTCACTGGCCAAGCCATAAAGGACGTTGATCGGACTGATCAAATACGATTCTATTCGAAACAACGCTAAGTAGCTAACCCACCTGGATCGCATCTAACTGCCGGCACCGCGCCCAAGGCACATAACCAAATTGTCTCCTCCATGGCCGAACGGTCCCGGTGCCCCGGAGCCTTTCCGTTCGAGGAGACCAAACCCCGTGCAACACAGGTTGTCCGTGACATGCAGACACCAAGTAGGTATGATGAGAGGATCGAACATTCTCGTGCCACCAAGCGATCCTAGACTCGTTCAACCAATAATCCAACCAAAACATCCATAACCATTCTTCCAACATATTGCCCAAGGCACCATTCACAAGTTATTCCCATAGGCACAATGCCTCTTCTCAACACAGTATTTTCAAATGGTTCAACACCCCACGCTCAGAATAATCCCATGGCACAATGCCCCAACAGTGGCATAATGCCCTCGCCGATGCAGTTGTTCGGTTTCGAACCCCAACTGCTCGCTTTGCAAGACAAAGCGACCAAGTGATACTCGTGTACGGATGCATCGCTCGCCCAAATTCCTGATATTCCCAATGCCTCAATGTATCATTCCAACTGTCCAAGCATAATCCCAATCATTCAACCAACTGCCTCAAATGTAATATTCCAACTCTAGCTCCAATTATCCAATACGCAAATTATTTCAAGCCACAATCCTACCAACCAACCGACGTACACTCTATGCACGCCTCAGTGTAGTGGTTCCCAATGTTTCAGCCCAAGTGTTCAAGCCTTTACGTGTTTTCCATATTATTAGGCATGAAGGAGTAGAGGAGAAGGAAAAGAGCCCACTCACGATGTTTGATTCTGTTAAGCATCCTATCCTGCCGATACGGCCAATCCCTTGAACCCATGGTCCGATGCAAGCACGATCTACTCAACTGGTATGACCGTGCGAGTAGACCGTGCTCTACAAATCATCCGACCGATCGGACTAAGGAAGATGGCGTTATCATTCCAACCCAGCTATCTCAGTACTGCTCTGAACGAACACCCGATTTCTATCGAATCCGCTAGCCATCTGCACATGAAACAACTCAATCAATACTTCTTTCCAAAATCCAACAAATCAAATGTAACCAGCATTTGTTTCATTAAATCCGACTCACCGTAACGCACCAAGCGGTTGCGAGCGTTACAGCCGATGGCGACACACCTTTAGAAGTCAATGGCCAAACTCGAGAAGATACCTCGATGACACCTAGACTTCTGGGGCCAGATGGACAGACTTACAATCCAGTTCCGTCTAATCCTTCTGCTTCACCTAATAGGACTTTTCCATCTTCATCGACACCACAGGATGGCCAGACACAGCTGTTCTAATTCTTCCAAATGATAATACAGGAACAGAGACAACAGGCAACCATACTAGCTATAGAGCAAAGGCAGCAAGCGGCAGAGTAGAGGTAAGAATTTCTAGCAGCACTTGAGAGAATGGTTGCACAGGCTACTGTACCAGCTCAAGCACTAGTTTCAGTACCTCGAGCTAGAGTTGGTTCAGTAAAGGACTTTATAAAGATGGGTCCCAAGACGTACAAAGGCACTAAGAGCCCAGAAGAGACTATAAACTAGATTACCCACACTCAGAAGTTATTAGAAGCATCACAGCTACCTACAGATCTATGGATGACAAGCGTAAGGACGCTGCTTGATGGGAATGCCCATCACTGGTGGGAATCAATGGAGTGCCAGTTGGGTACGTATCAGACTTGGGAACAATTCTTGGAGTACTTTGAGAGGAAGTACTTCCCGGATACTGTAAGGGATACATTGTATGATCAGTTTCTTCATCTGGAGTAGGGAAATAAGACAGTTGACGAGTATGATTTAGTCACCTTAGTAAATATGGTGCTACCTTGATACCGAATAACTTGGGAAAGGCTATGAGGTTTCACCGTGGACTGACTCAGGAGCTCCAACACTATATTAGCTCACAGTCCCGGATCTCTTATACCGAATTATTGACAGAAGCTAGATTACAAGAGACCATCAGCAGGGGAAAATGAGGTCAACTGAGGACACAACAAGGACCAGTAAGGACACAACAAGGATCAACAAGGATACAACAAGGAGGGCCTATCAGACATCCTTTGGCACAGCAACAGCAGTACCAGCACAGAGAAGGACCGTACCAGATTTTGGAGAAGCCCCACTGTAATTACTGTGGGAAACACGGGCACATTTTAAGATACTATCGGACTCGTTTGGGATAATATATGAGGTATGGTTGCAGACAACATATGGCAAGATACTGTCCAATGCAGCAGACAATGACACTTCCACCGCCAATACAGAGGCTAGCGCTTCCCGCTCCGAAGCCAGTTCAGCAGATGACTAGACCAGGAGCACCTCGACCCCCAGCAGCCGAAGGATTTTAGCGAGGACCATCGCTACCTACTCAGGAGGATCAGTACACGAGGGCCAGTCATAGATTACCACAGAGAAATGGGCAAGCTTTTGTACTAGAAGTGGAAGACATGGATCAGGAGATTAATGTTATAGCAGGTGTTACTCTTGTTTTTACTTTTTTTGTGGTGACATTATTTGATACGGGAGCCACCCACTCGTTCATATCTTCTAGTTTTATTGCCAAACAAAATATTGCCACTACACCTTTACCTAGTTGTGTAAGAATTCTCACTGGAGGAGGATTTGTACCTGTTAGTCGGATTTGTGGATCGTGTCCTGTAGTGATTCGTGGCAGAGAGATGAGTGCCCGACTCTTAGTCCTTCCTATGCCAACTTTTGATATTGTGCTTGGAATGGACTCACTAAGCAAGTACCATGCTTTCTTTGATTGTTTTGGAGAAAGCATTCTTTTTAAGGTACCAGGCCAGCCTGAACTTGAGTTTGCACGAGGATCCACAGAAGCCCTTGATGGTGTTCAGCTTGCAATGGAGGGCGTTATCTATCACCCCATTAAGGTAGTGGTCTCTTCTCCCTCCTTCTTTCGAGCCGTAGTTTGCTTTGAGCTCGCTGACCGAGTAGCTACAACTTCAAGAGGGGAATTCGCTCCAAAGCAGGTCCCGAAAGGGTTAGCGTAGCGGGGCTGATCAACCAAACTTTCATCCAAACTTCTACTACCCACTGACTCTAGAATTGTCAAAATGCAAATCCCCTATCTTTCTAAATGTAGATGCTGTACAGAGCCCCAAATTGAAAACCACTGAACTCCCCTTTGTCCACAGTGAACTTTCAGAGTTTCAAGACGTCTTTCTAGAGGAATTTCCAGGACTACCCCCGGACAGAGACGTAGAATTCTCGATTGAGTTGACACCGGGAGTAGCACCCATAGCGTCGCATGTTTATAGATTGGCGAAGAAGGAGATGGATGAGCTGAAGGCACAGTTGAAAGAATTAAAGGAGAGAGGTTTCATCCGACCAAGTGCATCACCCTGGGGAGCACCAGTGTTGTTTGTACCAAAGAAGGATGGGTCAGTGCGTATGTGCATTGACTACAGATCCTTGAATGCAGTGATCGTAAAGAATAAATACCCATTGCCATGCATTGATGACTTATTTGATCAGCTTAGAGGAGCCAAGGTGTTCTCGAAGATAGACTTGAGATCGGGATATCACCAGGTGAAGGTAAGGAAGCAGGACATCCCGAAGACCGCATTCAGAATAAGATATGGACACTATGAGTTTCTGGTCATGCCATTTGGATTGACCAATGCTCCAGCTATCTTTATGGACTTAATGAATCGAGTCTTCCATCAGTATTTAGACCAGTTCATGGTCGTCTTCATAGATGACATACTTATCTATTCGAAAAGCTACGAGGAGCACGAGAAGCACCTGCGGATCATCCTAGAGACCTTGAGGAGAGAGCAGTTATATACGAAGCTCAGTAAATATGAGTTTTTCTTGGATAGAGTCTCATTTCTTGGGTATATCATTACAAGAGATGGTATTTCTGTTGATCCAGAGAAAATCTCGATATTTGAGACACGGCCCGTTCCTAAATCAGCATCGGAGGTGAGGAGTTTCCTTGGACTTGCGGGATATTACCGAGGGTTCATGGAGAACTTCCCAAGGATAGCAGCACCTATGACTAGGTTGACTTGCAAGGACCAAGAGTTCGTATGGACCGACGAGTGTCAAGCCGCTTTCGAGGAGTTGAAGAAGCGACTGACCACAGCACAAATAATGACTATTCTATCAGGATTAGGAGGTTATGTAATTTACAGTGATACATCAGGAAAAGGCTTAGGATGTGTATTGATGCAGCATGGCAAGGTGATTGCATATGCATCTAGATAGTTATGAGTGCATGAGAAGAATTATCCAACTCATGACTTGGAACTTGCAGTCGTTGTATTTGCTCTGAAGCTATGGAGACATTACTTATATGGGAAACGAGTGGAGATCTATACAAACCACAAAAGCCTTAAGTATGTCTTCATGCAGAAGGAGTTAAATATGAGACGACATTGTTGGCTTGAGTTGATAAAGGATTTTGAGATAGAGCTACATTATCACCCAAGCAAGGCTAACGTAGTAGCAGACGCGTTAAGTCAAAAACCAGCAGCTTTCTTCTTGACGACACAGAGAGAATTATAGGAGGACTTGCAAGAGCTTGGCATAGAAGTGATATTACCCGGAGCAGATGAGATATTAGCCAATTTACAAGTACATTCATCACTAGTAGAGAGGATCAAGGCAGCTTTGCCTACGGATGGAAGATTCAGGAGATTGAAAGAAAGGACAAAGGCCTGAGAGCAGACGAAATTGCACATTCATGATGACGGGACATTACGATATGGTGATCGTCTATATGTTCCCAATAGAGAGATTCGACAGGAGCTTATGGCAGAAGCTCATAGTTTGATATATTCTATTCATCCTGGAGGCACCAAGATGTTCTGTGACTTACGATAGTACTTTTGGTGGCATGGGATAAAAAGAGAGATAGCTCGCTTTATAGCCAAATGTCTAGTATGTCAGTAGGTAAAGGCCGAGCATCAGAGAACAACAGGGTTATTGCAACCACTTTCGATTTTAGAGTAGAAGTGGGAGCACATCACTATGGACTTCGTCATGGGTTTTCCCAAGTGTTCAAATGGAAGAGATGCAGTATGGGTAATAGTGGATTAACTCACCAAGTCAGCCCATTTCTTGCCTTCTAGAATTGGCCAGTCTACAGAAGCTTTGGCTGACTTATACATGAGGAAAATTATGAGATTGTACGGCATACCGGTCAGTATTGTGTCAGACAGGAATTCGCGTTTTATATCGCACTTTTGGAGAAGCATACAAGAGAATCTTGGGACTCGTCTGAAGTTCAGTACATCTTATCACTCACAGACAGATGGCCAGTCCGAGCGTACTATTCAGACATTGGAGGATATGTTGAGGGCTTGTATGTTAGACTTTGGAGGATCATGGGAGGACCACCTACATCTTGTGGAGTTTTCTTACAATAATAGCTATTAAGCGAGTATCCAGATGGCTTGGTTTAAAGCATTGTATGGAAGAAAGTGTAGGTCTCCTGTGTGTTGTAGTGACATGGGAGAACGTCAGATTCTGGGACCAGAGTTGGTAGTCAACACCGTTAAGACAGTGAAGAAGATACAAGGGCACTTGCGAGCAGCACAAGACAGGTAGAAGCAGTGGACAGACCTTCATCGTCGTCCCTTGGAGTTTAAAGAGGGCGATCATCTTTTCTTGAGGATATCATCTACTAGAGGCATTATTCGATTTGGAGGGCGTGGCAAGTTCAGTCCAAGGTATATTGGACCATTTGACGTGCTGTAGAGAGTGGGAGAAGTGGCGTATCGACTTGCGCTACCACCTTCACTTGAGGAAGTACATGATGTATTTTATGTATCGCAACTTAGGCGATATGTGACAGATAGCAGTCATATTCTCGACCATTCTAAGATCATCATTGGGCCGAGCTTGTCATACCAAGAGCATCCCGTGCAAATCCTTGATCGTCGAGAGAAAGTGTTGAGGAACCAGTCTATTCTTTTGGTCCGTGTGGCATGGAAGCATGGCGCGCCAGGAGAATCCACTTGGGAGTGCGAGGATGACATGCGCAAACATTTTTAGTTAAGTGTTAGGTTTTAGTTAAATAACCAAAACCCATACCATTAACTAAACCTACCCGCTAACCCTTAACTAAAACCTAACATATTCCCTTAGAAAATCCCAGCAGCAGCAGCGTTTCCCTTCACCGCGCAGAAGCACCCGACCCCCCTCTCTTATCTTCTCATATATATATATATATATATATATATATATATATATATATATTAAAACACTAACCCTTACCATCTCCTCGACCCTGTGCCGCAACCCAGGCATAACACCGCCGCCGCCATCGCCGGAGCAGCCGCCCAGCACCGCCGCTCGCCCCGCGTCCGCGACCGCGAGCACCGCACAGGAAAGTGACAGCAACTTACCCCTGTTCAAACGCTGATTCCCGTTCCATCGCTCAACCAAATTTGATCCCGTCTTTACCGGTATGTTCATGACCTATCTCTCTTCCAACTCCGTATATTAGTTTCTTTCGAATAGCGCGTAACCCTAGGTGAAAACTGAGACCAAGTTTGAGAAAAATGACAACTTTTAAACTCAGAAAAACTACTGTAACTATCCATGTTTATGGACTCGTATCTCCCACCACAGAGATCCAAACTTAGAAATTCCTTTTGCTATGTGAAGACCACATAACCGAGATTACTTTTTGTTAATTATATTATTTTATTTGGTGTTATATACAGAATTAAACTGAGTTAAAAATTACGAAAAATATATTTTTGAACCTTCAAAATTTGTGATACGGAGCGCGCCACGCCAAACCGGACTATCCCGTCACCTACCAATTATACCGAAAGGCGCATATGGTATGTTCAGACGTGTGAGCTTTCGCAGAAACTGATTCAGATGCGTGTGCGCGTCAGAATCAGCCCGTATTCGCAAAAAGTTTATGTATCATGACTTTTACAAAATATCGCACCATTTAGTGTACTCTCGTCGGAATACGACAAAACTTGCTCCATTAGACTCGTGGTATCGCGCTGGTCCTGTGACCCAATTTTTACGTAATTCTGAGACGGTTGACCAAGCCGCCGATTTGCGGGCCCAACGGTTGACTTTTTGGGCAAAATTGTGTTTGGCTCATCGGAATCAAAAATTGGACATACCGTTGAGTTTGTAATGACATTTAGAATTGTTTAATCTTTAATTGTCCTATTTAGAGACCTTTACCCCTAGCACGCTTTTCGGTGCAAAGTGGCCTATATGTCGACCCCACTTTGACCCAAAATTACCGTTTTGCTCCTGTATCCAAATTGGACGAAAGGGTAGTATTTTCTAGCTATCTCGCTAATTCTGAAAATGTTGGTAATTTTTATTTCAGCATCCGGAGTCGTTTATTCGGAGGCCTTAGTTTCTGATCCCGTGCCCTTGATATCTGGACGCTTACTCTATACAGATTGCTTGCCAGATAAGTATACCTTGCCATTGTACTGTAATTATATTCCATATGATGCATACATATTTTATTTCTGTTATTTAGTTTATATATTTTAAACTGCTATATAAACTGCGCGTCCAAGAAAACTTGGGTGCAACGACGGTGACGTCGTATTATATTTTTATTATGTATATGCATTTGGACCTACTTTATGAGACCACCCCATTATCATGAGGCATTCTTATGTTTCATTGGCCATGACACTATTTTTATATAAGTGTGAGTCACATGTAGGATACGAACTTGCGTACTCGGCTAGCTACTGGTACGTATAGGTTGTGCGACGGATAGGGATAACTGTTGATAGAAACTTTGTATGCTAGTAGACCTGGTAGTTATTTAGAGGTTTTATCGTGTCATGGATATGACATGCTTAGAGCATGGGGTGGGGAGAATAACAAGTAAGGCATTTGGGCTCCTTTGTACTTTTCTTGTGTAACCCGTACGCTCCGTCGGAGATGCGCGGTCATGATGACCACTATATAATATATATTATCAGGCGGCCTCTGCCGTTCAAAAGAAGACATGCTTTGTAGGCCCCTGAATCTCCAAGAGAATCATGCCAATCCTATTTTGATCAGATAGTCCACTTGTTGGAAAGTTATTCTCAAACTGCATTCACTTAGACTGTTAGGCGACCCCATTGGATGTTTATTTTTCAGAACTTTATTGGCATATTTATATGTATCTTGTTACGTCCCTCTAAGGACCTGGTACCTTTTCAGATATAGATTGGAAGGAGCATCCACAAGAGTACAGACCCAGACCTGACGCTTCTTACCAGACTGAGGAGGTCTTATCTTCAGAGTATCTTTGATCCATCGCAGCTGATGGATATTCTAGTTGCTATTTCTTTTTTGACATTTATCTTATATTAGAGTTTGGTCTCTTCTCTCTTTTAGTAGTTTTAGTATAGTCGATTTGTAGTGGATTTGTTTCCATCCGACTATCTTACTTTGAGACTTCCTATTTGATATTCATTTATTTATTCCTATTTATTTATTTATTTGTGCTGTGGATGAGATATAGATTGCGTGTGACTTGTTGACAGTATATTACCACTGGTGGATTTGATATTTATGTACAGCGTACGTGTGTGTATGGTTTCCATATATTGGAGTTCGTATACATACGGCTGGCGTGTTACGTATTCCTAGTCCTACGTATTTTGGGACTGGGGCGTGATACTAGGAGACGTGTGAACATTCCCTTTCCATCCTATGGTCTTTTTGGAATAATAACAGCCACACACGACACGTGTGGTTTACCGGATATTACCCCCTAGCCGTTCACATGTCAACTTGGTATTTTAAAACACTTGTTAGATGCAGTCATTCTAGATTAATCTATACTTGCTGATTGTACACTTGCATGACAGGTTTCCTAGTTCACATATCTATCTGTCTTTACATGCTTCTCTGTTCTTCTTTCTTGTCTTTCATTATTTATTTATTTAACTGTTCCTCTATGATGTACCCTATTCTATTATTATATGCTCATCAAGTATTTCATAACTATTTACTATTCATAGTACTTGTCAATTAACTAGAACTGCTATTAGGTTATACTCGTTCCATCCTGACTGGGTAAACATATTTAGGTGACTTGCTATCTTGCTCATTGGATTTTGTTGGAGATCGAGATGCTTGTGGAGGCCAATATTATAATTTAGATAGTTTAGTAACTTCTTTGGATTTGATTTTTAGCGGGTTTGTTCCCGAGTATGATTTAATTATAAATTAAGAATCTTGTAAAACTATGTAAATATTGTGAATGAGCAATAAATTTGAACTTGTGATTAAATATTATCTATTTGGAATAATGGACCATTGCTATCATAGATAGCGTACTACCGTCGATGCTGTGGCATAAGTTGGGCTTAGCCACGTACTCGTATCCGAAAAGCGGGTGCGGGTCGTGACAAGTTTTAGTGGTGGCCCATGCAGGTCAGTCTTCGCAAGTTGTGCGATGTCATGGTTAGTACTTCAACTTATAAATACTAGTTGTGAGCCTGCGACTAGAAGATGCTCATTCACAAGTGTTTGTGGTATTAAACGAAAGAACGAAATGTATATAATACGAGGTTTGCACGAAATCCGCTTTTTTTGGTTTACAAACAAACTTGTACAATTTGATCCTATACGAGGATGTAGGAGTACAATTTATTTAATCTGGATAGATAATTGCTATAGGTGTCTGATCTGCAGTCGATCACTTTAGCCCTTGGACTACACGATGGTGAAGAAGTGTCGTGGAAGACGGAAAGCAGCTTCGTAGGTGGCGGAAGAGGATGGATGCACGAGGCCAATGTCGTCGATCGCTACTCTTCGCCTGAGCTCTGGATGCTTCTCTCTCTCTCTCTCTTAAAGACTCTCCGATCTCTCCTCAATCTCCAATGCTTCGACCCGTGGTTCGATCCTCTTTCAAAGCTTTGCCCTTGCTCGATTTTTAAAGTCTCGACCTTTGTTCAATTTTTTGACCTTCTCCTCTGTTGATAGAGGTCTCTATTTATAGAGTTTTGGTGACAGTGACCACTCAATCGGTATGGAAATCGAGTAGTGGAAAGTACAGCACCCTTTTACACAATGGTTAAAATAATCAAAGCCTGCGTATAGATGATCTTTTGAATGAGCGTGTGACGCGGGTCCAACTAAGGGACAAAACGCGTATAATCGCTACGAAGATCACGGCATAGAAGCCACGTAGGTAGGTATCCCTCTTGTAAAAGAGGTTGGCATAGAAGCCAATGTCTGTCACTATGGCGTAGAAGCCAAGTAGGCATAGAAGCCGAGTAGGCGTAGAAGCCTGATGGCATCGAAGCCGAATAAGCACAGAAGGCCGAATGAGCATAGAAGCCGAACAAGCATAGAAGCTGAGGAGGCGTAGAAGCTGAGCGGACACAGAAGCTGAATGGGCGTAGAAGCCGCTGCATAACGTGCCAGAGTGGTCGTAGAGGCCGATCAGTCACAAAAGCTGAATGGGCGTAGAAGTCGAGGTGATATGGACGTCTTTAGCCAAAATCACGGCTCTTGGAGATATAATCAAATCTCTCGCATTAAATGCAGAGATCCGCCATCATCATTAATTGCAGAGACGTGTTCCGAGGGCCTGCCACTGTTCTGAGCATTAGGTGCAGAGACGTGCCTCGAGCCCTGTACGAAGAGCAGCTTTTGACGTGGCAGTCTGTTTGTCTTTCGCAGAGCGTAAATAGTTTGCGTTTGCCTATGTAAAATAAGGCAGCGTATCCCCTTGTATGCCTAAAAGCAGTCTCCGCTGAGGGGATGTCAGTAAATGACGGTTCGGTGATATTTAATCAAATCCTCTGCATTAAATGCAGAGATCCGCCATCATACCGTGGGACACGTCCCGAGTGGTCTGCCATCTTTCCAGCCGTTGTTTGGGTAGTCGTGCAGCACTTTTTGTCAGGAGTCAGATGTCAGGTTCACTGCGTGACTTGACAGGTTCATTTCGGGGAAGGCGAAGCATTTCTCGTACGCTTTAACGCTGCTATGAAAGCAGATGAGTTTTACGCCATGGAGGCGATGAAATACCCCGTCTACGCTGAAGCGGCCTGGATATACTGTATTTACTCGGATGGTCCCATCATATTTTATGCCGTGCTCAGTGGAAAAAGTTCTGTTGCACTCTTGATGGCCTTGAGGTTCCCTGCTTACGCTGCCTTGCATCACCATGTTGCGTAGAGCTATCCATCGTATTTTTCATGCTTCTACAAGACCCCCTTCAAAGCTTTCAAATTTCTTCGGAATTTAGAACGCTTTGAATGAAGCATGAACCGCTCCTCGTAACTCAAAACGTTTCTGAATGGAGCGTTGAAACGGTCGATGCTGTCTTTATGGCAGATTTATTGGGGACCGGTGTGACCTCTCTCGCCTATAAAAGGCCGAGGAGTTTAACCTGTTCTTCCCGTATTCCTTTCGCCACACAAGGATGATCGCCGGAGTCCGTCAGGTTGATCTGAGGAAGAAGAAGACCATGTTCTTCCAGCATGAAGGAGCCAAAAAAGATGGCATCTTCAAGCAAGTCTCATCTGCAACGATGGATCATGGAAGGACATCTTAGCCTCCCTTGCTCGGGATAATCAGGAACTTTGTATGGTGGTTATTCGGGAGAGAGGGAGAATCTTATTTCACCATGCTGCTTGCAAGTGGCATCTTCTCCCGTTACCTCCGGGGGTGAGAACAGCGACTGGCTCTGACCTCGGGTATTGAGTTGGGTTAAATACCTCAACTCAATCTGTCACAGTGCACGAAGCATAGGATTTGCCTAATTTAGGCACGCCCAGTTCGTACTCTCCCTCCATTCACCATTCTAGTCGGTTGTGGAAACCGACCAACTGCTGGAGGAGAGATGAAGATTTGGCGTCCGCGCAAGAACCTGTCAGAACAGATTTCGGGCGCGATCTTCAGCCGACGATGGAGCAGTCTTTGGCAGACGGCATTTCCCTCATATATAATCATGAAAATGAAGAGAAAACCCTTATAGATTGGATTTCCCTCATATGTAATCATGACTTTAATCTTTAATAAAATTGTCTTTCTTCCGTGCATATGATCATCTTGCCATACTTTGCTGTGAAGTCTGAATATGTGTAGCTTCAACACGTTTGATTCTTTATGCCGACTCTGTTTAGAAAGAGTGCTAGGCCCTGTCCTGTCTTTTACGTATAACTGTAGATGCGTAGAAAGTCGTTTTAGCATTCGAGTGTTCGAACCGTCCTGCTATTTTTAGGAGTGAGGAACCACGTAGAATTCGGAACTGCTGCTTCTGATGAACAGAATTCCTTTGTTCAGACATCATCTTCAAGAATGTTTTCTCAAAAATCCCTTGGAACAGGGTCGAAAAATGGCTGTCAAACTGAGTTGCCATCTTGATAGATAAAATATTCAGACTAGAGTCTGGATGAACTTTGAATCGACCTATAAAGAAGAGTAGTTTTTCAATGTTGAACTCTGTATGCTTCGGGTACTTGGGATATCTTGAGGTCAAGAACGAGTATCTTCTGTGTGAACTCTTTGCAATTGACCGCTTTTGAGGACCGTTCAGATGTACGCGTGATCTGGTCGGTGTATCCTTCAGATGTGCGGGAAGTCGTGGAGCGTGAAATCATTAGTCTGCAGCTTCTGAGCATAAAACAGCATCGAGCGTGAAATCATAGACTTGTAGTTCCTGAGCGTGAAGTCGTAGGTTTGTAGCCTCTCGAGCATAAAAGCTACTGAGCACAAAGGCATCTGGGCGTAAAACCCGACTTGTAGCCGTCGAACGTAAAGCCGTAGATTCGTAGCTGTCGAGCGTAGAAAGCTCCTTAGCGTAGAACTGTAGATTTGTAGCTTCTGAAAAGAAAAGATTTTCGAGCGTGAAGTCGCAGATCTGTTGCTTTTGAGCGTAAACTAAGCGCCACCGAGCGTGAGATCATCGATTTGTTATCTATTGGCATGAAGTCGTAGGATTGTGGCCTCTCGAGCATAAAAGCTATCGAGCACAAAGGCATCCGGGCGTAAAACCATAGACTTATAGCTTGCGAGCGTAAAACCGTAGATCTATTGCTGTCGAGCATAGAAAGCTCCTTAGCGTAAGAACTGCTGACCTGCTTTGCGCGAAAAACTTTTCGAATTTGCTGACTGTCTGCCTTCTCTGAATACTAGGATGACGTAGGACCCAATCATAACCGAATATTTAATTAGGAGATTTGGTTCGGGGTCCGAGGAGTCCATTGGAAATCTATATATATCCCAAGTTTTCTGAGAGAAAAACTTTTCATCCGTCTTCTGCGAAAGAAAGCCTCCGACTGTTCGAGCTCTTCTCCGAGTCTTCTCTGAGTCTTCAAAGTTTCCAGTAATGGCCTCTAAGCAATCCTCCTCCTCTAAGGGAAAGAAGATTGATTCCTCTTCTCGTTCTTCTGCCCAAGCAGGAGTGCCTCCGGTTGGACAGGGCGAACCCCATTCTGAGCTAAGCATCCCGCCGATGAGCAGTGCACCCGGCCTGATAGGTAGAGCTTTTGGGACGAGTGAGAACGACTAAAAAATCCTTCGCACACGTTGAACATGACCGCACTAGGTCGCCTTCTGTGCTGATAGACTCTTTGAGGAAGATGATACACGGAGACGTTTTGTCTTTTTACGCCCACATTCCTAATGTGTCAGCGTAAAAACTCCATTTTTTCTGCAGTTGAGCGTAAAAGCTTTGACCGCCGAAAACTTGGTGTATACCATTAAAATTTGAGTTTTATGCTTGTGGATGGACATCCTGGCATAATAACTCAATTTAATCAATCTGACGTAAAGCACAGACCGTATACTGCCAACCTTGAATTCTACGTTTTTTAAGGAAATGGATTCCAGCGTAAAGGCTCAAGTTTCACAGTCTCGGCGTAGAGCACGGACTGTTGTTTTTCCTTTTTACGGATGCTGTAAGTCCCGGAATGTCTAGTTAGGAACTGACGTGTTTCTTTTGGTGCTTTTGCAGTTAACTTGCATGAGTCTCCACTGGCTGAAGTGATGGGCTCTGCCGTCGGGATGCTGCACTCCAACTATTTG
Organism: Iris macrosiphon; assembly: GCA_036927795.1. NCBI lineage: Eukaryota > Viridiplantae > Streptophyta > Magnoliopsida > Asparagales > Iridaceae > Iris > Iris macrosiphon. The sequence goes on from JAYESA010000005.1 coordinate 135,315,229, forward strand.
GAGGATCTGTCACACGTGACATTTCCTATCTCCGGGCCCCAGTACCCCGAAGGAAGGGAAATTCTGATATTGGCTCAGGGCGAGCGAATGCTGCTAAGCATGATTAATGGAGAGCCTTTGACGCATGTAGACGGGGACCAGTATATAAAGTCGGCCTTTCTTTTCGGGGACATGATTGATAAGAAGTCCCAGACGAAGCCAAAGAAAAAACTCTGGGTTTTCCCTGCCGGGAAGTTGGTCTTGAGTCTGCCCAAGATGCCGAGAGATTATCCTATCTCGGCATTCTCCCATGCTACTCATCCTAGGAAGATGTCGTGGATGCTGACTCCCGATCTTCACGGTAGGCTGGGGAAGATCTTCTACCAGAAAGGATCTGGCCTATTTGTCAACCGCCCTTCCGGTCATGTGACGTTGTTCAGGGGATTGTACCCGGGCAGTGTCCCTAGTGAAGACAGCTTGTTTCTCCAGTCGGTGCAATTGCCGACCTTCTGCAATAATTTCATGGGGCACGGAGGAGTATACCCCAAGGCGAATCCTCGATGCAATGGGTGGATGACCCCAACAAATCTTCGATGGGCTCGCTTAGTTGATTGGGCCCTGGAGCATTCTCGGATCGAGTTGGAGAACATCGGTCTGTTGGCAGCTGTGAGTGCTACCAGCGTTGGGTTGCCTCCTAACCCAAACCTGTTTTTGGCACTGATGGAGCGATATATTCCGCTCACCGGGACTTTTGCCACTCCGCTGGGGGAGTTGGGATTGGCCCTTCACGAGATGGCAGAAATCTCGAGACTGCCGATGGGGGATACTCCGTACGAAGAGTATGTTCCCACGAACCAGGAGTTGGGGGATTCAGACCCTCGGGTAGTGGAAGTGTATCAGGAGCTGATGTGCCACTACCTTGCTTGCACCACCTTTTACGCTGATCCTTCAGATTTGGCTCACACTAGTAAATGGACGTCCTACCTCTTTTTTCACAGGGCTAGGGCTGCTCAGCCGGAGAAAGTCTTGGAAGTCAAGGATGAGCCTGTGAATCCTCTGAGCGTGCTGACTGCTCAGGAAGTCGACGATCTCCTGGAAGAAGCAAGGGCTCTGGATCAGATCCTCGTCGAAGGAATAGGAAGATATCCTGCAGGTACTAAGGCCTACAGCTATCTGAGGCATTACCGCAGGGCTTTATCCAAGGAAGCTCAACTGGCTGGCTTCCTCTCTATATGGCTGCGCCGACTGGTTGTACCCGGCATCATATCTGCGGATCGTATTTACCGTAATATCTTGTGGCCTGCAGTGCATCTGGTGTTTAGGGCAAGACTGGGCTTGCTCCCTGCCATGGTGTGCCGCATACAAGCTGGCCTGAGGGCGATGACTGAGGCGCTGCTCGTTGATAAAGCTCGGTGTGAAAGCTTTCCCCGGGTGGAATTACTATACCTGTATTTGATGGGATGATTAATTCTCCATAACCCTCGGGTGATGTCCCCCGGTTCCGACAGTAGCTTGGGGGGAGTTTCTTGCTGAATTATAAGAAATCCTCTTGGAATGTGCTCACAGTTTTAGACTGTCGACGGGTGCTGCATTGCGGTCATAGCTGGAAGCTTCTTTGCAATGTCCCCCCTGTTCATCGCAACCAATCGGGGACTAGGCTTGAGGACTCAGGTAGAGATAGGACTACTCTTTCTCCTGAAGCCTTCAATTGGTTGGTCTGCATTAGACCCTCCCACCTGCTGTACAGAAGTGAAGATCACTGCTTCTTCGAACCCTACCTGCCTAGTCGGTTTGCCAGGCAGTTTGGGTATGATCAGTTGCATGTGGGCAACGTCGTCACCAGCTTCAGGTCCAGAGGTGGACTCATCGATGGGGCGAGGGGATGGCAAAAATTTTTCATGGGCTGCACCGGGGCCATTTTTATTGTGCCCTTCGTCACACCTTCCACGGAGCTGCGCATCCTGCATTCGTATGCCTAGTTCTATGTGGCAACGAACACCTCCCATCATGATTTTGATATGGGTGGAAGTTTTAGGGTGCCCTCTTCCAAGCTTGGGGGAAGGGTTGAAGTCCCCTCGATTTCTTCTGACGAGGGTGACGAGTCCGCTACTCCGGATGAGCCTCTCGTATCGGTACCGAGGGGTGAAATACCTCCGCCTGCAGGGGCGTTGGTAGTCTCCGGGAAACGAAGGGCTTCCGCTCTGAAGGAGGCTTCCCCTCGTAAGAGGACGAAGAGGATGGTTGCTCTTCCTCTCCAGATTCCTGGCATTGAGGCTCCTGGAAGTGAGCCTGCTTCTCCCTATGTCGGGAATGATTCTTTGATTGGGGGTTCCTCGCCTTTTAGAGAGGAACCTTCTGCAGTTTTGGCCGGTGGCGCCGGAGAATCTCAGCTGGAGGCTGCTACCGCTGCTACTGCTTCAGGTAGTGGAACAAAGTCGCCTTCGAGGCTGGTTATAAGACTCCATATACCTTTGTCCGGATCAGCATTGGGAGAGGCCCCTACCGTGCCCGTTAGCGCTTCTGACGAGATTCCAGTTGACGAGCCTCAAGTGGATCTTGGCGAAGACCTAGAAGAGTATTTGTCAGTGTCAGTTAGCAGGCCCTTGTCTCCAGGTATGACAGCTTGCCTAGCATCACTGTCGTCTTTTCGTGCCTCTTCTTTAGGGAAATTAATATCGTATGGACATTAACTTCCTCTTATTTTCTTCTCAGGAGACGACCTCTTCGGGGAGGGCAATGCACATGCGTCCTTCGGCTCCGTGTCAGGTCCTGGCATTGATACGGAGGTGCCTGGTTTTAAAGGGGAAACATCTTCGGGTGCCGGCTCGCCTGCCGACGAGGCTTCGATACCTCAAGAGGACGAGCCTGTCGTTGCGATAATGCCTCCTTCGAGTATACGGGTTGGCGCTTCCTCTTTTGTCGCACCCCCTATTGAGACGAGGACTGTGGCCACGTCGATTACGGTTGTCTCTGGAACGAGGTTCGACAACATTACAGCCACTCCTAGCGTGCATTCGGGCCTAGCTGCGCTGACCGAGCAGTATACCAGTATCTTCTACAACACTTTGAAAACGCTAATAACAATGGTGTTGGAGAAGAATCTGAACTTTGCGCGCCTGAAGAAGTCCTCTCGGTTTTTGATAGAGGCGATCAGGGACCTTGGCGATACTAGTTTAGCTGACGCTTGGAGCAACCCATTAACGAATACTCGCAGCTATCCCAAGATAGTGTTGACGATTTGGTCCAGGATGAATACGACTCACTGACTGCAAGGCTGGGAGAGTTGGAAGCTCTGAGCAGGTCCCTCGAGATGCGGCAGCAGGAGATGAGCGACGAGCACACCCTCTTAGAGTGTGTTGTTCCCCAGTTGGCCAAGAGTAAAGCTGAACATGAGAAAAATGAAGCGAGGGTCCGTAAGTTGGAGGCTGAGCTCGCTTTAGCGAAGGAGCGGTCTCGTGCTTCAGCCGCCGGTGTGCATGTGTTACAGAGCCAGATGGAAGAAGCTCAACAGAACTTGGCACATGCGAGTGCCATGCACGCCGCTCTTACACATTCTCTGTCTAATTTATCCGGTTTGAATGATGAGGAGACGAGATGGGAGCGAGGTCGAGCCGCCGTTTTGGACTCCAGGAATGAGAAGATGGCCAGACTGGCGCAGCAGATTCGTGATTTGACCGCTCCTCCTTCATGATGTGCTTTTGCTTTTGCTTTTGCTTTTTAATGTACTTCCGCTCTTTTTTGGGGAATAATAAAGAGGCTTTTCATCTGACTTTGTGGACCCGTTATTTCGGAATGTAAATGACGGGTTTGGGTGAGAGTAATATCAGAGGTAGTATGGACGTGATAGTCTCTCGGTAAACCCTTTTTAGCAGGGCATATCTATTCAGAGGTTATATGGACATGATAGAGTACGACCCAACTAGTTTCATTTTGGAAGTAGTTTTGTCAGAATGAGATTTTCGCCTTTATTCCACTTGAGCAGAGGAGTTTAAGCATAGTACCTTTTCAAGAATTTGCCATTGATAGGAGCCATTAGTAGGTCTCTATTAGGCTGGGCTAACCTGTAAGCGCCGTTTGAGAACGTTGTCTCGATCACGTAGGGGCCTTCCCATTTGGGCTGAAATTTGCCCTTGCTTCTGTGAGTGAGAATTATTGTCCTTCTTACAGCTAAGACTAGCTAGAGAACTTTGAACACTCTTTCCTTTACTTTTTGATTAAAAGATCTGGAAATACGCGCTTGGTAGAACGCGATGCTCTGTTGAGCTTGAAGGCGTTTCTCGTCTAATCCTTCTAGCTCTTGAAGCCTTAAAAGGTCATTCTTTTCCCGAGTTAACTCATTGGCAACTGCTATCCTGAGTGACGGGATTTGGATTTCGATGGAAAGAACTGTTTCGCTCCCGTAGACCAGTGAGAACAGGGTGCAACCTGTCGGTGCTCGGACCGTTGTGCGGTATGCCCAGAGACATTCTCCCAGCTTCTCGTTCCAATCTCTTTTGTTCGAAGAGACGAACTTCTTCAAGAGTTTGATAATAGTTTTGTTGAAGGCTTCGGCCAAACCATTGGCAGCTGGATAATACGCGGTAGAGGCGACATTTTGTATCCGATTTTTATCGCAAAATTGATGAAATGCTTGGCTGATGAACTGAGGTCCATTGTCATAGATTATCCTTTGGGGAATCCCAAAGCGATAAATGATGTGATGTTTGATGAAGCTGATCATATTGGATGTTTTTACCTCAGCGAGAGGGATCGCCTCTGCCCATTTGGAGAAGTAATCCGTGATGGCCAGTATGAACTGGTGACCTCTGGAAGAAGACGGGTAAATAGGACCAATGATGTCCATACCCCATGCTTCGAAAGGCCAGGATGCAACCGTAGGATATAGATGTTCAGACGGCTGGTGTATGAAGTCTGCATGGACCTGACAGGCCTTGCATCATTTGGCATACTGGATTGCGTCCGCGATCATAGTGGGCCAGTAATAGCCCATTCTCCTGATACGATCTTGTAGCTTAGGACTAGGTTGATGCGCCCCGCATACGCCGTCGTGAGCTTCGCGGACGATCTGTTGTGCTTCGTCCTTAGAGAGACATCTCAATAGCAGTCCATCGTAGGTCCGACAATATAGGCATTGTGAAGATGCATCAAAGTAGAAGCATAATGATCGTCTTTTGATGGATGCTGCTTCTTTAGGGTCCTCCGGCAATATTCCGTATGCCACAAAATCTATAAAGGGACTTCTCCAATCTCTCGTAGGAGGATCGGTGTTCACAGCATAACTGCGTTCGATGTGAGCGTTGTTCTTCACGCAAAATATATCTCTGTTAAGAAGGATTACCGAATTCTGCCTTCTTATAGGAGTAGCTAAATCTGCAGCTAGACTGGCTAGGGCATCGGCTTCCAGATTCTGAGATCGAGGTACATGCTCTAGGAAGAATCCCTTGAATGTCACAGCTATCTCGACCGTTGCTTGGGGATAGGGGACGAGGTCTGGATTCCAGACTTCATATATTCCCCTGACTTGATTGACGATAAGCAGAGAATCACCAAAAGCTTCCCGAGATTCGACCCCCAGCTCTTTAGCGACTTGGAGCCCGATTAGTAGAGCGTTGTACTCTGCCACATTATTGGAACATGGCTCATTAAGAGAGTATGCTCGATAGATGATGAGTTTATCGGGAGTAACCAGGATAATTCCTACCCCTAAAACCACGTTTCCTTTGGGACCAGTCCTGGAGGCGCCGTCGAAGAACAGTTGCCATGCGTCACTTTCCATTGCGGAACTATATTCTGCAACCTCGTCGGGAATGTCCTCGTATAATTTGGAGGCCTCCGGGATCGGATGAGCAGCTAGGAAGTCAGCCAATGCTTGGCCTTTGATGGACTTCTGAGGGACGTACACCATGTCATATGGTGTCAATAATATCGCCCAAGTTGCGAGTCGGGAGTTAAGAACACTTGGCTTGTTCATCAGTACCCGAAGAGGATTGATCTTGGAGATGATGTGAATAGTCTGGTCGGTGACATAGTGCCGCGTCTTTTGGATAGCGAACATCAGAGCCAAACTTTCTTTTTCCACCGGATTATACCGGTGCTCACCTCCGATCATCATTCTACTTAGATAGTAGATAGCCTGTTCATGTCCCGTATCATTTTTCTGCGCGAGAAGAGCTCCCAGAGAATAGTCCATCGCTCGAACGTACAGGAAGAATGGTCTTTCTACGACGGGAGGCACCAGTACTGGCGGACTAGTGAGGTAGCGCTTGATATCCCCGAACGCTTGCTGATAGGCTTCGTCCCATATGAAGGATACACCTTTCTTCATGAGGCGAGAAAAAGGCTGGCATCTTCCAGAGAGGTTGGATATGAATCTCCGGATATAGGCCAGACGACCTTGAAACCCCCTGAGTTCCCTCAGATTACGGGGTGGTCGCATTTCCAAGATGGCCTTGACTTTATCAGGGTCCACTTGAATGCCTTTGGCGATAATGACAAATCCCAGAAATTTGCCACTAGATACACCCAGAAAGGACTTTGTAGGATTTATTTTGAGTTGATGTTGGCGCATCAGCTCAAATACCGTCTTTAAGTCTTGGATGTGATTGACCCTGAGGCGGTATTCGTCGACCTTTCCTATAGTTGAGACCTGGCTTCAGTTTCAAGTCATAACCCATATTTTGTATGATCTTTAAGGCTTGCGGGCTGTACCTGTGAACTTGTATTTCACCAGCATCGTCATTGAAGGAATCTTCTCGTATAGTCGATTCGTTGCGCGTTCGGCCGAAGACTATTGAATGCTGACTGCTGCGGGCAAGCAGAACAATGAAGATAGAGTCTTCATGGGGTCCATATATCGTGACGACATTGGATGATGATGCTACTTCCCATATGTACGGATGATAGGAATCTATAGCTTCCAAGAATTTTTGCGCTATAGGTTCTATATCGTCATGGGGAGGGGATTCCTGATTTGGAATCTGAGCATCGATATACTGGAAAAGAGGATGTTTATTATCATCTGGAACTCCGTTCCTGGTTGCATTTACATCAGCCGGCTGCTTGTTGCGCCGAAGGTTGACGACCAAGGGTGGAGGCTTCTGGTTCAAAGTGATCACTAGAGGATCACCCCCTTTTTCTGACCTGGTTTTGTTCAGGTGGATAGCCATAGGCTCCATGGCTTTTGGACGAGTAGTTCGCCCTTTCACTCTGATTGACATTGGTCGTTCGGCAGAGGGTCCTTCAGGATCCCGGTAGTCTTGAGAGTATAACACGGCATCGAAATAGTATGATTCTATTCCTTTGAATGGATTTAGGTCAGCAACCTCCGTTTGTACTGTCCCTTGGGCGTCTACATATTTAAGGCATTGATGTAGAGTTGAAGGAACGATGTTGTGGTCGTGGATCCACGGTCTACCTAGCAAAATATTGTAAGATACCTCCGAATCGATGATATAGCATGTAGCCACCGATCTGAGGTTGCCAATCTGGATCCTCAGGCAAATTTTCCCCAGCGGCTTACTTCTTCCAGCATTGAAATCCACGATCGTAGTGGTGGTGTAAGCCAATTCGCTGGTAGGAATCCTCAGCGGTCTGAGCAGACTATGAGAAATGATACTGATTGATGATCCCGGATCTATGTGGATCCGGTCGACCTCTATTGATCCAACGTATCCGGTGTAATAGAGGGGTCTGTCATGCCTGTTATGTTTTAACAGCATGTCATCTTGCGTGAAAGTGATGTTCGGGACCACCTCTATCATACTGTGGCATTGAGGACACGCCACTGGTTCCTCGTGAGGGGACTTGAGCTGGGTCAAGTATGCTTCCACCTGTATCAGTGCTTCACTCAGGGCTAGACGAGTGTCTTGGGAGAGCCTGAGTAGCTCAAAGATGGACAACCTGGCTGGTGTATTGGCCAGTTGGGCCAGGATGTCGAAGTTGTATGGCTTCTCTAAACCTTTGTTTTGAATGCTTTTCACAGGTTTATCGAAGCATACTTCTTTCTGCTTCACCTTGTCCGCCGAAGTCGGTCTTGCAGGATCGGCCTGTGGTATGGCGGGCTCTGTAGCTGAAGCGTCTGCCGGTGCATCTTCCGGACTCGCTCCGTAGTCCTTGAGGTAAGCTTTCCCTGAACGGGTTGCGGCCAAAGCCTCGTCTTCGTCTGATGGCGAAGAGGTTACAATCATATGGCATGGCTTGCATTTGGATTTCTTCCTAGACTTAGCCTTAGCAGCATTAGTCTCTTTCTCGAGTTCCGATACTAAATCCGGATGAACCCACATGATCTCGCCCCGCCGGGTGGTTAAGGGTACCAGGTCATGATTTTGACCCCTAGCCGGAGGAAGATTGACGATGTTCATCGTTGTCCGGGAAATAGGTGTCACACCGTCTGGGACTTCCTGGAGAGGCAGATTGCAAAATTACAGGGAGATCATATTGGCCGTGACCGTCTTCTCGGTGTTATGCAGAGTGATGGCCTTAGCATCGATCAACCCCTGGATCTTCCTTTTCAGTATGTAACACGCCTTGGTCGGGTGGTGTATATATCTGTGGAAGATGCAGTACTTGGGGTTGTTGGCACTGTCGGCTTCACTGGGCCACTTCTCCTCCGGAAGGGTGATCTTGCCACTCTTGACGAGACACTCGAATATACTTGGAATATCGTCGTCGTCGAAAAAGTATACTTCGACGGGCCTGGAAGTCCCAGGTTTCGTCTGTGTGGTTGCCGCAGTCTTTTGTCTGGACGTATTGATTGCCAGAGCTTCTTTTCCTTTGGAACTGCGAGGATGGTCGTCGTTGGGGGATGACCTTTTGCCTATGTCGGAGGTAGAGATCATAATGCCATTGTCGCGCGCCTTGTGACTGTTGTCATCGGCGGCCACTGCTGAGATGATGAACGAGGGACAATCGTGGAACTGATATGGTCCTGTAAACACCGAGACCACGGAAAGGAGGTTCTTCCTGCAAATGTCCACTAACGCAGAGTCTGGAACTCCTGGAGGCATCTGTAGCGTGGCTTGACAAAAACGTTCGATGAAGGTGCGAACGTTCTCTTTTTTCCTCTGCTTGACTTCGATGAGAGAGGACATAGACATGTCCATTCCTCCCTCATAGAATCGTGTGAAGAATAAAGTCTTGAAGTCTTCGAAGGAAGTAATACAGTTGTCCGCCAGGCTACGGTACCACTGGTAAGCCACTCCTGAGAGACAGCCCTTGAACACCCGAGTGAGGAGGGCGTCATTCCCTTGTAGCAACACCGTCATCATACTGAAATAGTTCATGTACTGACTTGGCGATGTTTTCCCCTCGAACAGAGCCATAGTCTGAGGTTTGTACCTTGGAGGGAAAGGGACCTCTTCCCAGATAGCCGGGTAAGGCTGGTTGATTTCTAACTTCTTGAGCTAATCTTTGTGCTTCAAGGCATCGAATTGGGCTCTCAACTCCCGTACTGCTTGCATCGGATTTTCAGCCGGTAGCGAGACCACGGATTGGTGCGGAGTCGGTTGTATCGTGATTCCCGCAGGAGGTAATACATTCTTCGAGTGAGGAAGTGGAGGACCAGCTAACTCTTGATCTAGAGCAGGTTCTTGGACCATGTTGGATGGTGGCAAGTCCACCCCCACACGTATCTGTGCTGGAGGGACTGATGTTTGAGCCATAGCAGCCGCCTGTTGAGTTAGCATCATCTGGTGCGTGTTCTCCATCATGGATTGCATTTGTTTCAGAGACGTCTCCAGTGTAGTGATGCGCTGTTCCTCGCTCCCTGACGGTGAAGCTTCCTCATGTTCATCTCCAATGGCGTATACTCCCATTTCCCTGGGCATCGTTGAAGGATGTGTATAGGTCGCTGCAGAAGTCGACTCTATACTCTCAGTATTTGATTCGGGAGAATGGCGACCCCCAGCGTCGGAATCAGAGAAGTACGAAGTCAGTTGTTGTGACCTCGAACGAGTGTTCTGGAACACCCCATCTTCAGTGTCTCTGAGGAGTATGTTGAATCTCCTTCGGTTCGGAGTTCTAGAGGAAGGACGTCTTATGCCTGAGCTTCCTCCAGGTATATGTGAAGCCATGTTCACAGATGCATGCGTGGGCACTTCTTCTAGAAAAGATGGAGAGTAGCTCAGTCGGTCAAAAACTGGCCGTTTTGCTTTAGAACAGCAGCAATTAATTACAATCCTGTGACCATCACAACAGTGCTCGCTAGGAGGCATAATAGCCATGCTGGAAGATTCTCTCTCCTTGCGTCTCTGGATTAGATATTTGTGCAGGTCAGAAGAAGTTGCAGAAGAAGAAGATGATGGCTTGTTCCTCCTGTTCCCATTGGTAGGCGTGCGGATGATGGGGATCATAGTCTTCCTTGTGCCACTCGTATATAACAGATTGGCCATCTAGGTGGCGGATAATCTCCGAGGAGCGCATCTTTCCGTCAATCGAGCCTTTTGTACGCTTAGGGACTTTGCCTGGCATAATTTCGAGCTTCGCTCTGGTTGGCGTAAGGCTGAGGATGTCCTCAGGCGGCCATCAGCTTCTCGTATAATTTGGAGGGCGGGTAGATTGTTCCCTTGTTGGCGTGAATGCCGAGAAGTTAAGTAGCTCGCCGCTTGCTTTCCCTTGCGGAGATCACAGGTGTTATCTGGTTCCCCGTAGAGGTCAGATGTTGTCTTACGCGCGGAGCGTGCTTTGTACTTCAGATTTGGCGCTGAGGCATCATCAGAAGTTTTGTCTATTCTGCTACGGACGGAAGACTGGTTTCTACGCGTAGAGCGCAGTGGACACCTCTGGGTTAGCGCTGAGGCTTTGCCCGAAGTTTTGTCTGTACCGTGCGTAGCGGGAGACTGGTTTCTACGCGTAGAGCGCAGTGGATACTTCTGGGTTAGCGCTGAGGCTTTGCCCGAAGTTTTGTCTGTACCGCGCGTAGTGGGAGACTGGTTTCTACGCATAGAGCGCAGTGGATACTTCTGGGTTAGTGCTGAGGCTTTGCCCAAAGTTTTGTCTGTACCGCGCGTAGCGGGAGACTGATTTTAACGTGCAGGGCACGGAGGGAGCAATGCTACAACCTCATTGGTCGAAGAGATCGGAGAGTCCACAGGAATGGTAGAGGATATCTTGGGCATCCAGACCTTGCGCAGCTTCCTGTTGTTTTGTACAGAGAGAGAGTGAGAGCTACCCCCCCCCCCCGTCTGAAGCATGTCTTCATAGGCAGACTGGTCGAACTGGACGACCAGTGTCTTCTTTACGGATCCCACGGATACCGCATCGTGTTGAGCAATCGCTTCCTCATCAGAAGAGAAAGATGTCTCCAGCAGAGTCGCCATCTTGTTTGTGGTATTAAACGAAAGAACGAAATGTATATAATACGAGGTTTGCACGAAACCCGCTTTCTTTGGTTTACAAACAAACTTGTACAATTTGATCCTATACGAGAATGTAGGAGTACAATTTATTTAATCTGGGTAGATGATTGCTATAGGTGTCTGATCTGCAGTCGATCACTTTAGCCCTTGGACTACACGATGGTGAAGAAGTGCCGTGGAAGACGGAAAGCAGCTTCGTAGGTGGCAGAAGAGGATGGATGCACGAGGCCAATGTCGTCGATCGCTACTCTTCGCCTGAGCTCTGGATGCTTCTCTCTCTCTCTCTTAAAGACTCCGATCTCTCCTCAATCTCCAATGTTTCGACCTGTGGTTCGATTCTCTTTCAAAGCTTCGCCCTTGCTCAATTTTTAAAGTCTCGACCTTTGTTCGATTTTTCGACCTTCTTCTCTGTTGATAGAGGTCTCTATTTATAGAATTTTGGTGACAGTGACCACTCAATTGGTGTGGAAACCGAGTAGTGGAAAGTACAGCACCCTTTTACACAACGGTTAAAATAACCAAAACCTGCGTATAGATAATCTTTTGAATGAGCGTGTGACGCGGGTCCAACTAAGGGACAAAACGCGTATAATCGCTACGAAGATCACGGCGTAGAAGCCACGTAGGTAGGTATCCCTCGTGTAGAAGAGGTTGGCATAGAAGCCAATGTCTGTCACCATGGCGTAGAAGCCAAGTAGGCATAGAAGCCGAGTAGGCGTAGAAGCCTGATGGCATAGAAGCCGAATAAGCACAGAAGGACGAATGAGCATAGAAGTCGAACGAGCATAGAAGCTGAGGAGGCGTAGAAGCCGAGTGGGCACAGAAGCTGAATGGGCGTAGAAGCCGCTGCATAACGTGCTAGAGTGGTCGTAGAGGCCGATCAGTCACAAAAGCTGAATGGGCGTAGAAGTCGAGGTGATGTGGACGTCTTTAGCCGAAATCACGGCTCTTGGAGATATAATCAAATCTCTCGCATTAAATGCAAAGATCCGTCATCATCATTAATTGCAGAGACGTGTTCCGAGGGCCTGCCACCGTTCTAAGCATTAGGTGCAGAGACGTGCCTCGAGCCCTGTACGAAGAGCAGCTTTTGACGTGGCAGTCTGTTTGTCTTCCGCGGAGCATAAATAGTTTGCGTTTGCCTGTGTAAAATAAGGCAGCGTATCCCCTTGTATGCGTAAAAGCAGTCTCCGCTAAGGGGATGTCAGTAAACGACGGTTCGGTGATATTTAATCAAATCCTCTGCATTAAATGCAGAGATCCGCCATCATACTGTGGGGCGCGTCCCGAGTGGTCTGCCATCTTTCCAGCTGTCGTCTGGGTAGCCGTGCAGCACTTTTTGTCAGGAGTCAGATGTCAGGTTCACTGCGTGACTTGACAGGTTCATTTCGGGGAAGACGAAGCGTTCCTCGTACGCTTTAACGCTGCTATGAAAGCGGATGAGTTTTACGCCATGGAGGCGATGAAGCACCCCGTCTACGCTGAAGCGGCCTGGACATACTGCATTTACGCGGATGGTCCCATCATATTTTATGCCGTGCTATGTGGAAAAAGCTCTGTTGCACTCTTGATGGCCTTGAGGTCCCCTGCTTATGCTGCCCTGCATCACCATGTTGCGTAGAGCTATCCAGCGTATTTTTCATGCTTCTACAATAAGTAGGATTGATTTGAATTTAGGAGAATGACTAGGACTAGGTATACAATTGGAAGGCCTTATTTCAATTTTATTGCTTGGATAATTAAGGTGTTACATAGGCTACGTGATTAAAATAGGTATACATGTTGAACTTTTAGGTAAAATCTAGTAGATGAACTTGAAAAAATTAAGTGATTATATATTATGATATTTTTATAAGTTGGTGTGATCAAAGTTAGGGGTAGACTGCTCGATTGGTAAATTATTTCCTTAAGGTTACACAATTATTAAAAATAAGAATTATTAAAAAAAATCTACTTTGAGGTTTAAATTTCTTTATAGCGTGATAATTATAATTTTTTGGCTAAAACATGGTTAAAATTTAAAAAAAGAAAAAAAATTAGTTTTTAATTAAATGATGATAAAGACAAGAAGTTGAAGATTTATGGAATTTTAGATTTTTGCAGATTATTATAGTGGATTTAAGTTTAAGTTTGAAGAATTTAAATTTTGAGTATTTGATTTAAAATTTTGAATATGGGTTTATTAATTTGTGATTTTGTAATTTAAAAAAAAAGATTAACATTAGAGCTATTGGACTACAAGATGTGGATTTAAATTTATAATTTGAAGATTAGAAATAAATTTCAAGTTTTGAGAATTTTTGAGGAGTTGAGATTTTATGCATTTAAATTTTTTGAGGATTCAAATTCAATTCAATAAACATAGTCAAAGCTATAAAGATTTTTGGAAGTGATTAAAATTTTATTGCAATATTTGACTTTTGAGGAAAGTTTATACATTTTATTTTAATTGTTCTAGAAGTTAAATTTTGAGGATTTTTTTTAGCAAAAAAAATTATGGTGTGTAAAAGTTGTCATATTTGATTACTGACGAAAATAATAAATTGAGGATAATGTTGAATTTTTTTTTAAAATTGAGGATAATGTTGAAAGTTTTTAAAATTTAGGATAATCTCAAAAGTTTTAAGATATAATTTAAGGATAATGTTGAGAATTTTGAGTGTTATGAGTTCGATATAATATTGAAACTTGGATTATTGGTTTGGTTAGACCAAAGAAATAACAATGTAAAGATTTGACTTTATAACTTGTTGAATTCGACTTTTAAGGCCTTAATTTGAATTCAAAATTAGAGGAAAATTTTCGAGATATGATTGATCGAATAGATTTTGAATTTAAATTTTGAGAAATTTAAAAGAATTAACATTAGAGCTATTGGCATACAAGATATGGATTTAAAATTTATATTTTAAAAATTTGAAATTTAATTTCAATTTTTAGAAATTTGAGGAGTTGAGATTTTATGGATTTATAATTTTTGAGGATTAAAGACCAATTCAATAAATATAGTTATAGCTATAAAGATTTCTTCAAGTGATTAAAATTTTATTTTATTAATTGAATATTTAATTTATTTTAGGAAGGTATGATACATTTTATTTAATTTTTTGAAGAGTTAAAATTGGAGGATTTTATTTTAAGGATAAAATTATAAGATGGGTAGAAGTTGTCATATTTGATTATTGACAAAAAAAAATTGAGGATAATGTTGAAAGTTTTTGAAATTGAGGATAATCTTGAAAGTTTTGACATATAATTCGAGGAATTCAAGGATAATGTTGAGAATTGGAGTGTTAGGAGTTCAATATAATATTAAATTTTGGTTTATGGGTTGATTTAGACCAAAAGAATAATAATACAAAGATTGATTTTATAACTTGTTGAATTCGACTTTTAAGGACTTAATTTGAAGTCAAAAATAATTTTTTTTTTGAGAGATATGATTGATTGAGTAGATTTAAAATTCAAATATTGAGGATGAGACTTTAAAATTTTTAAAATTTATTCATAAAATATATATTAGTAGGATTTACTTTGAAGATTTGATTTAAATTTTAAATTTTTATGATTGAATCATTAATCGATGTTCTAAGGATGTTCATTAATTTAAATACCAAGAATTCGTATACGTAATAGCAATGAGGACAAAACAAATTATGGCTATGGGGACAAATCAAATTATTGTGAGAAATGACTAGAATATGAGATTCTAAATTTTAAGGATAATTTTTTTTTTTTTAAACTTGAATATTGGATTTAATTTTTAAGTTTGGATATGAGATTAAATTTAAAGGATTTAATTATTAAATTTTTGAAGATATTTATAAATAAGATTTAAATTTTAAGAAAATAATGTTAGATTGTATTTAAAAATTATGACTTGTAAAACTGATTTAAGAGAAAATGCTATTGGATTTTAAATTTAGAAGATAAATTCAAATTTCGAAGATTTACTTTAAAACTTTAAGTTGTGAGAATAAAGTAATTTTTAAGGACTTTGTTAAATAATAATAGTGGTTTGACTTCATGATTATATTGTTTAAATTTTGAAGGTGGCAGAAAAAATAATTATTTTTAAGGATTTGAAATTTCGAGGAAAACATTAATTTAAATAAAGAGTTGAGAAATTAATATGGCAGAATTGACGATTTTGTTAAATCATAGATTTTTATGAAGATTATGATATGATTGAATTTGTCATTAAATTTTGAGAAATTTAAGACAATTATCATTATATTTATTTGACTACAAGATATAAATTTAAAGTTTATATTTTGAATGTTGCACATGAAGATTTTGTAAGTATTATATTGTTTGAGTATTGTGTGAAAAAAGAATCGGGGAGTAAGATCATTAATGGATTAGTGTTTGAATTCAATTTTTTGGGATGAGAATTTAAATTTTATAAATATCCATTGATTGGATTTAAATTAGAGCAGTAAGATTATTAATGGATTATTGTTTAAATTTAAACTTTTTGGGATGAGATTTTTAAATTTTATAAATATGCATTGATTGGATTTCAATTAGAGGATTGAATATTAATTTTTTTGAGTATTTAGTTATTAACTTAAAATTTTGGAGAAGATTGTGATAAGATGAAATTTGATTTTATATTTGAAGATTTTCAAGAATATGATATTTACATAATTTTGAAAAATTTGTGAAATAACAATATGGATTTACTTCATGATTATATGGTTTGATGAATTTAAATTTTGATGGTCAAAAAAAAAATATTGAGGATTTTAAATTTTGAGGACGAAATTTTTTAAGGTGGAAAGACTTGTAACCTCCGTATCATAAAATTGTTGCTTAAATATTTTTATTAGATTAATTTTAGTCTATTGGAATTTTTTCATAATTTTTGGTTAATTAAAAACTAGTAACAGTAATTTTTAGGATTTTCAAGAATTTATTTTAGTAACAAACATATTTAAAAATATTCCAAACTTTTATTTTAGGTTCTAAATAATCAAATATATTTTCTAGAATTTTTAAAAAAATTTTTGATTATATTTAGTATTTATTGGGAGCTATTTAGTAACTAATTTTTTAGGACTTCTAGAATTTATTTTGTATTCCCAGCAATATAGAATGGACCCACGTAATTTTTACGGTTTATAATATTATTATATATTTTCTGAATTTTTTTCAGAATTTTTGGAATATTTTAATATTTAATTTTAGTTAAATAGGTAAAACTAATTTTTAGAGCTTCTCCTAATTATAGTAGGAAATTTATGAACTTAAAATTGTCTCAAATATTTTTTTAGGATTTTTGGGTTCAAAATATATTTTCTGTAATTTTTACATATTTTTATAATTATTTTTAATGTTTATTTGGAGTTATTTAGACTTAAATAATGTTTTGATAAAGACAAATCAAAAATAAATAATTTAAACAAAATCATCCAACCAGATTCTGACATATGTCAGTCTATCACTTTTCATTCAGCCACATGTCAGCCAACATCTATATATATACAGATATTATAATAACCTTAATTATCCCATTATTTTAGAGAGAGAGATTTGAGGGGATGTCATCTAGGGTTTTCTTCATCTTCCAGAAGTTATTACTAATAGCTCCGGACTCCAAACGTAGTCCAGTTTTTTGTGTTAGAACCGTATTGAGGTTAGTTTTCTAAATATATAAATTATTTCATGAAACATTGAATATTATATTCTGAAAATTTTGTAGAGCTCAGTATGTCCAAAAATAGATGCGTCTCGGTATTTTTGCGATTTTTGCTATTTTCGAAGAACCAGAATTCAGAATAACAAGCCGTTTGAAGTTTAGGAAAGCTAACATCGATATTATTGACATATGTTTTTTCTAGAATTTAATACGAAATATTTCTATACTGTTAATTATGTAGAACTTCTAGGTTAAGAATTAACCACTATTGCACAATACGATTTTGGTATGTGCAATAATTTCCAAACGAATTTGAATTCGGATGAGCCATAAATTCTAGAATATTTTTTGACGCTGAAATCTACAGGAAACTATGCATGAAAGTCGAGTTTGCATCGGTTGACTTTTTGGTCAGCAGATCGCGTCGATTTGCGTGCCATGAGTCTCGAGTTGATAAATTCAGTTTTTTGGACAAAATTTAGGAATTAACCTAAAAAATTAGAATAATAAGATTAAAATTGGATTTTAGAGTAATTATTCCAGAATTAAATAAATTAAAATAAAATATCTTTTGACATGATAAATTCGTAATACATAGGCTATTTGGACTTTGACTTGGATTTTGACTCGTACCAGCTAAGGACCACAGGCGAGTACATTCTCTGATAATTTTTATTATTTAATATCTTTTATGAAGCATATTTATAGTTTTGTTTTACCTAATTTTTGACACGATTGATACATGGATTGGTATTGTATTGATTCATTTTCGTGAAATATATATTTTCAGGCCTATTGACTCTTTTCTAGACTAATGTATTTTCTGGCCTGTTGACATCTTCTGGACTATTGAGATTATTCTTGTATAAACTTAGATCCATGAGTACTAGTTGGGCGAGAAAATACCTAGGAGACGTGTGAACATTCTCTTTTCATCCCATGGTCTTTTTGGAATAATAGCAGCCACACACGACACGTGTGGTTTGCCGGATATTACCCCCTAGTCGTTCACATGTCAACTTGGTATTTCAAAACACTAGTTAAATGCAGTCATTCTGGATTAATCTATACTTGCTGATTGTACACTTGCATGACAGGTTTCCTAGTTTACATATATGTCTGTCTTTACATGCTTCTCTGTTCTTCTTTCTTGTCTTTCATTATTTCTTTATTTAACTGTTCCTCTATGATGTACCCTATTCCATTATTATATGCTCATCAAGTATTTCATAAATATTTACTGTTCGTAGTACTTGTCAATTAACTGGAACTGCTATTGGCTTGTACTCGTTCCATCCTGACTGAGTAAATATTTTTAGGTGACTTGCTATCTTGCTCATTGGATTTTGTTGGAGATCGAAATGCTTGTGGAGGCCAATATTATAATTTAGATAGTTTAGTAACTTCTTTGAATTTGATGTTTAGCGGGTTTGTTCCCGAGTTATGATTTAATTATAAATTGAGAATCTTGTAAAACTATGTAAATATTGTGAATGAGCAATAGATTTGAACTTGTGATTAAATATTATCTATTTGGATTAATGGACCATTATTATCAATGATAGCGTACTACCGCCGATGCTGCGGCATAGACTGGGCTTGGCCATGTACTCGTATCCGAAAAACGGGTACGGGTCGTGATAGTGTCTCCGTGTCAATTAAACAGATATGTAACGCTCTCCTCTTTTCTTCTTCCTTTCATTCAGTATATCCTGTGTCAAGTCAATTAAATATGGTAGTCGTGATGTGGACACAAAATACCTTCTTCGAGTTTGGGCGGGAATACAACTTGTAGTAGTTTTGACTCATTCAATAAATATAGTTTTGTTACAAACTAGTGGTATACTTTGATTACAACTAAAGTTTGAATGAGAATTATAGAGAGTCCATCATTATGGGTTTAGTAAGGAATACTTTTGAATTTGAGTCATGGGTCTCCGAGTTAGAATGAGAAGAGTTTGGGAATTACTTCCCGGATATGTTAGTTGTGGGCCTATGATCTGGTAACAGACCAGTAATGGTGAAGATTAAAGGAAAATAGTAGAAGGGTCAGGTTTTGAAGGTTGGAAATTGTTTAGATGATTTAGTTAAGGAATTATTTAGTTATAGATTAATAATTAGTTTGTTATTTCAAGAATTAGTTAGTGTTGATTAATTAATCAAGAAGATAGTTGATTTTTCTAGAATTAGTTAAAAGGAATTCTAGAACATTATCTAGACAAAGGGTTTTATTGGATTTTAGGCTTTAGGAATTGGAATATGAATTTCTAGAGTGGAGACTAGTAAAATATTATTTTATCTAGGTAGACTAGTGTGAATACCGCTTTGGACCAGAGGCAAGTCTCTATACGATGCTATTGTTCCGTTCCAATATTTTATTATATTATTGCAAGTATTCTATATAGTATTCACTCCTTGTTTTTTTTATTTACTTGCAATTTAATTCTTCAAATTCTAGTATGCTAGTTTATTGCATGTTTTATGACACAGTAGGACACATGGTGATTTCGTGCTATGTTATTATATCTTGTGTCGTATTATTATAACTTGTGTCGTGTGTCATGTCCCAGTCCCAAAATACGTCGGACTAGGTATGCACAAGCATGCCAGCCATATGTATCTGTAGGCTACTCCAATATATAGAGCCCACGAATACACACATACGCTGTAATATGAAAAATAGTTCACAAGTGGTATATATTGTCAACATAAGTCATACATACAACTAATCTCATCCACAGAACAAGTCAACAAATAGAAAAATAAAGTAAATCAAATAGATCACGACGATCAAGTTTGAATTATCCAAAAGGATAGTCGGGTGGAGACAAGTCCACTACTAAGCGACTATATCAAAATTAAAATAAGAGAACATGATAAACTCCAATATAAAATAAAATGATGATAAAAGAGTATATCAACTAAAAGATCCATCACTAAAAGATAATAATAGATGCTCAGAAGGTAAGATCTCTTCGATAGAAAATGAAGGATTCGATCCCAATCGTTACACCTATGGATAGTCCAGATCGTCTACACCTGGAGATAAATCTGGATCTGGGTCCTTAGAGGGACGTAAAAAGATACAATAAAAGCTTACCAGTCAAAAACTAAATATAAACATATGTACTGGATAAACTAACCAACCTATGTGAATATAATTGAGGATAACCATTGCACAAATGGGCTGTCTGGCTAAAAAATAGGATCGACATGAACTCCTCAAAGACTAGAGGTCTGAATATAAATAATATATCCAATCATATGCAGAGACTGCAAATTATCCCCTGGATGCCGGAGGGCAATTTCTATTATATAAATACCATGGTCGTCATCGTGGAGCGTACGGTCACAAAAAAAGTATAAAGTATCCCAAACGACTCGTGTATATCCTCTCCACCCAAATGCATGTCCAGATCGTATCCATGACACGTCTAGTTCCTCACCACCAAGTCCAATGAATGATCCTTAAATAATAAATATGACTAGTCCGACACACGTCCCTTACGTATCGGGAGTGACCCGAATATGATGGTCTGTGCCCTCTCACGCGTATCAACATCTGTGTATGTACAAAGTATGTGCCAAGGTCATGGAGATATGAGGATACCTCACAAATATAGGTTGGTCACATAACTCTTGGTCAATATGCATATTAATAAAATAAAGATGATGCAATCCGCTGTTGCACCCAAGTCTATCTTGGATGCGCAATTTTATTAAAAATAACTAAATAAATAACATAATGTAACATGCTGTACAGAATGTAAATAAAAAGTATTCTTGGAAAGATATACTTTCCAGGTGGAGATTTGGTGTAAAGATGATGCTAGACGGCACACACAACGAACCAGATAATATGGAGGCAGAGCAATTATCTCTGGATGCTGAAATGAATATCACCAATATTTCCAGAATAAGTGAGATAGTCATAAAACACTATCCATTCATCCAATATGGACACAGGGGCAAAAAGGTATTTTTTTGGTCAAAGTGGGGTCCACATGTGGGCTA
Source organism: Iris macrosiphon (assembly GCA_036927795.1). Lineage (NCBI taxonomy): Eukaryota > Viridiplantae > Streptophyta > Magnoliopsida > Asparagales > Iridaceae > Iris > Iris macrosiphon. The sequence continues at coordinate 135,336,217 of JAYESA010000005.1, forward strand.
CTTTCGTACCAAAAAATATGCCAAGGTTAAAGGTATCTAAATAGGATAAATTATAGGTCAAAGAAATTCTAAAAGATAATACGAACTCAATGGTATGTCAAGTTTTGGATTCTGGTGAGCCGATCATAAAATCGTTCATCAAGTCAAATTTTTTGGCCCGCGAAATGGCAATTAGTCGACTGACTCTGAATCGGACGAAACTGAGGTCATTGAATAAGTAAATTGCTGCGAGTCCAGTAGCGTAAGTTTTGATGCGATTTGATGAGCGTACACAAACTAATTGGACAATTTATAAAACAATAATACGGGGGATTTTTGATAAATACGGGTTCAATTCGTCGTGCACACGCGACCAATTCGAATTTTGCCAAAGCCCACATGTCCATATTTACGTTACACACCTTCCAATGAAATATGTACGTGAGGAGACTATCCGGTTTGACGGGACCAACTCCGTATCAAAGTTTTTCAAGATTTTGAAAATAAATTTTTATGATTTTGAACTAGATTTTTAATTACTAAATAATGTGAAATAAATTAAACTAATTAATGGAGTTTATAATCGGTCAGGTTATCTACGAGAAGGTAAATGTGGTTCGATGTTTCTCCAACTATGGAGAAATATACAGGTCTCCAAAGTAGGTGTCGGGGACTATTTTTTGGTTCCAAAAAATCTGGTTTTTCTTGATTTTGGAAATCGATTTACAATCAATGGAACACGAAATAAAATATTCTATTTGAAGATAAGTATAGAGGGTTAGGTTGTCTATATACCAGCGAAGACGATATACGAAACAGTCATAGGGTGGAGCTGAGAGGAGGCCCGAAATTCGAGTTCGTAGGGCAGCTGTGTTGTCGTGGGCCGGTCAGCAGGTGGGGTTCTGTGTGGAGGCGGGTGGCGGCGAGGGGTTGGGGTAGGTTGTCATAGTTGCTTTCAAAATTTATTTCTAATTATTATTACTATTTATTTAAAAATACAAGTTTTACAAAAATATACCTTTTCGAGAAAAATTGCATTATTTAATATAATTTTTTGGTTTCCCAAAATTTCAAATATAATATTATTATTTATTTTACATAAATCTTTTTATTTTATTTGAGGTATTAGTATGTACCTTATCATTTATTATTATGGTTTGATTTAGTGTACGAAAATATCAGAGGCACATAACTCTCAATATTCTATTCATTCAGGGAGTACGAAAATGTATAAAGATCTCCAAACAAAAATTTGGTGGCATGGAATGGAAAAAAATTACAAGATTTGTATCAAAATGCCTAGTGTGTCAGCAAATTAAGGTAGAGTACCATAGGACTGCAGGACTTCTTCAACCATTACCAATACCAGAATGAAAATGGGATTATATTACTATGAACTTCGTATTAGGACTTCCAAGGACTCAGAAGGCTAACAATGCTATTTGGGTTATTGTGGATAGACTTACAAAATTTGCTCGATTTCTACCATTTTGAGTAGGTCAATTAACTAAAATATTAGCTGATATGTATATGAGACAAATTATTATTCAGCATGGAGTACCTGCAAGCATAGTTTCAGACAGAGATTTTTGATTTATTTCAAAATTTTGGGGGAGCTTACAAGAAAGTCTGGGAACATGTTTAAAGTTTAGGTCAACATATCACCCTCAAACAGAGGGACAATCAGAAAGAACTATTCAAACTCTTGAAGATACGTTGAGAGCATGTACTCTTAATTTTGGAGGATCATGGGATGATCATATCATCTAATTGATTCTCCTATAATAACTGTTATCATGTCAGCATTAAAATGATACCATTTGAAGCTTTTTAAGGAAGAAAGTGTCGACCTACTATATGTTGGAGTGACGTAGGTGAACGTCAACTATTGGGTCCAGAAATGGTGGTATAAATTATAGACAAGATTAAAGTTATAAGGAGCCATCTTCAGGCAGCTCAAGACAGGAAAATAATGTGGGCATATAAACATAAAATATCTTTAGAATTTCAACTTGGCGCTCATGTATTCTTAAAAATTTTGCCATCTCGTGGAACAATCAGATTTGGAACTCGAAGAAAATTAAGCCCAAGGAACATTGGACCATTTGATGTAATTGGAAGAATTGGAGAGGTGTCATACATATTGACCTTAATTCCAACACTAGAAGGAATTCATGATGTATTTCATATCTCCCAATTTCGAAGATATGTACCAGCCCAAATCATATATTGGACCATTCGGAGATAACAGTGGGCCCAATAATCCGAATAGAACAACAACCAGTAGAAATCCTGGACAGAAGAAAAAAGATACTCAAGAACAAAAGCATATCTCTGGTAAGAGTGACATGGATTAAAGATTCTTCAGGTGAATTTACCTAAAAGCTAGAAGAAGATATTTGAAAACAGTATCCCAATCTATTTGGCACTAAAGGTTTGTTTTAAAGTCTAAGTACTTTTGATATACTTTTATAAGCATAATTTGAATTTCGTGGACGTAATTTTTTTGAGGAGAGTAGAGTATCATAGTTGGTTTCAAAATTTATTTTTAATTATTACTACTATTTGTTTGAAAATACATGTTTTACGAGAAGATAGCTTTTCGAGAAAAAAATATATTATTTTAATATTATTTTTGGTTTCCAAAATTTCTAATATATTATTATTATTTATTTTACATAAATATTTTTTATTTTATTAGAGGTATTAGTATAAACCTTATCATTCATGATTATGATTTGATTTAGTTTAAAGAGGTATTTTTAATTAGGAGACAAAAAAGTTTAATTAGCATCCTTATTAATTAAACCTAAAAATTACTTAAATATCCCCTTTACTAACTTTAATACCTTGCTTCCTAATAAAGCCATATGTGGTCGGCCGTGAAAAGGAGTCCAATCAAAATGGTTTTGGTTTGTTAGAACTTGAAATATCTTGTAAAGGAATACATGATGGAATATTTATGAACAGATGGAGAGGAAAGTGTTAGGAGAGGTTATTGGATGAAGAGGTTGAAAAGAAAGGTTAGAAGCTTTTTTTTTTTTTAAGAATGAAAACTTATATATATATATATGTGCTCTCTACAAAGTAGGGTATACATGATGGAATATTTATGAAATTTGGTTTTGTGCTTTTATGTATTTACTATCTATCCTATTAACTGCGTGTGTATGGTGTAGAGTTATTCCACTGAAGGAGCTTTGACCCATGTTAATTCTATGAAGATTTGCTTTGGGTCAAATATATTACTGTGTTTGGAGCTCAAAATACAAAGGAGACTCTGTCCAAAAGTCTAAGGATTTCAGAAGATAGCCTAATTTCAAAGCTTAAATGTCATGATATCATACCGAACCCTAAACCTAGATAATCGTATATCGACTGGAGACATACTAACGATAATTATAGGAATATCTAGAGGTTAAATGTCTAAATTCGGATTCATATGGACCTGGACATATAAATATGTACGTAATTAAATTATCTAATCTTGTTACCTTGGTTCTGGAATACCCTGTTAACTATATTCTCGTATTACGTGAGATTAACATATATATAAAATTTATTTGGTATTATTCCAATAGTTGGAAGCATTCCTATTAGTGATACTTGTAATCAGAAATACAAATCAAGATGTACACTTGAGCCGAGAAACAAAGTTTTAATTATTAGAATGGACTTAGGATTGATTGTGATTGTAGAATAGAGCATTGGGCGGGAGAGAGCAGTTTGGATCATATCGTATAGAATCTTTGCAATATAATTAACAAAACTAATCAATACATGTAGCTCCTTCGCAAGACCTTGCGTTGAGAGTGGGTGGATGCGTAGAACACCTATCTACCTTTATCTCGTGTTATTTGTGAATATTTACCCTAATTCGATAAAAAGTCAAATTTGGTATTAAAAGATGTTATGATTTATTGCTTCCGAAAATAAGTGGCCGGACTACCAAGCACCGTGCCTACCTGCCATCACATAATCCCTGGTAAGGGGATTATTTCATGCCTAGATAGTGCTCGTGATACTATAATTGTGAGATCTAAACATGTTCTCTAAATTTTGTATCATCATATAGAAAAAATTGACTTGTGACTGTGTTAGTGACTTTAGGACTTAAGAAACGGATTTGGATATAATTACTCACCAGATTAAGATTACTTTAGATGTTAGTTCATATTTACTTTTAATTTTTGTACTTACAGTTTATTTGGGTTAGATTTTTATTGCACTTGACCTTTAGTTGCATATTATTTTATTTATTTTACTTTCCTTGAATTGAGAACTTGCATCTCTTTGATGACCTAATTTTTATTCACTAGATGAAGGCCAGGATGAAGACACGATTCTTCCCTTATATAATATGGTCAAATATGATTAGTAAGGGATGTCGTGTGTAGAACAATTTTATTTTGTATTCTTGTATAATTATATGTGTACTAATCTTATGGGAGAAAGTTATGTGGTTGTATATTTTAGTAAGTAGTTTATATACTCCTTTTTTTGAAGATAGAACTCAGACTTGTGAGTAGTAAATATAAAAAGCTTGATATTGTGAGTATACTTAGTTCTTATTTGTTGATGGTTTAGCTTTACCCTATACTTTATCCTAGAACTTACAAGCAATAATCGTGGTTACGAATATAGGTTTATTCGTAAAGCACGTACCTTGGGAATGTTGGTTACGTACTTAACTTACCGTTTATTAGGAGAGGGGCGTGACACGTCTTTTAGTGGTAATCCATGCAGTTCTGCATTATAGATATGCAACAGTCTACATCTAGGTAGCAGATCTGTTAATTATATCTATAAGACCCTAAGATTTATTTCTAGGAAAATCTAATAAGAACCTTAGGATATGAGTATTGGGTATTATAAAGTTAAGAAAATTAAGTCCAGTATGCTTGTTTTATATTTCTATAGCATGTGTTTATGTTTTAAGGAAACCCGATTCAGGATTATTTATTCTTAATTACCTATAGTTGTGTTTAAGTTTCTAATACTATGTACTGATTAGTTTCCTTTATGTATGTGTAGGATGGTTCGTCAATTCCTACCTCATTTGCGATTCGACGGGAGTTATCGGACAATATATGGGTATTATTACCATTGTAGGTGCCTGTTGGGGATGGGAGAAGATGAAGAGATAATTGTTTATAGGATTCTCTACAGAGTTATGAAACCTATCATTCAGGAAGTACAAGATGGGGCTGAAATGATATTCGAGAAAAGAACATACTTTCAGATTATTCGAGCCCAACCATCATAATACTCAAATCCACGAATAAATGGCTATGATGGTACTTTACCGGAATGAAGGGCTAGACATCCTTACATGGAGATTTTAGGTTATAGGATGAGGATGATACAGATCTGACCGAAGGAGTATAGGAGATGGTTATGTAAATAAAACTACTATTTGTATAGTATGTATGTATATAAGACTAGTTTGTGTGTAAGATAGATATTAGGTTATCTTTTTGTCTGCTAGAGTTTATTTTAGTATAACATCATATGTAAATAGTGCTGGGTATCTTTATAACACTATATAATATATTGTTTCTGTAAATAAAGTATGAAGTTTTCTTATTTATTTGTTCTACTTTTATATAATTGTTCTTTCAATTTTAATTATTGTTAATAATGGTATTATAACTACTTGGGTTAGTTTATTAAAAATTCTATATTCCTTGATACCATTTAGAAAATGGGTGATTCTAAATTCTAGTCCCCTCTTAACAACCAAGCTGAGACAAGTACTGCTGATATACTTCAAATTTTCTAACAATTCTTATAAATTTATAATCAGCATGCTAATGCTGCACAAGCTATCTCAGCAGATGTACTTGAACAACTTAGGGAACTTCCCTAACAGAAAACTGGAACCAATGCCGACTTCAGAAAACTAATTTCAAAAAAAATTATGGAACTGAAAGTCCATTGGAAGCTGGACAACGGTTGAGGACCACTGAAGGATTGCTTAAAGGAGCAAAGATTGCACCAGAAAATATGGTAGCAATAATTAGAATCCAATTAAAAGATATAGCAGAAAGCTGGTGGAATACAGAGCACCCAGAGGAGTCTGATACAGTAGTGACATGGGAAGAGTTTAAAAGTAACTTTGATGAAAGATTTTTCCCAGAATCTGCTCAAATGGAGTTAAAATAAGATTTATTCAACTAAAACAGGATAAATATACTATGGATGAATATAATGCAGAATTTACCAAACTAAGCATATTTTCTCCTTACATGGTAACTATAGAAAAACCTAAAGTATCCAGGTTCAAAGAAGGGTTAGAAAGTAAACTTAAGAGAAAAGCTGCACTTCATAAATGCCAAACATATTCTGAGATAACTGAAGCTTCCCGAGATCAAGAAAAGATATAAAAAGATAGGTAAGTAACAAAGGTTGGAGGTCATAAGACAAACTTTGAACCAGGATCTTCTTCAAAGAACCAATGGCAAGGTCAGCCCAAGCGACTACTGATCACAACATCAAAGGGTATGCCCATATGCAATTTTTGTTGGAAACCAGGCCATTTGAAGTATCAATATAGAAAATATAATGGATGGTATTTAATATATGGAGCAGCAGATCATCAAATTATTCAGTGTCCTTAGATGTCTATGACAAGGCCTATGGCACTATATCAACAATTTGTACCAAGTCCTATGAATGCAGGGTTTAACCCAAGGCAGGTAGTTCAGGGGAATGTACTAAGGCTGATGTTAAATGCACCAAGGCTAATACAGCAGGCAGCACCAGTGATGCAGACTATGGTACCTGCAGGAAGTCGGTATAGGCCTCCGATACCACCACAAATAAAATAATTCCAACAAGCACAAAGAACACAACAAACTTATACTGGCAAGAAGAAGCATGGACATGCTTTCTTGATGGATACAAATGAGGCAGAATTACTTGGAGAAGTTATGACAGGTACAATATTAGTTTCATCTTATCCAACAATAGAATTATTTGATTCAGGCACTACACATTCCTTTATATCTACTGTATTTATATTAGTTTTATCTCATCCAGGAATAGTATTATTTGATTTTTTAGAATTTAATTTTAGAATTTTAAATAATGGAAGTATGAATTACTGAGATTAAGGGAGAATTTTCTAAAAATTTAGCCATTTATAATATATAGTATTCAAGGATTTATATTTATGTGTATTTAATTAATTATTAATATAGTGCAGAAAATATATTTTTGGGTGTAACTATTAATAGAGTATTGTATAATTTTTCTAAAATTTATTGAGGTCAAATTTTTTTTTAGATGGACATATATATATATATATATATATATATATATATATATATATATATATATATATATATATATATATATATGTGTGTGTGTGTGTGTGTGTGTGTGTGTGTGTGTGTGTGTGTATTTTAAATAAACCAACCCAAACCAAACCGAGTTAAACCAAACTAAACCGAACCAGACCCATACCCGATCTGAGACCCATAACCCGATAACCCGACTCGCACCCTAGCACCCGAACCGGCAACCCTGCTACAGTTCCCCTCCCCAAACCCCCGTAACCCCGACTCCATCCCTTCCCCTCTCCAAACCGTCGCACCCCCTCCTCTTTATCTCTTTGTAACTCCCACCTTTTTATCTTATATAAACGTTTAGAACAGAGACCCCCACTACCGTCATCTCCCCTTCCATTCCTGATCCTCGCCGACCGCCGCCGATGCCGGACCGCCGTCGCACGCTGCAGCGAAGACAGCCCACCAAAAACTCGATCAATAGCGATCATGAGGTACCCATCTTCTTCCAAGCTAGTTAATATTTTTTAAATTCTAATTTAACAGTAATTTAGACATTATAAACAAGTTTTAATCTCTTTAATTAGTTTATTTTAATTCGATGTATGAGTGTTTTATTTCCTGTTGAATTTGACCAAAAACTTATTTTTCTAAACCCAAAATTTCCTAAAATAGGGTACGTTCCGCTCAAAGAGGTAACTTCGTCGTGTACAAATTATACCGAAAGGCACGTATCGTCAACGCGAACATGTAAGATTTTACGAAAGTTGATTTGGATGTACGTGCACACCGGAATCAACGCTATCCGTCAAAAGACCCCGTATCGACCTGTTCTGCACTCATCATAATTTCGTGTATGCTTATCTTTTCCGAACAAAACTTACGCCATCGAATTTGCAGTATTATACTGGTTCTGTGACCCAAGCCTGGTTCAATTCTGAGAATGTTGACGAAATACCATTTCACGGGCCCTACGGTTCCATTTGATAGGCGATTCTGTGATCGGCTCATCGAAATCCAGTTCTGGCTGTTTCGTTGGGTTTGCGCTATCATTTTGGACTCGTAGACATTAAGTTTGATAAATTTGGAGAACTTTGTCTCTTGCACATTTTTTTGTGCGAAGTAGGACACATGTAGATCCCGTTTTGACCAGAAAATGTCAATTTTGTTCCTGTGTCCAAATTGGACTTATGGGTAGTTAATCCTATCTATTTCAAGTATTCTAGGAATAATGGTGATATTTGTTTCAGCATCTGGAGGCGTATCTGGAGATTTCACTTATATTAGAGGAGCTCAGAACCCACGCAAGTGTACCTTGCCAAACATGCAAAGATCCTGTTATATTATTTGCTTGAGTTCTTTATATATATATATATATATATATATATATATATATATATATATATATATAATCTTGAGATGTACATGTTCAACCTAGGACCGTGAGACATTGCTTAGTATTCGAACAAGATTCGGGTGTCGATGCGGTACGCGAAGTCGTGTAACGTCACTTAGAGAGTTGATACCAATATCCTATATTTTAACGTGCTTGCTTTACCAAGTACGTCATACCATAGGACATTTTTTACTATTCATGTGACAGAATCTTTCTTGAGTAATTCGTGGTGATTTTTTATAGGCTTACAGGATTCGTGACATAAGACTTGCATATACATAGATATCATTATGACTCGTTGTACTAGCTAGAGGTCATGATGTTGCGTGTTATGGACATGAGACATCGTGGACATGAGATGTCACGGACATGAGACGTGTTATTACATTGGGTGGAAAGACACACACAGACTACATATTGATTACATATATATATATACTTTATTATTTAGGTACTTTAGTCTCTATATCAGAGCTTGGTCTATTACATGATATTCTTGCTGCTACGGGCTCTCCGACACAGAGCTTGTAGTGGTTTCAACCTGAGTACTAGTGATGCTCTCATTTGTATTTTACTTAGCTGGTTACATAGCTTGCCCTGAGGATCTGTTTTATTTACTGTATTTTATTTGGCTTGAGTGTTTCTTGTACCTTACTATGTTCCCTGAGGACCTGGATCCAAATTATGTCCCCAGGTACAGCAGAGGAGGATTACCCTGAGATATATAATTCTAATCTCATCGGGTTGTTCCCCGAGACACTACATATATTGACTTAATGATGGACTATTTCCTTTATCTATTATCTTGATTAGTCTATCATATTTAGTTATATGATAGACTATATTTATATTTATTATAGCTTAAGTGCACTCTAACGGGTCCATTAAATTAGGTTTGTCCATTGGAGTTATGCTGCTGGCCATTGCCACATGGCTAGTCCATCGGTATTTTGGTACTAGGGTGTGACATAGTTTTTTGTGTGGCCCATGCAGGTCTACGACAATATTGCTTTAGTTTTAACTAAGGAACCGAGTAAGCCTGCGATTAGGATAGAATAAATTATGGGATCTCATCCACTTGTTGATCTGTTCTTAACCTCTATATCGACTTCAAAATAATTTTTTGACTTGAATCTTGCTTTGATTCCTCTGTACATTTCTCATAGTTTACTTCGTATGCAGAGTAATGGATCCACGAGCCAGCAACGAGACTCTCGCGAGTACACCACAAGGTGCTGTGGTCACTTACGACAATGGGGTGACGCCACTAAGTAGAGATCCCTCCACTCAACAAAGTAATCAAACTGACCAGCATGCCTCGAGGTTCTGGCGAGACGACATTCCACCACCATCACAGTTTACTCCATCGATGCCTATTTTTCTACCAGGATAGCCTATGTACGGACATCAGATATTTCAAATATTCTATGCAATGATGCAAGCACAATAACTGGTTCATCAAGAGGCCCAGCAATGCCAGACGGAGAACTTGAGGAACTGCCTAGTGACAACACTAGAGCAGGAAAATCTACCAGTTAGACGACCATCAAAGGGATATATCACTGATTTTCGCCAACTGAAGTCCTGTACCTTTTCAGGCAAGGAGGATCCTAATGAAGTTTATGAGTGGCTTACAAACACTCAACACCAATTAGAAGTAGCTGAGCTTCCGAGGGAGCATTGGATGACTACTGTCAGGATGTAGTTGACGGGCAATACACATCACTGGTGGCTATCGGAGGAGAGACGGATCAGACTAGACCGAGTCACTTGGGGGGAGTTCTCTAGAATTTTCCAAGAGATGTATATTTTAGCCATTGCTAGAGTGTAACTTAGGGATAAGTTTAACCGTCTCATTCAAGGCAACATGATGGTAGAAGAGTACAATGCAGAGTTTATCCATTTGAGTCACTTTGCCTCTACTCTAATTCTGACAAAATAGGAGAAGGTGGAGAAGTTCTTTGACGGACTTAGATTTGAGCTACAGAGATTGATCGGCTCTGTTGTACCTACTTCATATACGAACGTCTTTGCTACAGCATGACGCATGGAGCGCATCACCAGGAGAGAGTCCATCCTGAAATGGCCGCTCACATCAGCACCAGCCAGAGCACTATAGGGAAAAGCTGTAAAGAGACCTCACATGCACCAGCCACCCAGAAAAGCTCGCAGGTACTGTCTACATGTCAATATTATGGAAAACGAGGTTATTACGAGATCGAGTGCAAATACAAGTTGGGATTATGCTTGATTTACGGATCCAACCAACCTTCAACCAAGGATTGCCCTGAGCATCGAGAGGGAGCACCAATGGTAAACCGATAAACTTTGCCAGCACCGGGAGGATATCAGCCGAGGCCACCCTTGGCACCACATGAAGCATTCTTCTAGCAGGCCTAGTAACAGTAAAAGGCTCCACCATAGGGACGTGGACAGGCTTTTGCTATGACAGTGGAGGAGGCACAGACTCGAGGAGTAGCGAATATGAGTAAGATTTAGTTTTATCATAGCTATCTATAATAGCGAATATTCCTAGTAATACTTTAGCATGTGCCTGTTAGTTCTATTCCCTAGCCTAAATCTAGTATTATGTTAGCATGAACTTGTTAGTCTAGATTAATAATATGTAAGTGGTACCCAAGTTTTCAGAAGCTGTAGTTGATCTTTGTTCTAACCAGACTCCTTTACGCTTGAGTTACTTATCTCTGATTGCCTAGGAAAAAGTTTTTATTTCTTCCCTACGTATTCTGCTTGAACAAAACCCTCAACCCTCCTCTCGATTTTTCCTTGTTCATGGTTCCTTATCCTTTGTGTCGTGCTTCAACAAACATGTCTTGCAACCACGTCATCTCTTCTGGAGCAAACTTTTTTTTGACCGGTTATGTTTTGTTTTCTTAATTGCGAGGACACAATTCTTTTAAGGTAGGTAGATTATAAATACCCTAAATTTTTATAATTTAATTTTAGAATTTTAATTATTGGAATTATGAATTACTGAGATTAATGGAGAATTTTCTAAAAATTTTAGCCATTTATAATATACAGTTTTTATGGATTTATATTTATGTTTATTTAATTAATTATTAATATAGTGCAAAAAATATATTTTTGGGTGTAAACCAAATAATAGAGTATTGTATATTTTTTCTAGAATTTATTGAGGTCAAATTTTTTTAGATGGATATATATATATATATATATATATATATATATATATATATATATATATATATATATATGTGTGTGTGTGTGTGTGTGTGTGTGTGTGTGTTTTAAATAAACCAACCCAAACCAAACCTAGTTAAACCAAACTAAATCGAACCGGACCTATACCCGACCCGAGACCCATAACCCAATAACTCGACATGCACCTTAGCACCTGAACCCCCAACCCTGCTATAGTTCCCCTCTCCAAACCCCCGCAGCCCTGACTCCATCTCTTTCCCTCCCCAAACAGTCGCACCCCTCCTCTTCATCTCCTTGTAACTCCTATCCTTTCACCCTATATAAAAGCCTAGAGCAGAGATCCCCACCACTGTTATCTCCCCTTCCATTCCTGATCCCCGTCGACCGCCGCCGATGCAAGACCGCCGCCGCATGCCGCTGCGAAGATAGCCCACCAGAATCCCGATCAGCAGCGATCATGAGGTACCCATCTTCTTGCCCCTGTATCTTCATGCACAGTTAACTAAATATCGACTTGTCGAATCCTATGTGAAGACATCATGACCCCCTTGAATCATGTATAATTAGTTTGGTGTATCGTGTCCTGTGTTGGTCGTAATTCGCGATACGAAACAGAAAAAAAATGACCCAGTTTGTAGTTCAGAAACTATTCCAACCACCCATGTTCATGTCTAATTTTCTTCCAACCTAGTTAATATTTTTAAATTCTACTTGAACAGTAATTTATACAACATAAACAAGTTTTAATCTCTTTAATTAGTTTATTTTAATTCAATGTATGAAGTTTTTTATTTGCTGTTGAATTTGAACAAAACTTTGGTTTTCTAAACCTAAATTTTCCCGAAACGGGGTGCATCCTGCTAAACGAGGCAACTCTGTCGTGTACGAATTGTACCAAAATGTGCATATCGTCAATGCGGACGTGTGAGATCTTGCGAAAATTTATTTGAATGTACGTGCACACCGGAATCAACGTTTATCCGTCAAAAAGTCTCGTATCGGCCTGTTCTGACACTCGTCATAATTTTGTGTGTGCTTGTCCTTTCATAACAAAACTTGTGTCATTGGATTCGCAGCATTATGCTGGTCCTGTGACCCAAGTTTGGTTCGATTCTGAGAATATTGACGAAACACCATTTTGTGGGCCCCAAGTTGACGGACGATTTTATGACCGGCTCATCAAAATATAGTTTTGGACATTCCTTTAGATTTGTGCTTTCATTCTGGACTTGAAGATACTAAGTTTAACAAATTTGGAGAACTTTGTCTCTGGCATATATTTTGGTACGAAGTGGGCCACATGTGGACACCACTTTGACTAAAAATTATCAATTCTGCCCCTGTGTCCAAATTGGACTTATGGGTAATCAATTCTAGCTATTTTAAGTATTCTGGGAATAATGGTGATATTTGTTTCAGCATCTGGAGGCATATCTGGAGATTCCACTTATATCAGAGCAACTGACGGAGCTCAGAACCTAGGCAAGTGTACCTTGCCAAACCTGCAAAGATCCTATTATATTATTTGCTTAAGTTCTTTCTATATAAATATACTCTTGAGATGTACCTATTTAACCTAGGACCGTGAGACGTTGCTTAGCGTCTGAACAAGATTCGGGTATTTATGCCGTATGCGGAGTCGTGTAACGTCACTTAGAGAGTTGATACCACGATCCTATATTTTTATGTGCTTGCTTTATCAAGTACGTCATACCATAGGACACTTGACAATATTAATGTGACAGAATCTTTCCTGAGTTATTCGTGGTGATTCTGTATAGGCTTACAGGATTCGTGACATAAGACTTGCATATACATAGATATCATTATGACTCGTTGTACTGGCTAGAGGTCATGATCTTGCGTTTTATGGACATGAGACATATGATTACATTGGGTGGGGAGAGACACACAGGCTACAGGCTGATTACATATATATATATATATATATATATATACTTTATTATTGAGGTGCTTTAGTCTCTCTATCAGAGCTTGGCCCATTACGTGATATTATTGCTGCTACGGGCTCCCCAATATAGAGCTTGTAGTAGTTTCAGCTTGAGTACTAGTGATGCTCTCATTTGTATTTTACTTAGCTGATTACATAGCTTGCGCTGAGGATCTATTTTATTTACAATATTTTATTTGGCTTGAGTATTTCTTGTACCTTGCTATGTCCCCTGAGGACCTGGATCCAAATTATGTCCCCAGTTACAGCAGAGGAGGATTACCCCGAGATATACGGGACATGAGCTGACTTTGGAGCAGTACTGGCACCAGAGGACGAGGTTGTGCCAGAGGATTTCTCCTAAGTATTATGTGATATACTCAGTTATTTATGCTTACAGTTATTTCATATCTTAACTCATGGACTTATGTATTGACTTATTTCCTTTTCTTATTTTATCGGGTTGTTCCCCAAGACACTACATATGTTGACTTAATGATGGACTATTTTCTTTACCTATTATCTTGATTAGTCTATTATATTTAGTTATGTTTCTTTCTGTGGATGAGATTATAATTATTCTGTGATAGATGATGTAGACTGCATTTATATTTATTATAGCTTAACTACACACTAACATGTCCATTAAATTAGGTTTGCCCATTGGACTTGTGCTGCTGGCCATTGTCACGTAGCTAGTCCCTCGGTATTTGGGACTAGGGTGTGACAAATTTACTATAGATCTAGTTCCGGGAGCAGCACTAGTAGCAAAAAAAAAAATCTTATGAATAAGAAAGAATTAGCAGAGTTGAATAAACAAATAAAGAACAGTTGACTAAAATATTTATTCAACCAAGTGTTTTACCTTGGGGAGCACCGGTCTTGTTTGTGAAGAAGAAAGATGACACATTATGTCTGGTCATTGATTATAGAGCATTGAATGAGGTGATTATCAAGAACAAATATCTATTACCAAGAATTGATGAGTTATTTGATCAACTTGGAGGAGCACATGTGTTTTCAAAAATTGATCGGAGGTCGGATTATCATCAAGTAAAAATAAACAAAGAAGATGTATCAAAAATTGCTTTTCGAACCAGATATGGGCATTACAAATTCTTAGTTATGCCATTCGGATTAACTAATGCTTCTACCATATTTATGGATCTTATGAATCGTATATTCTTCCAATACTTGGATAAATTTTTTATAGTATTCATCGATGATATTTTGATATATTCCAAGAATAAGGAAGAACATCTACGGATAGTACTTCAAACTTTGAGACAATAACAATTATATGGGAAGCTTAGCAAATGTGAATTTTGGCTAGACTGTATATCTTTTATTGGACATATCATCAGTGGTGAAGGAATTTTAGTTAATCCAAAAAAAGTAGAAGCAGTAAAATCATGTCCTGTACCGAAATCTGTAGCAGAAATCCAAAGTTTTCTAGGGTTAGTAGGATATTACAAAAGATTTATAAAAAAAAATCGAGAATTTCTGAACCTATAACCCAATTAACATGGAAGGATGAGAAATTTTTTCTGGACAAACAAATTCTAGGAAGCATTTGAAGAATTGAAAGAAAGACTTATTACATCACCGGTTCTAATATTACCAAGCGGATCTGGGGGTTATAAAATTTATTGCGATACTTCTGGTAAAGGCCTGGGTTGTGTATTAATGCAACATAGAAGATTCATAGCATATACCTCTCATCAATTAAAGCAGCATGAAAGAAATTATCCAACACATGATCTAAAGCTTCCAGCAGTAGTGTTTGCACTTAAATTATGGAGGCACTACCTATATGGTGAAAGCGTTAAAGTTTATACTGACTATAAAAGTTTGAAATATATATTCACTCATAAAGAGTTGAATATGAGGCAAAAAAGGTAGTTAGAGCTACTTAAGAACTTTGATATAAAACTGGAATATCATCCTGGCAAAGCAAATAAAGTAGCAGATGCATTAAGTAGAAGACCTACAACGTTATTTATGAACACACGAAAAGAAATCCTTAATGATTTAAGAAAAATGGAAATTAAAATTATATATCCAAGGGCAGAAGGATCATGGGCTAACTTGCAAGTTCAGTCGTCTTTAGTAGAGAGAATCAAAGCAACTCAACAAAAAGATATTAAATTACAATAATTATGGAAGAAGACAAAAATAGGGCTTCAGTCTGGGATAAGTAAATATCCACATGGAACATTGAGGTTTGAACATCGATTATGTGTACCAAAAGAAAATCTAAGAACAAAAGTTATATCAGAGGCACATAACTCTCAATATTTTATTCATCCAGGGAGTACAAAAATATATAAAGATCTCAAAAAAAATTTGTAGCATGGAAGAAAAGAAAAATTGCAAGATTTGTATCAAAATGCCTAGTGTGTCAGCTAGTAAAGGTAGAGCACCAAAGGACTGCAGGACTTCTTCAGCCATTACCAATACCATAATAGAAATGAGATTATATTACTATGGTCTTCGTATCCGGACTTCCAAGAACTCAGAGGCTAACAATGCTATTTGGGTTATTGTGGATAGACTTACAAAATTTGCTTGATTTATACCATTTCAAGTGGTTCAATTAACTAAAATATTAGCTGATATGTATATGAGACAAATTATTAGTCAGCATGGAGTACCTGCAAGCATAGTTTTAGACAGAGATTCTCGATTTACTTTAAAATTTTGGGGGAGCTTACAAGAAAGTCTGGGCACACGTTTAAAGTTTAGGTTAGCATATCACCCTCAAACAGATGGACAATAAGAAAGAACTATTCAAACTCTTGAAGATATATTGAGAGCATGTACTCTTAATTTTGGATAATCATCGGATGATCATCTTCATCTAATTGAATTATCCTATAATAACAGTTATCATGCCAGCATTAAAATGGCACCATTTGAAGCTTTGTATGGAAGAAAGTATCGATCTCCTGTATGTTGGAGTGACGTAGGTGAACGTCAACAATTGGGTTCAGAAATGGTGGTACAAATTATAGTCAAGATTAAAGCTATAAGGAGTCATCTTCATGCAGCTCAAGACCGACAAAAGATGTGGGCATATAAACATAGAATATCTTTATAATTTTAACCTGACGATCATATATTCTTAAAAAAATTCCATCTCGAGGAACGATCAGATTTGGAACTCGAGAAAAATTGAGCCCAAGGTACATTGGAACATTTGATGTAATTGGAAGAATTGGAGAGGTATCATACATATTGGCCTTACTTCCAACACTAGAAGAAATTTATCATGTATTTTATATCTCATAACTTCGAAGATATGTACCAGACCCAAATCATATACTGGACCATTCAGAGATAACAGTGGGCCCGACAATCCGAATAGAACAACAACCAGTAGAAATCCTGGATAGAAGAAAAAAGATACTCAAGTACAAAAGCATATCTCTGGTAATAGTAACATGGAGTAAAGATTCTCCAGTAAATCTACCTGGGAACTGGAAGAAGATATGCGGAAACAGTATCCCAGTCCATTTGGCACTCAATGTTTGTTTTAAAGTCTAAGTACTTTTGATATACTTTATAAGCATAATTTGAATTCCGATGACGTAATTTTTCTAATAGGGGTAGAGTGTCATAGTTGGTTTCAAAATTTATTTTTAATTATTATTACTATTTATTTGGAAATACAAGTTTTACGAGAAAATAGCTTTTCGAAAAAAAATTTACATTATTTTAATATAATTTTTCTGGTTTCCAAAATTTTTAATATAATATTATTATTTATTTTACATAAACCTTTTTATATTATTAGAATTATTATTATATACCTTATAATTCATGTTAGGGTTTGATTTAGTGTAAAGAGGTGTTTTTAATTAGGAGAAAAATAGGTTTAATTAGCATCCTTATTAATTAAACCAAAAAATTATTTAAATACTCCTTTTACTAACATTAATACCTAGCTTCCTAATGAAGCCATATGTGGCCGACCATGAAAAGGGGTCCAATCAAAATGGTTTTGATTTGTTACAACTTGAAATATCTTATAAAGGATAAGAAGGGTAATAGTGTATGTGTGTGTGTATATATATATATATATATATATATATATATATATATATATATATATATATATATATATATATATGCTTATAAGTTTTCATTCCTAAAAAAAAGCTACTAACCTTTTTTTCAACCTCTTCATCCTATAACCCCTCCTAAAACTTTTTGCTCCATCTTTTCATCCTTTTCAAACTCTAAGAGATAATTCAAGTCCTCTTTCCATTCAACAAATTTGTATTTGTTGTTAATGTATATATTTCTTGTGTTCTTTATATTATTCAATTATTTTCATTATATTATTCAAACTAAAAACTATTAAGGATTAATTTTTAGAATAGTATATGTGGTTTAGAACATGATTTTAAGAGTTTTTATTAAGGTGACACACCCATATAAGGCTTGGACATGATTTAGAATTAGAAAACGTAGTGCATAATTCGTTCCTTCGGTGCAGTATTTTTCGAGTCAGTTTTCATTTACTAAACCCTATCAAATTTAATTTTGTTTAAATGAAAATCGAAGCAGATTCGATAAGTTTTCCAATGGTATATGATACGATAGGGTTTGAATTCATATGATAGGAATTTAGGTCATACAACAGAGGTGTAGAATCCTGGAATCAAAATATGGAACCTATGTGCACATTTTTTAGTATGCCATTTTTTTTATTAAAATTCTTTAAAACCAGGATATGTCTTAATAAATATCGAAGATGATTCGATATGATTTCCAATCGTATATGATATGATATAAATTAGGTGTATATAATTGGAGTTATTAGCCGTGCACTATAGACGTACAATTCTGAAAATAAAATCTGGGATATTTTACACCTTATTTCGTAGACCAGTTTTGACCTATTAAACTTTATCAAAATTTGATTATGTCTAAACAGAAATCGAAGAGGATTCAATAAGATTTTCAATGGTATAGTTTGTTGGTATTTGGATTCATATAATAGGAGTTATGCTCTACACAAAGTAGGGTATACATGTTGGAATATTTGTGAAATTTGGTTTTGTACTTTTATGCATTTACTTGCTATCCTATTAACTGTATATGTCTGGTGTAGAGTTGTTCCATCGAAGGGGCTTTGACCCATGTTAATTCTACGGAGATTTGCTCTGGGTTGGATATATTATTGTGTTTAGAGCTTGAAATACAAAGGAGACTCTGTCCAAAAGTCTAAGAATTTTGAAAGATAGCCTAATTTCAAAGTTTAAATGCCATGGTATCATACCAAACCCTAAACCTAGATAACCATATATCGACTGAAAATATACTAATGATAATTCTAGAAATATCTAGAGGTTAACTGTCTAAGTTTGGATTCATACGGACCTAGACTTTTAAATATGTACGCGATTAAATTATCAATTCTTGTTTCCTTGGTTCTGGAATACAATGTTAACTGTATTCTCGTACTACATGAGATTAACATATATAGAAATTTTTTTGGTGTTATTCCAATAGTTGGAAGCATTCCTGTAAGTTATACATGTATTCCAGAAATAAAAATCAAGATGTATACTTGAGCCGGGAAACAAAGTTTTAATTATTAGAATGGACTTAGGATTGATTGTGATTGTAGAATAGAGCATTGGGCGGGAGTTTGGATCACATCGTATAGAATCTTAGCAATATAGACAAATTAGTATGTGTAGATCCTTTCCAAGGCCGTGCGTTAAGAGTGGGTGAATGCTTAGATCACCTACCTACCTGTATCTCGTGTTATCTGTAAATATTTTTCCTAATTCGATAAAAAGTCAAATTTTGTATTAAAAGATGTTATGATTTATTGCTCCAAAAAGGAGTGGCCGAACAACTAAGCACCGTGCCTACCTGCCATCACCTGATCTCTGGTAACGAGATTATTGCCTAGATAGTGATCGTGACACTGCGATTGTGAGATCCAAACATGTTCTCTAAACTTTTTATCATCATATAGGAAATATTGACTTATGACGGTGTTAGTGACTTTAGGACTTAAGAAACGGTTTTGGATATAATTATTTTACCATATTAAGATCACTTTAGAAGTTAGTTCATAGTTACATTTAATTTTTGTACTTAGAGTTTATTTGGGTTAGATTTTCATTACACATGATCTTCAGTATCATATTATTTTATTTATTTTACCTTCCTTGAATCGAGGACTTGCATGTCTTTGATGACCTAATTTTTTTTCACTAGATGAAGGCCAGGACGAAGTCGAGATTCTTCCGTTATATAATATGGACGAATTTGAAGAGTAAGGGATATCGCGTATAGAATAATTTTATTTTATGTTCTTGTATAATTATATGTGTATTAATCTTATAGGAGATAGTTATGTGGTTGTATATTTTAGTGAGTAGCTTGTATATTTTTTTTTTGAAGACATAACACAGACTTGTCAGTTGTAAATGTAAAAGCTTGATATTGTGAGTATACTTCGTTCTTATTTATTGATGGTTTAGCTTTACCATATACTTTACCCTAGAACTTACATGCAACAATCTTGGTTACGATTATAGGTTTATTCATAAAGCACGTAGGTTAGGAATATTGGTTACGTACTCAACTCACCGTTTATTAGGAGCAGGGCATGACATAGGTCATGAGGAGGTGGAGGAGGAGAGTTTAGGTTAGGGTTTAGGCTTGAAAGAGTAGGGATAAAGGTGGGTCACGGCTGTTGTCATTGGGTTATGGGTAGAATAGGATTAGTGTTTGGTTTATGTGTTTTTTCCTTATCTGTTCTCTTTATATATATATATATATATATATATATATATATATATATATATATATATATATATATATATATATATA
This sequence comes from Iris macrosiphon, assembly GCA_036927795.1. Classification (NCBI taxonomy): domain Eukaryota; kingdom Viridiplantae; phylum Streptophyta; class Magnoliopsida; order Asparagales; family Iridaceae; genus Iris; species Iris macrosiphon. Next base: position 135,356,876 of record JAYESA010000005.1, read on the forward strand.
TATATAGCAATAAAATTCTAAAAAAGATATGCATTTACAATAAATTCTGAAATTTTTTTATAACATTTTTATAGATAAATATTATACCCAAAAATATTTATATGGACTATTTATAATTATTAAATAAATAAAAATATAAGTATACAAGCTATTTAACTTAAAATTTTGTTTTCTAATTAGAAAATTAAATAATTAAATAAAAAAAATATACCAATTTCAAATTTAAATTAGGGGCTTACATTCTGTCCAACTTACAAGAATTTTGTCCTCGAAATTAAAAATAAAGCACGGTTTGAGAACAAGAGAATGCAATTCGGTAGAAAAGGGTCAGGTACGAAATATTGTACCTCAACCTCGAAAAAAAGGGAGACGAAAATAATGCATTAAATTTATAAGGATTGCTTTAATCTACTTTATATGAGGTATTATGGCACAAATATGTTTTAGTACAAGAAGAAGTTGTACATGAAATCGAGGATTCGAAGAATACGATAGGGGAGATAAGTAACCCAAGGGACAAGGTGTGGATAAAATAGAGAATACTACTACTTCTACTTGTGTCATCTATATGTTTTATGGGTATTTCATCTATTTAAAATATCAAACTATCCTTATGGCTGCTAACCCACTATATTATATACGATTCTACATCTATGTATACTCCTAAAATCTTGTGTCATAATGAGGTCATGATGCTCATGCAATGGTAGTTATAACTACAAGGTCATACATGCATCTGCGACTTCTTGTGCCTGCGCTCCCATATTCGTCATAATGAATGCTTGGCCTTGTCCTTGGTCTTCCATCTGTTGTCTGGTCTACTCATACTGTGTAGCTTGAGGAGCCAAGGGTGGGCCCTGCTGATATCTAATGGGTGCTGCTGGACGTGGTGCTCCTGGTGCACACACATCTACACACACCAATGCACAACACTCAACGCACAGCAAAAGTCCCATTACCTAGAACAAGATAACTCTAAAACTAGCACAACCAACCTACACACTTATGTGTACCACTCCTCCCATGGCATACTCCCTAGTACATCTCAGGAATACACATTATCCTCCTTAAGAAACAACCAAGTATCAAGCACAAATAGAATATCAAAGCTATATTGATATCCAAACACAAATTCCTGATACTGAATTGATACATGTATCCCACTACTATATGAATCTATATGTACCTAAAATATGCATGATTATATTGATACAAACACCTAGAATCATAAATTGATACACTACTCTCCCTACTAACTCTCTCTTATTTTTTGATACCATTGATACCAATTACTAATAATACACTGACACCTACCATAAAACTATTGTTACAAATGATACTATACTATAAGTTATTTTAGGCTTATATATTGATACCTAATGCTCACATATCCAACCAGAAACCACTCACAGAATCATAAGTTACACTTCTAACAATCAACACTGATACTCAAACTTGACACAAATCTGTCTACAAGTTATCAAGCTACTGTACTATCCAAGGTAGCAGCCTCAGGAACTAATGAAGGTAAAGCTCTATAAGGAACTGAACTAGAGAAACTAAAGATATTTCTTTCCTGAGCTAGGAGGGGTGATAGGACATAATTCAATGATAACAAAGTTTGAATGATAGAGATGATATGTTAAACCAAATTAAGATACAATCTGATAATCATATATGTCTATCCGAAATAATATTACCCAAAAATTTTGCCACGCTAGTAAGCATAGTTACGATAAACTATAGAGTCCATAACTAAGGTATATACATCTATAATCATGTAATCTAGAATTTTTGCCATGCTAACTAGTATGTGTAACCACCACTTTTCCATAATAGGGATATTTTTGTCATTTTATAATGGCTATTGTATTATATAAATAGTTATTTATTTATTTGTCATGAGACTAGCTAGTTAGTTTAGACTTAGTATTGGTTCAATCCAAACTAGACCAATTCACCCAACTAGACCAATTAGACTAGTCATGACTTAACTAGCTTAATTAATTTTTCCTTTAGTTAAATTGATAGAATATTCCTTTCATTAAGAGTAGATCCTTCCTCCTAATTAATTATTCTGTCATGTCAACCAATAGGAACAATTTTGACTTTTTACGTTGGCTTGTAACCCAAGCATGTGGCCAGCCATAATGTAGGGAAGAGTAGCCTATTCCATTTGTCATTCCATACTTAATTTTGCCCTAATATTGTTCTTCTCCAAATTGGAATCAATTACCATCATTTTTCCACTCAAATCACACTCAATCCCACTCATTCTTACCATTATGGAGGCCTAAGAGCTTGGAGAACACAAGAAAATCCATTAGAGAGGAGATTTTAAGGAGATCATATCCAATCCACTCCTTGTGTCCACTTGGAGGAGCTTCATTGGGATCAAACTCCTAATAGGTTCAAATCTTACCTTCTGTATTATTTTCCATGGTAGAATAAGCATTTGAGACTCTAAGAACCCACCCATGGCCATGACCAACCCATTAGGCCAAGATGTAGGTGGTATTATCCCCAAAGCTAGGAGATCCATTTGTTTGTGTCCAAATTGGGGGAATTTAGAATATAGGACACCAAGTATTTGTTATATAGTTAATTATATTTATTTATGATTAATTAGTTGTGTGGGAATGTGTACGTGTCCGCAATTGGATACGTGTGAGACCGTATCATGATATGCCATGGTACGTGTCGGAGATTTTGGTATTTTTGGTGATTTTGCTATTTGGTGCTCATTTTTTTATTGATTCGCATTATATTAGTTAGTATAGCTATTCATATATCATAATTTGTGTATTGGTGGTGATTTATGGTATTTTGGTAGTGTATCATGATATTGGAGGATATATCATGAGTGTTTGATATGTACCATAGGTGTTTGCTAGTTGGCCTTAGACTAGTTGTGTGTTTTATGATAGTGTTGGTGAGTGTTAGAGTTTAGTGTGGAGCTTGGAGAGTGTGTAAGTGTGAATTGGTACAATTGATATTTACATTGGTAGAGATATCATGGCGAGTTAGTATGGAAACATTATGGTATTGAAGTGTATGAGGTGAAGGGAGTTGATCGAGCAGTAGCAGTGGCAATAGAAGCAATAGTCTGCAGTGGGGTAGAAGGATTAATTGTGGTAGCAAGTTTGTTGCTGTAAGAGCAGTTTCAGAGCGGGGAATTTAGTTAGTAGTTCAGTGATATAGGAGGCGCATTAGTGTATGTTTGCCATAGGCAGTGTGTGTACTTGTTTATAGGGGAAAATTGGAGATAGGTAGTGTGTTGGCTAAATTATTAAGGGGCAGCAGGCAGCAGTGCGCAAATATGTGCAAAGTATGTGTATGGGTGTGTGTTAGTGAAATATGTAGGTGAGTGTCCATTTATGAGGGTATGTAAGTGAGTGATTATTCTATAGGAAATTATGTAGAAGTATATGTGCTAGAGTGTAAGCTTGAGTGTTTGAGTGTGAATTATGAGTGTAGTGTGTGTATTCCAGTGTGTTGTGTGTATGTATTGAGTGTCAACTGTGATACTTCCAGAGATTGGTGTGTGTGTTGGTATCAATACTTTGGAGCTCGGTTTTATGGTGCATGTGATGCAGTAGTTCATGAGAAGTTTGAATGCTAAGGGGGGGAAATTGAAGAAGCAACAATAATAGCAATATGTTCATTGCTGTGCACTGTGAACTGAGAAGGAGCAGCAGTAGTGCTTAGGGTTGAGGGGAGAAATGGCTCGGGTATATATCAGGGTGGATGTGTGAAGATTTTATGTTCTATATTTGGAAGATCTTGCTGGGTGCAGACTTGTAGAGCAAGGCCAGGGGTAGTGTAGTGACTGTAAGGGGAAAACTTGATGCAGGTAGTGTATCCAAGTGATGTTATAGGTACTAGATACTAAGTTGGGGAGTAACTAAAGTATTATGATTCTAGGTATGGTGAGTGTCCTATTAACTAGGTAATTTAAGATTTTGATTTATGGGTAAGGTGTTGGGTTCTAGGATACTAAGGTATTGGGGTAGTATCTAGCATAGGATATTGTTAAGATATTAAGTGGTAATTAAGGTAGATGAGATATTTGTATGAGGTATTAAAATACCAATATGAAAGAGGTATTGGATTAAGTTAAGGTAATGGGTAGGTACCATGATACAAGTTATGATACTATGATACGGGCTACGGTATTAGGATACGGGATAAGATTTTGGATCAAAGCCAAGGTAGTGATCCTATAACCAATGTATTGACCATAGTTTAGGTATTTGCATATAGGCCAAGGTATTGGAAGATATTATAAATATTAGTGTATATTATAGTGTAATAAGCTGGTAACCTACCAGAACGACCTAGAAACCTAGAGTTAACCTAGTAACACCTAGTATTAGCTAGTATGACTCTAAAACTAACTTAGAAGCTAGTTTTGGTCCCAAATTGGAGTATTGACCTAGTTTGACCATGACGACCTATAAATGACCTATAAACCTAATATATGGTTAATTAAGCTTATTTATTATTCCAAATCATTTGTTAACTTTAGAAATTCATATATAGGTCACTTGGACTCTAGTACAGATATTGTTTGATATTCATTGCTCTGGACCACAGACGAGTACATTCTTTGACAGTTTATTTTATTTTGATGATTACTATTGTCACTACCGCTTTTCCGGAGAGGGGTATTTTTTTTTCCTATTATTGGTAATATTTTAATATTAGAATTTTAAATTTATTATATTAATGGTATTTTATAATTATTTGGGTATGGTGCATGTTATATATTATTTATTATAGTATTTAAAATATTGTTAGCATTTACGTTATATTTTGGACTTGTGTTAGTGGACCTAAATAGACTAGTCTTGACTTTTGAACTAAAAATTTATTAGTTTAGACTTGAGCTGAATTATTTAGCCTATTTTATTAAGTTAGTGATTTAGTTAGTCAAACCATTAGGAGTAGAAGCTTCCTCCTTAATTACATTCCTTCATGACAAGCCCATAAGAGCAAAATAGACTTTGCACCTTGCTTGGAGGCTAAGAAAGGGGGGTCGACCACATAAAAAGGGGGAGACTCTCTCTCTCTCTCTCTCTCTCTCTCTCTCTCTCTTCTTATTTTATTCCAATTTTAGATCTACAATTATTTTTCCCAAATTTTCTTCATCCACACACCAAATTCCTACCAAATTCCTTTCTAATTTATCTCTACTTCGCCATTGGAGACTCTAGAAGCAACGAAAAGGCAAGAATCTATAATTTGGAGAAATTTGCACAAGTTAAGGCTTCTTTGTGTTCATTAGAGACTTTCATTGGGAATTTATCTCTTAATCAGTATAATTTAATTTTTTTCTTTTAATTAGACTCTAAATCTATAGTTTAATCATTAGGAACCCACCTATACACTACGTCTACCAATAAAAAAAGAATTGACTACTAGGGACCCCTATTGTGAATGTTATGATATATTTTGTGCCAAATTTGGAAAAATCCGAGATTGGTGCACCATGTATTTGTCAATTGGTCAATTGGACCAAATTGCTATGAGTTTGGTTCTGTGAGACTAGTGTCGTAGCCACAATTGGATACGAGTAGGCCATGTCAGGATTTTTATGACACGGGTTGATTTGGGTATTTTTCCTTCGACGCGGGGATCTACACATGTCATATTTTGACACAGACACGCATTTAAGCAGTAACACTTCGTATTGCTTATAATTATCATTCTAGACTTGATCATATCATTAGTGATATATTTGGTACTATGTTGGGGCCGTATCACAATCGTATCATTGAAAGAATGTGATACGGGTACAATGCACTCTATGTGTTTGATGGAATGTTACTACACTATTTTAGTATTATTTATATACATTTGAGTTCATTTTATATATATATATGTGTGTGTGTGTGTGTGTGTGTGTGTGTGTGTACCTGAGTATATATTCATTTGGTTTTGTGTATTTTAGGTGTTTATATGTATTACATATATATAGTCTGATGAGTGAACTGTGTTTGTTGTGGGTGATTGAGAGGGGGATTGAGTTGTAACTAGTATATGTGTGTATATGTGTGTGTGTGTGTGTGTGTGTTGTTGTTGACTGAGGAGAGATGAGGGATTGGGCAAAGAGGAGTTTAGCATTGGTGAGATGTGATATTGTGATTGCAAAGGAAGAGGAGACCAATAGCAGCAGTATAGATGCACAGGCAGTAGCAACAACAGTCGCCTTCGAGATTACTGGGTAAATAACAACAGCAGTGTAAATGTTTCTGTACTATGATGTTCTTGGAAGAGAAGATAGTAATTAGTACATAGGTTGGGGTGGAGCCAAGTTCGGAAGAAAGGGGTCCCACAGATGGTTGATGCCAGATAGGGCAATGCATAAAGATATATGTGGTATGTGTCACCCTTACTTTTCCAAATATGGATAATTTAGTCATTTGCATATAATTATTTTTTTGAGATTAAAATATTATTTATATTATGCTAATAATTAATATTTATGGTTGTGCTATTATTCATTAATTAGTGGACTAGCCTATTAGTTAGACTTGATACTTGTGAACCCAATTAGACTTGTCATGACAATAGTGGGCCCAACATGGACCAAGCCCAATAAACCCATTCACACTAATTAATTAGGAGGATTAGCTTAAATTGAATTAGTGTGAATACTTTCTAAGATATCCATCCTGAATTATTTCTCATAATTCATCATATAGGGGCAAATGGAACTTTAGCATGTGACTTGAGGAAGGGGAAAGGGGCCGACCACATATAAGGGGGTCTCATCTCTCTCTCCTCCTTATTTGCATTCGTTTTAGATCTTAAATTCTAGATCCCCAATTTTCCATAATCCCTTCATCAATTTTTTTCTCAATTCCTTCATATTTTCTCTTATTTTCATTCCTCAAGAAGCCTTGGTGATTGGAGAAGCAAGGAGCACAAGGAAGAGGGGCATTGGTGGATAGATCGTGTCTAAATTGTGTCTATTGAGCATTTCATTGGGAATCCATCTTCCAATTGATAAATTCTGAATTTTTCTTCATTCTAAGCTTCTTAATCATGCATTCGACCACTAAGAACACCCAAAATGGCATATGACTACCTATAGGAACACATTCTAGGCTATTTGGTGGGGAATTATGGTCTCCACATAGGTTTTTTATAGGTATTTAGTGGAATTACAAGATTGATGCATCAATTATGTGTAATAAGATCAATTAGATCTAATTAGACTTAGATCGGAGTTGTGGAACTAGATATGTGTCCACAAGTAGATACGAGAGGGCCGTATCACGGTACGGTGTGATACGGGGCTTATTTTGAGTGTTTTGTACAATTAATCTTCAATCTTCTTTGTAGTAAGTTACATTAGTTATATAATTATATAATTGATATGTATAACTAGTATTTGTTATGTGTCGGGGATTTTGATACCTTAGTTGAGGGTGTATCATGAGTATCCTAATGGTGCACTATAGGTGTTTGTTGAAATGTTTGTTGGCATATGTATTGTGTTCACCCAAGCATTACTCGAGGAACTTGGTGTTCCATAGTTGATGTGGTGGAGATGGTGTGATGTGAAGTGTGAAGTGGGGTATGACCAATCTCAGTTTTTACTGACTGTTGGCATGAAAATAAGACCTGTATGCAAGGACTGTGCTCAAGCATAAGTTACAACTGTGAATACAAGCATTATTTCTTATGGGTAGGCGTGGAAGTAGAATAGAGTAGAGTATTCAAGGTTGGTTGTTGGGAAAACTCCGATACGACGTGTACCAGAGAGGTTGGATTAATTGCTGATAACAACAACTATTATATAGCAACAACAATATTAACAGCTAGTGTACTGATGTGCACATGCATCAGTAACCAACGGAAAGGTAAGGGGGTAGCTGCAACTGATGAGAGGAGTTAGGAAAAATCTAAGGGTGAAGGTTACAAGGAAGACTGATACCGAGTCATAGGCGAGTTGTACTGGTATAGGTAGGAGTGTTGTAAGGGGTTTCGGCTTAGTGTACCAATATGGGTAATGTATAGGTAAGTATCATGTGATACTCGATTTGGTTATGAGTGTATAACTAATGTATTGAGTAGTTTTGTATAACTAAGGTAAATTTTATAGGATAAGGTAATAAATAAAGATCTATGTTATTACTAAGATAGTTATACCTCATAGTTAATAACTAGAATAGCCATGTATTGAACCTAGAAGACTAGATATGATCAATTATTCCTAATAACTACCAGTATGGACTAGTAATCACCCTAGAAGCTAGTATGGACCTAAAAAATCATATTAGTGCATTTTAACTCATTTCTTATTCATTACACCCAAGTAACATGATATTCATATATAGGTTATGTGACACCAGCTCGGATACCGAGTCATACTTGTTGCTCAGGACCACAGAAAAGTACATTCTCTAATAGTTTTCTTATTTGACAGCCTCTATGTTTCATGAATTTAGTATTGAGATATTTAATTTCTGACACTATAGTCACATAAATTGGTATAAGTGGATCATTGTCATAAGATGTTATTGTCATGATAACTCAGTGATCACCGTGTCATACTTCATGATTACTTAGTGACTATGTGATATCTTTGTGATTATATAGACCGTGATCATAGTGCATGATATTATAGACCGTGCATCATGGTATATATGTTATAACGTGTCGTGATTTAGATCTGTGTACTAGTCGGGGGTTGGAAAAGTATTAGTGGATATGTGATCATACCTTATAGCCCATAATTTATTTAGCCCGTGATAGCTAGCATATCATACAACTCACGCATGATCACGCTAGCTACCCTTTCTATATATTGTTCGTGCTAGGCCCAAGCCGATCACATTATCATACTAGTATTTTATGGCATATTTTATATTATTTTATTTATTCTAATTCATTATATTAGTGTTCTTCACCGTATTATTCTCAGTTCTTGCCATTATTTACTATGATGATCTTCCTGTGATTTTGTCTAGTTCAGTTACTTCCATCATGTATTTTCATTACTATTGTTGTTTCATAGTTTTTGTCATTTATTTGAACTACTATTGGGTTATAGTTTGCTACAATCCTAATTGGATATATTTTTTAGATGATTTATTATAGGACTGGTGTCCTATGTATTATGGGACGCGAGATGGTGATGCAGTTGAGCCAGTACCCGTAGAGCCTCTTAAGATCGTACCACCAGCTGAAGAGGCTTAGACTTTTTATTATGTGTTGTATTTGATTTTAGTAGACTTTATGGTATGTATTATTATTTTGAGACTTATATTGTGATTTGACTTGTATTGAGACTCTTGTATTTATTTTATTTCTAATCCATATCGTGCCATTCTTCCTATAGTTTAATATTGTGATTGAGTATTGATTATCATTTATCACATGCTATATTGTTCATCCAATTGGAGTTGAAATAACATGAAAGGTACCTTTTATATTTTATGACAGATGTGTATATAGTTATATTGATCAAGATAACGTTCTACCGTCGATGTTGCGGCGTAGGCTGGGCGTTGTTTACCATTTGTATCCTTATTGTGGGTGCGGGTCGTAACACATTTTTAGTGGTGGCCCATGCAAGTCAGAGTCGCAACAAGTACGATATCGTAGTAGTACCCTAAATCTCAGATACTGCTACGAGCCTGCTTTAGGATATAGGCTATAGGCTGAGAGTATCCTCAATCACAACTAAAAAATACGTCCAATTATTTGCTTTGCTATCCTTATCTATCTGAATGCTTGCTTTACTTTAAATAATTCTTTCCTTCCTTGATAATACCATATCTTATTCAATATTGATTTTCTTTGTTGTAATCTATCTTTAAGATGCTGTCAAAGACGCGTTCCCAGTGCTCAGGTGCAGTGTCAACGAGGTCAGTCACTTCGTCGCCTCTAAGGGTAGCACCAGCAGATACTATTTTAGTAACTTCAGTTTAGAGGTCCGCTTCACCAGTATAGGTGGGCATTTCTGCAGTAGCTTTTGGGGGTGCTCCACCTCCGATATAGAGGACAGTGCCGACAGTCTCGGAGGAGCTTCCACCTCCACCACCAGCAGTTGATCCAATGCAGGTATTTGTGCTCTTTCAGCAGATGATAGAGGCCCAGCAGCGCAAGTCAGTGGTCATGAGGTAGGGCATTGAGAATGACCACTAGTTTGCACTCGTATCAGTCGAGAGAATTTCTTTGGTCCAACTACAGCTAGCTCCACCTCAGTTTACCCCATAGCAGCCGAGGCCAGAGACTATCATAGACTTCAAGAGGATGGGGCCGAATAACTTTAAAGGCACTGAGGAGATTGTTTATGCTGATGATTGGATAGAAGACATTGAGAGGAACCTCCAGCTGGTGTCCAGAGAGGTTGCAGGTAGAGACTACAGGAAGCATGATATTTGACATCACATTGACTTGGTTCAGGACGGACCCCAGCTTTTAAGAAGCTTTTTGAGGTAAATTTCTTTTCAGACATGGCTCTGACATCTTTAGAGAGCCAGTTTTGGTACCTCGTCTAGGAAGGTATGATGGTGGATAAGTATGCAGCAGAGTACTACAGGTTGGGTCACTTCGTGGAGGGGAAGAATCCCCGGGAGAAGGCCCAAAAGTTCAAAAAATATCTGAACAGGGAGATTAAATCTCATACTAGTGGATACCATATCGCTACATTTGAGGAGATTCTAACGGTGGCACAGCAGACAGAGGATGATTTGGAGCTCGACTCCAAGAGGATGAGAGATCATTCAGAAGCTATTAGTAGTTCGGGTCCAGCGAAGCGGCCTCACTTTCATCAACAATAACAGCAATACAGGCACATCAGGCCTCGAGACCAGCACAGCATGCCCCATAGTGCACTCACTATGGGAAGATGGGATTATACACAAGAGGTCTGTAGGAAGAGGCTTGGGGTATGCCTCTATTGTGGGGAGGTCGGCCGCTAGTTGCGAGATTGTATTCTAGCTCTCGTTCGAGAAGGTCAGGGCGGAGGCCAAGCACAGAGATCACATGTGAGATAACCAGTGGGACAGCAGAGGGGACCTCCGTTACTACCACAGTAGCAACGGTTCGCTCAGCACCAACATCAGCAGAGAGGTGCTCAGCGTCAGAAGCGAGCTTTCACCATGACGGTCTAGGAGGAGGATCCAGTCGGAGATGTCATCTCAGGTTCAGTCTATCTTGATTTTTTTCATCTCATGCTTTATTTGATTATGGTGCTTCACATAGTTTTATATATGTATCTTTTGCCTTGAAGCATCATCTTGAGACTAAACGGTTGGCGAGGACTTGTAAGATCACAACCTGGGATGGCATTATCCTGGTCAGTGATATTTGCAAGGATTGGAGAGTTTTCCTGGAAGGCCGAGAGTTTAGCGCATGCCTACTCGTAATGCCATTTTTGGTCTACGATATAGTATTCGGGATGGATTGGTTGAGTAGGCACCATACTAGTATTGATTATCGTGGAGGAAGAGTTTTGTTTTAGACACTAGGAGAGCCAGAGTTTGAGTTTTCCCAAGGAGCAACGAAGAAGAATGAGGGAGTCTTCTGGAGCTTCGGTGAAAGAGCAAGAGCTGCCACATCCATTAATTGCAGAATTTATAAATATTTTTTTGGAGGAATTATCGGGTTTGCCGCCAGATCGAGATGTTTAGTTCTATATAGATTTGGTGCCAGGCATAGAGCTGACAACATAGCACATTTATAGGGTTAACAACAATAAACTGACAGAGTTGATGAAGCAGGTGAATGTGTTATAGGACAAAGGCTTTATCAGGTCCTGTTCATCACCATGGGGTTCTCCGGTATTATTTGTACCGAAGAAGGATGGGTTGGTACGTATGTGTATAGACTACAGGGCTCTCAATAACCTCGCTATTAAGAACAAATATCACTTATCGAGGATTGATGATCTGTTCGATCAATTGAGCTGAGTGAAGGTATTCTTAAAGATAGACTTGAGGTCGGGGTACCATTAGGTGAAAGTGAAGAAGGAAAACATTTTGAAGAAATCTTTCAGGACTCTGTATGGGCAGTTTGAGTTTTTGGTAATGTCATTTGGGTTGACTAATGCCCCGACGGTATTCATGAATCGGATGAATAAGGTTTTTCATCAGTACCTTGATCAATTTGTGGTGGTATTCATTAATAATATGTTGATATATTCGAAGACCCTGGAGGAGCACAAGGAACAACTGAGGGTAGTTCTAGAGACCCTCAGGAAGAAAAAGCTTTATAACAAGCTTTCGAAGTGTGAGTTCTTCCTTGATAAGGTTGAATTCCTCGGATATGTGATTACATGAAATGGGATATCTGTAGACCTAAAGAAGATATCAGCAGTTGAGTCATGGTCTACCCCAAGTTTAGTGGCAGAGATCAGGAGCTTACTTAGGTTGGCAGGTTATTATCGGAGGTTTGTTCAAGATTTTTGGGGATTGCAGAGCCGATGACTAGGCTGACCAGGAAGGATATAGAGTTTGTCTGGACAGAGGAGTGTCATGCCATATTTGAGCAACTGAAGAAGAGGTTGACTACGACTTCAGTATTGATGTTGCCATCAGGGACAGTAAGATTTTCCATATATAGTGATGCTTTGGGTAAGGGTTTCGGATTTGTGTTGCAGCAAAATAGAAAGATAATTGGCTATGCTTCTAGGCAATTAAGTCCGCATGAGAAGAATTATCCTACCCATGACTTGAAGTTGGCAGTAGGCATCTTTGCTCTAAAGCTGTAGAAACATTACTTATATGGAGGGCGTGTGGAGATCTTTACAGACCACAAGAGCTTGAAGTATGTGTTTAAACAGAAAGAGCTTAATATGAGGCAGCGACGATGGTTAGAGTTGATAAAAGACTTCAATATTTCTTTGCAGTACCATCCTAGGAAGGCAAACATAGTCGCTGATACCTTGAATAGGTATCCAGTATCTATGTACTTAATAAGGGATAATAATTTATTGGACAATCTTGATATCTTGGGTATAGAGGTGCTAGTTCCTGGAGTCGCGGCAAAGATGTGGGGACTTCATCTACAGTCAGAGTTGATGGACCGGATTAGAGCTACACAATTCGAGGATAAGTCTCTGAGGAGCATCAGAGTGCAGGTTTGGATAGAATTAGCAGAGGAATTCAGTATTGCAAAGGATGGATAATTATGATATGGTACCCGATTGTGTGTGGCGAGTAAAACTTTGTACGAGAAGGTTCTTCAGAAGGCACATCGATCTCAGTACTCTATGCATCCGGGTACCAACAAGATGTATAGAGACATGAGAGAGCATATTTGGTGGTATGGTATGAAGAGGGAGGTGGCGAGCTTCGTATACAGATGTCTGGTATGCCAGCAGGTAAAGGCGGAGAGACAAAGACCGGGTGGTTTGCTTCAGCATTTACCCATTCTAGAGTGGAAGTGGGAGCACATGATGATAGACTTTGTATCAAGGCTTCCGCGTTCTCTAGGAAGTAAAGACGTAATTTGGGTGATCGTAGACAGGTTGACCAAATTGGCCCACTTCTTGCCATTTAAAGTGGGTACATCTACGGAGAAGCTCGTAGTGATGTATGTGCGCCAGATAATTAGATTGCATAGAGTTTCTGTGAGCATCGTCTCAGATCAAGATAGTCGTTTCATATCCCACTTCTGGAGGAGTTTGCAGGCTAGCTTGGGCACTCAGCTTAAGTTTAGTACCGTATATCACCTTCAGACAGACGGGCAGTCGGAGAGGACTATTCACTCTCGAGGATATGCTACACACTTGTGTATTAAAATTTAGAGGATCTTAGGAGGATCACCTTTACCTGGTATATTTTTCTTATAACAACAGTTACCAGGCCAGTATCGATATGTCACCCTTTGAGGCGTTGTATGAACGGAGATGTCACATTCCATTATCATGGGATGATATTGGTGAAAGAGCTTTATTGGGACCAGAGATGGTCATAGATGCGATTGAGAAGGTGAAGCTTATCAGGGATAGACTTCAGGTGGTGCAGGAAAAATATCGGCTTTGGGCCGATAGCCACCGGAGATTATTAGAATTTAAGGTATAGGTTTTGTTTGCATTGCTTGTGATTATTTTGTTTTGGTTAGAGTGCTAAAGTTATGTTTTGCGTTAGGTTGGCGATTTGGTGTTCTTGATGATTTCTCTAACAAGGGGCACGATTTACTTTGGTGGAGGAGGGAAGCTTAGTCTACTGTACATCGGACCCTTCAGTGTTCTTGAGAGGGTTGGTACAGTAGCCTAAAGGTTAGACTTATCGCCTGCACTAGAGGGAGTGCACAACGTGTTCTATGTGTTACAAATAAGACGGTATATGGTGGACCCTACATATGTATTGGATCACTCGGAGATCCAGGTGGGTCCGGATCTCAGTTATTCAGAGCCGCCAGTGGAGATTCTAGATCGCAGGAAGGAAGTGACGCGGAACCAGACGATTCTCTTGGTACGTGTCGCATGAAGGCATCACTATCCAGGGGAGTCTACCTGGGATAGGAAAGCCGAGATGTGCGAGTTATACCCTTATCTTTTTGAGCCGTAAGCTATGATTCTTTCTTGCATGTTGTAATTGCTTGTCGTAGTTAGTTTCTTCCTTAAATTTTGAGGTCAAATTTTTTTATGGAGGATAGACTTGTCACTTTCACTCTTCTAAATGAGGATAATTTAGTCATTTGCATATAATTATTTTTTTGAGATTAATAATTATTTATATTTTGCTAATAATTAATATTTGTGGTTGTGCTATTATTCATTAATTAGTAGACTAGCCTATTAGTTAGACTTGACATATGTGAACCCAATTATACTTGTCATAAGAAATAGTGAGCCTAACATGGACCAAGCCCAATAAACCCATTTACACTAATTAATTAGGAGGATTAGCTTAAATTGCATTAGTATAGAAACTCCTTAAGATACCCACCTTAATTATTTCTCATAATTTATCATGTAGGTGCAAATGAGACTTTAGCATGTGACTTGAGGAAGGGAGAAAGGGGACATAAGGGGGTCTCCTCTCTCTCTCTCCTTCTCATTTGTATTTATTTTGGATCTCAAATTCTAGATACCCAATTTTCCATATTCCTTCCATCAATTTCTTTCTTAATTCCTTCATATTCCCTCTCATTTTTATTCCTCAAGGAGCCTTGGTGCTTGGAGATGCAAGGAGCACAAGAAGGAGGAGCATTAGTGGAGAGATCATATCCAATTCGTGTCCATTGAGAATTTTATTGGAAAACCATCTTCCAATTGGTAAATTTTGAATTTTTTTCATTCTAAGCGTCTTAATCATGCATTTGACCACTATGAACACCCCAAATGGCATAATGGACATCTTCGATCGTGAGTTTGCCAAAAGGTTACCTGGGATAATATTTTCTAGATTCATCAATAAAATATATATTAGGAGTTTAAAATGAAGGTCCGAGCTTCTGAGTCCCAAGACTACCTATAGGAACAAGTTCTGGGCTATTTGGTGGAGAATTATGCTCTCCACATAGGTTTTTATAGGTATTTTAGGAGAATTACGAGATAGACACATTAATTATATGTCATGAGACCAATTAGATCTAATTAAACTTAGATCATAATTATGGGACTATATATGTGCCAATAAATGGATACGAGAGAGCCGTATCACGATACAGTATGATACGGTATGATGCGGGGCTCATTTTGAGTCTTTTATACAATTACTCTTCAGTCTTCTTTGTAGCAAGTTGCATTGGTTATATAATTATGTAATTGATATGTATAACTAGTATTTGTTAAGTATTGGGGATTTTGATATCTTAGTTGAGGGTATATCATGAGTATCCTAATGGTGCACTATAGGTGTTTGATGAAATAGTTATTGGCGTATGTATCGTGTTCACCCAAGCATTACTTGTGTGTGTGTATATATATATATATATATATATATATATATATATATATATATATATATATATATTAGCTAGTGTGAGTGAGTATAATTAAGTGTGTGTGACTGAACATGGGATTGTGGTGTGACTGCACTGTGCAGTGAGATGGGGAGATTGCAGTGCCTTTATGCACTGGACTGGGAGCTAGATCTAGTGTTAGGTGTCACATAATGAACAAGATATTAGCACATGTACAAAAAGTATCTGAGTAAAGACAGGTAAGGGGATCAAGATTGAGGTCTACTGAAATAAGTACTGCATTTGAATGGCAATAGCAACAGTAGTTGAAGTAACTCCAGCGAAGCAAAACAGCAGCAATGGCAGCTTTGTCATGGCCAAGCCTGCATTCAGTTAGCAGAGAGGTGTATTAAGAGACGTGTGTATGTGTAAGGTTAAGGGTTGATGGAGTGACATGGAGGATCGAGTGTAATGTGATGCACACTTAGTGTAATGAGATTTGAAGAGTGAACAGCAGCATCAATGAAGACAAGTTACAGCAGCAACTTGTTGTCATTAAGAGCAGCAACCATAACAGCAAGTTGATTGAAGTGTTACACTCGAGTAGCAGTGACTGTGAGCATATGGGAGCTTAGGTTTGGGTCTGATGCAATTCCCTGCAGATTAGAGTGAGTTGATTCATGAGTGATACTTGAGGATCTTGGTGTTCTATAGTTGATATGGTGGAGATGGTGTGATATGAAGTGTGAAGTGGGGTATGACCAATCTCAGTTTTACTGACTCTTGGCATGACAAAAAGGCTTGTGTGCAAGGACTGTGCTCAAGCATAAGTTACAGATGTGCATACAAGCATTGCTTGTTTGTGGGTAGGCAGGAAAGTAGAATAGAGTAGAGTATTCAAGGTTGGAAGTTAGGAAAACTCTGATATGAGGTGTACCAGAGAGGTTGGATTAATTGCTGATAACATCAACTATTGTATAGCAATAGCAACATTAGCAACAAGTGCACTTCTGTGCACTTGTATCAGTAACCAACGAGAAGGTAAAGGGGTAGCTGCAACTGATGAGAGGAGCTGGGAAAAATCTGAGGGTGAAGGTTGCAAGGAAGACTGATACCGAGTCATAGGTGAGTGGTACTGATATATGTAGGAGTGTTGTAAGGGGTTTGGGCTTAGTGTACCAATGTGGGTAATGTGTAGGTAAGTAGCATGTGATACTCGATTTGGGAATGAGTGTATAACTGACGTATTGAGTAGTTTTATATAACTAAGGTAAATTTTATAGGATAAGGTAATAATAAAGATACTAAGTTATTACTAAGATAGTTATACCTCATAGTTAATAACTAGAATAGCCTTGTATTGAACCTAGAAGACTAGATATGATCAATTATTTCTAATAACTACTAGTATGGACTAGTAATCACCCTAGAAGCTTGTATAGACCTAGAAAATCATATTAGTGCATTTTAACGCATTTCTCATTCATTACACCCAAGTAACATGTTATTCATATATAGGTTGTGTGACACCAGCTCGGATACCGAGTCATACTTGTTGCTCAGGACCATAGGAGAGTACATTCTCTAGTAGTTTTCTTATTTGACAGTCTCTATGTTTCATGTATTTAGTATTGAGATATTTGATTCCTGACACGATGGTCACACGAATTGGTATACATGGATTCTTGTTATGAGATATTATTGTCATGATAACTCAGTGATCACCATGTCATGCTTCATGATTACTTAGTAATTATGTGATATCTTCATGATTATATATATCGTGATCATAGTGCATGATATTATAGACCGTGCATCATGGTATACGTGTTATAACGTGCCATGATTTGGATCCGTGTACTAGTCGGGGGTTGAGAAGTATTAGTGGATATGTGATCATACATTATTGTCCATGATTTAGTATAGCCCGTGATAGCTAGCAGATCATGCTTGATCATACTAGGTCCCCTTTTTATATATAGTCTGTGCTAGGCCCAAGCCGATCACGTTATCTTACTAGTATTTTATGGCCTATTTTATATATTGTTTTCTCTATTCCAATTCATTACATTAGTGTTCCTCACAATATTGTTCTCAGTTCTTACCATTATTTACCATGATGCTCTTTCTGTGATTTTGTCTAGTTCAGTTACTTCCATCATGTATTTTTATTACTATTGTTGGTTCATAGTTTTTGTCATTTATTGGAACTACTATTGGGTTCTACTTTGCTCCAATCCTGTCTGGATATATTTTTTAGATGATTCATTAGAGGACTGGTGTCCTATGTATTATGGACCGCAAGATAGTGAGACAGTTGAGCCAGTACCCGTAGAGCCTCTTAAAATAGTACCACCGGCTAGAGAAACTTAGACTTTTCATTATGAGTTGTACTTGATTTTAGTAGACTTTATGGCATGTATTATTATTTTGAGACTTATATTGAGATTGGACTTATATTGAGACTCTTGTATTTCTTTTATTTCTAATCCATATCTTGCCATCCTTTCTCTAGTTTGATATTATGATTGAGTATTGATTATTATTTATCACACACTATATTGTTCATCTAATTAGAGTTTAGATGACATGACATATACCTTATATATATTATGACCGATGTGTATATAGTTATGTTGACCCAGACAGCGTTCTACTGCTGATGCTGCGGCGTAGGCTGTGGTTGTTCACCACTTGTGCCCTTATTTTGGGTGCAGGTCATGACAGTTTGCCGGGTGTAGTTGATCAATAGGTAGTTCAGAGGAGGGAATTAGCACTTTGGTCCAAGCCTATAACAGCTACTTCGATTGGGTATGCAACAGTAGGTAAAACTTATTGGGTGTGTGTATCTTTGATTAGGTTATTTAGGTATAGTGTAGGTAGTTAAATTGGTTGTGCATTGTGCAATAGGGAGCTTGGTTTGGATGCCTGATATGCTTATGTGGAATGAGATATTGGGTGTACTCTGGGTTTAGTTGAACTGTGGATTTGGGGGTCAGATGTTGGAGTGCTTTAGAACATATTCAAGGAGTTGGAGGCAGTGTTGGTGAGAGTATGGAGAGAGTTGGACAGTGATGTGTTGATAGTATGGGGCTGCTCGATACTTGTGGGGTTTTAAGGTATTGATACCAAGTATCAGTACATGGGTATTGTTCAAGTCAGAATGTATCATGTTCTTATATTAGCAAAGTATCTGCATTAGTATTAGATTGGTATCATGTATCAGGTGTATCAACGGATAGTGAGGGTGATTATTGGGTTTAGATACAGGTGAAGGGAAACTGCAAGTGCAGTACAGGATCCAGGTAAGAGGCTCAGGCCAGTTTGTTGGCAGTGTATGGAGGCACTGTCCAGGTGTGCAGACAGTGGGTCTAAACTTAGAAGAGCAAGATAAGGATTTAGTGATTGTCTACAAATATTAGGGAAGGAGTTCACGATAAATTATAGCTGGAAGTTATTATGAGTGAGATGAGTGTGGACAAGGCATATGGCATGGGTAGTGTTGTTTGAAGGAGAGTTGAGTTATTGTGATTAGTAATAGTTAGTTAGATGTTAAGGTATACGTTAGTTAGTAATAAATGTTAGATGTTAGTTAAGCTGGATATCAGTTAAGGATGTTAGTATTAGTTATATACATTAGTATGAATGTTAATTCAATAGTTAGTTGTATTAAGTTATAAATGTTAGGGTAAGTTTGATATTAGTTCTAGTTACCTTGAGATATACCAAGGTAATGAGGGTAAGAGATATCATAGGGCAATTGGTATTGAATACCAAGAGGAGAGCTAGGTATTATTATCAAGATGGCTCAAAGCCATGGTAATTAATATTATCTTATATTAGCTAAGTTATATATATATATATATATATATATATATATATATATATATATATATATATATATATATAGTGTATATTTTGATACTATATAATATTGATGTTCTAGTATCCTAATATAACTAGTATGGCCTAGATAAGTAAGGTATAGACCCAATAACCTAGATATTGACTCATACAACCTAAAAATGGCTAGTTTGACCAAGTTTGACTAGTTCGACCTAGAGTTGACGTAGTTTTACTATATTTGGCGTAGTTTGACTTAGAGATGACTTTAAGACCTAGAACTTAACTAGTTTAACTTGTTTATCATTTTAAAACAATATGTTGATGTAATATTCCATATTTAGGTCTTTGAGGCAGTATTTCGATCATCTTCGATACTGTTTACTGGATTTCAGGCGAGTATATTCTCTGACAGTTTTTTGTTTATGATATTCTCTATGTTTCTTGTATCTAGTATAGATATCCTTGATTTCTTGATACGTGGTTAAACAGATTGGTATTTTTTAGATCCCATTATGAGATATTATTCCTGGTAGTTACAGGCATATTTTTTGTGTGATCTCGTTGTTCTTGTACATATATAAACACTGATTCATGAGAAGATTAGCGTCCTTCTTGGGGAATCCCGTGTCATAGCGTGCCATGGTTGGATCCATTATACCAGTCGGGGTGGGGAGTATTTAGTGTAGACATGTGGTGATCATACCCTATAGTTCTTATTTTTCTTGTATAGTGTTACTCATAAACAGCATGTATGATTAACCAGGTCCGTGGTTCTTGAGCCGTACCCAAGCCGATCACATGTTGTTACTAGTACTCACTCACTTAGATGTATTTATTGATTCTATATATGATGTTCATATATCTTGTATGTATTTCCGTATTTCCTTATTCATGTACATTTCTACCTTGCTCTATTCATCTTGTATATGCTCTCTATTTACTGTTACAAAGTCTTTATTATTTATTTAAAACTGTTGTTAGTGGTATACTTTGCTCCATTCCTGATTGGATAATATTTTTCAGTAATGGTTGTGCTCTCCATTCTAGGATTTCAGAGTGATGCTATAGACAAGACTACTCTTACCATGTGGACTTGAGGTAATTTTTGTAGAGTTCTAGTTAGTGTTTCTTTCTATATCATGCCTAGTTCTTTCCTTGTAAAATATTATTGATTATCTTTCCTATTCGTTCTTTTTTAGATTATTATGATTAAGTACATGATCGTACTGGTTGTACCAGTATGATAAATAGATAGATAATGATAAGCTAGACAGCGTTCTACCGCCGATGCTACGACGTAGGCTGGATATACCAACGAACTCGTGCCCGATCATGCGGGTGCGGGTCTTGACAACTATGATATCAGTATTATAGTGTTATACTTGATTCCTGACACGATGGTGCATGGGCTAGTATATATGGATCCTAGTCAGGAGACGTCGTGGTTAAGGCTATTATATTAGTCGTAGAATGGGAAAGTATTAGTTGATTATGTAATCATACCCCCATATACTTGTGCATAACTTACCCATATTCCACGTAGGGTGTAGCCTGACCTTATTACCTGTACTTGTGTATAGCTTCCCATTTATGGGTGTAGCCTGATCTTATTACCTGTACTTGTTCATAGCTCCCCATATATGGTTGTGCATGACCCTGTTACCTGTACTTGTGCATAGCCAATAATATTTGGTAGAGCCTGATCTTGTCCCTAGCCGATCATATAATAAAATAATATTTCAAGGCACTAGTTAGTTATCAATTCCTCTATTCCAGTTTATATCTGATGATACTGTTATTCACCTATTTACTTACTCCTCATTATTTACCAGTGATATAATTATCTGTTTCACCTATTTTCTTACTGTTCTAGCAATACTTTATGTCATGTGTTCTCATTACTTACTATTTTATAGTCATTATCAATTTAAATAGAACTGTTATTAGTTTATGTGCTTCGCTCCAATCCTGACTGGATAAAAAATTTCAGTATTGACTTGCAAGAATTTTGTCCTATTTACTATGGACCCCAGAAGGGTGTAGCTGATGAGTATCTTCAGGAGCCTAAGGAGGAGCAAGTTTCCATGGAGGAGGCACAGCTAGTAGTTGCTTAGTTAGCATTTATTATTTCTATTGTACTGGATTTGTTTCTAGTGATTTAGACTGTTGAGATGTTATTATTTTGATTCCTAGACTTATGCCTTATTATTAGACTTCTTAGACTTGATGTTGTTATGTTAAGAGGACTATTCTAGACTTGTGTTTGGATTCTCGTATTATTTTATATCATGTCATTTATCTTTCTTATAGATTTGTTGTGATTGAGTATTGATATTATCATTATATTGTCATCTTGTCCTCCTTATGGAGTTGAGATATCATTGACAGGTTATGATATATTATTGTGTGAGATTGATAGTTAGTATTATTGACCTAGATAATATTCTACGTCATTGTTACAGTATAGGATGGACGTTACCACATACTCGTGTCCGATTATTCGGATGCGGGTCGTGACATATTTTTTGGGTGGCCCATGCAGGTCTCGTCTTCGTAACTAGTGTGATATCGTGGTAGTACTATGACTTAGTCGTACTATTGTGACCATACAATAAATATGATTTAGAATATTAGGATAAGAGAATATCAATCAAAAATTAGGATATCTTGAGAGATTCCTTGAATGACCCTTGAGAATGTTTTATAAATCCTATTTTGAATCTATTTTCACTTGCTTCGTTCACTTTCTCCTTTGTACTTGTTCATTGTCGAAGTTTGATTCTTGTATCGAGATAAATTTTATAGACTATATTGAGATACACTCTGATAACGTATTTGGGTAAGGACAGTGAGAAAGGTAACCGTTTGCCTTAGTTATGGAATCTACAGTTTATTACAGCCATATTAGCTTGCGTGGCGAAGACAGAGAGCCTGATTTTGGACATATTTATCTTCGTTATGAAATTTAGATTTCTCGCAGCCATACTAGTTGGCAATCCAAAAATTCTAGATAACATAATTATAGAGGTATGTACCTCAGTTATGGACTATATAATTTATCACAGCTATGCTTGCTAGCACGACGAGGATTCTAGGTAATATGATTCCAGATAGACGTGTATGATTATCAAATTTTATCTTAAATTAGTTTTAACAAATTATCTCTATAATTTAACCTTGTTATTATTGAGTTCCAACACCATATTAGCTCTGGATATAGATATTTTTAGTTCCTCTAGTTCAGTTCCTTAAAGAGCTTCACTTCATTTGATTCTGAGGTTCCTTGAATAGTGTTATAGTTTGGTAACTTGCAGATATGTTTGTTTCAAGTTGAGTATCAGTGTTGATTCTTGGGAGTGTAGCTTGTGAGTCTGGGAGTGGTTCCTAGTTTGGTATAAGAGTATTAGGAATTACTGTATAAGCCTATGAAATAACTCATTGTGTAGTACCATTTGTAACAATAGTTCTAAGATATGTGTCAGAGTATAGTTAGTGATTGGTACTATATTATTGGAAATAAGAGAGTTGAGAGAGGGAGTAGCATACCAATTTATGATTCTAGGTGCTGGTATTATGTCATCATGCATGTTGTAGACAGATATATGTTCATATATTTGAGTGATCCAAGTATCAATTGATTATCATAAAATTGTTCAGAATATTAATGGAGCTGTAATATTCTATTGGTGCTTGATTGTCACTACCACATTCTAAAAATAGGGGTATTTTTAACTTTTTATATATTATTAATATTGTGGTAGTTATTTTAAATGATTGCATGTATTTAATTTAAATAATTACATGAGATGTGTATTTATAATATTATATATATATACAGTATTTATTAATATTTAAGCTGGTAGACTTGACCTTGAAGCCCACTAGGTGAACACCTGACCAAATTATAGGATTATGTATTTAATTGTTTTATTTCAGATTTAATTATTGGAGGTAGTAATTGATTACCGTAATTTTATTTAATTGTTGAGCCTTACCGTTGCTTCGATATTTAGAGCGCTACCCTAGCTTTTGCCTTCCAACAAATTTCACAACCTTGCCCTAGACGTGCCCGCCTTCCATTATGACCTTTTTGTAACTCATAATTATGCTCTCTTGTGCTTCATTTTAGCCGTACAATATTCGTCGCGGACGTTTATTTAATTTCTAAATAAAATTTGACTTTGTATCGTTGTGCGTTCCGATCGAAATTGGAGACAATCTCGACCCATTTCGTGCAACCCAAATTAGGGTAATATTCTGTTCTGAGTCTTCTTCACTAATGATATTTGTGCACCAACCTAATTTTAGTCCCATGTATTTCTAATTAATTTTAGAACATCACTTGTATTTGTTTCTAATTAAATTGGGGATACCAATTTTGACTAATCCCATTTAATACCAATTTAATCCACGTACCCCATTAATTAAGTCCATACAAAACACACAATACCCCTCACCCTACAAAACACCAAACACCAATTTTCCCACAATTTTTCTATCATTTCATGTGTTTGTACAATTACCCAAACTTAAGGGGCTAAATTACAAATATTGTAACATGTGGCACCCCCTCATTGGTCAAGGCCAAATGGAGAGGCCACCCTCTTCTTTGATCGTAGTCAACTTTTCTTCTCCCCTTCCTTTGTATGAAGAAACCCATCTCTTCATATAAAATCCTCACCCCTCATTTGAAATAGAAACATCACCACCCTCCATTCAACACACCCCTTCCTATAAAATGTCACATCACCTTACTCTTTCCAACCATGCCCTAATCCCCAAACATAGGAAAACCCCCATCTCCTCCTCCTCACTCAACCGTAGCTTCCCTCCTCATTTTTCATTTTTTCCTTTCTTCTTCTCTTTTTCTTCTTCTTCTTCTTCTTCTTCTTCTTCTTCCTTTCTTCTTCTCTTTTTTTTAAAAAAGAAAAAAGAGGGAAAATAAAAACCATCTACCCCACTATCACTGTTTACCTGGCCCCCAGCTCCGGTCGATCCATCGGAGCCCAACCGCTTCTCCGCTAGCCGACCTCCACAGCAGCTCACCCGAGCTCCACCCGACCGAGCTTCGGCTGCTACTGCGGCGTGCACTCGGCTTCTCCACCCGTCGGACCCACCTCGCCCGAGTCTCCACCACCTGGAGCTCCCCGACCCCACTGCTTCTTCTCCGGCCATTACCTCCGGCCACGAACAGCTCCCCGACACCGCTGTAACCATCTGCCCCGACATCAACCACCCCCTGCCTACTCCTCACATAATCACCTCCACCACCACCGGCATCCACCATCGACTCCCTGCCACGTTCCTCACCCCGTTCGAGCCACCCCGCTGTATTAGAACCACCACCCCGCTGCATTAGAACCACTACCACCACCACCATTAGAAACACCACCACCATCATCGTCAGAACCACTACCACCATCGTCGACATCGCCCCGGCCAGCCCACCCTACTCCCTGTTCCAGCCTCTCCCTCTTCCCGAGCTTCCCCACTCCTCCCTGCATTCCCAGTCCGGCCAACCTCCCCCGGCGAGATTATCAACCTCCCTCTGCCTTTTCCCCCTCAGCCGAGCCACCCCCTGCTCTTCTTCCAACTCCCCTCGAGCGGCCACCCGGCAAGCTCGCACCACCGTTCCATCCTCCCTGTAGTTACCCCGAGCCGACCAGTGACCAGCTGACGAACCACCACCAGGACCACCTCGTCTTCATCGTCCTCATCATCGTCGTCTTTGTCGTCGTCGTGCACGTGCACAGGTACGGTTTCTCCCCCTAACGTACACGTACGCATGTACGTATGTACGTATGTATGCATGTATGTATATTATATTAGTTTGATTCGTATATATATACGCGTATACATATATATATCGTATATTTCTCTATTAGTATATAAATGTATTCAACAATATATATTAGTATATACGTATTAAATAATATATATTAGTATGTATTTTGGTGTATATATACCTGTATATAGTATAAGTATTATTTTGGTATATATATATATATAAATATAGTATATGTATTTATTCATTGGTATATGTATATATATTTGTATATGCATTTAGTATATTCTTAATATGTATATAATTGGTATGTATATGTATACATATATATATAGTATAAATTCATTAGTGTATATACATATATTATATATGTAATTAATTGGTATACATATACATTGTGTATGTATGTAATTAGTGTATATATATATATTGAGTATTAATGTTTATAATTAATAATATGTATAATATGTTTTATGTGTCTATCTACTAGATGACCCAAGTATGACCACGTAGCATGTTAGCAGACTGCCATATGTATACCGACATACTGGCAGGACCATATCATTGACTGTCTGATTTCACAGCAATTTCAGACACAACACCCGTGCAAATTGACGCACACTTGACCTTAGTTTACCAGAGTCATACCTAGCGTAGCCCGAGTTCAGTGTATTATTAAATGTGTGTTAGAGAAATATCTGATGCAATATTGTATTATTTTATGATATGTCTATAGGACTGTTGGATCATCCTGACGATACTCTGGAACAGGACATTGATATTACCAGCTAAGGACCCAAGGCGAGTACATTCTCTGATAATTTCCAATTATTTGATAATATCTATAATTCCAGTATCTAGAAATGTTACATCTGATTCTTGATACTGTGCTACACGGACTAGTATATAGATTGGATCTGTAGTCATGAGATGTTACATTGATTATCGTATTGACATTGTACACGATATTGATATTTAGACGTTGTACATAATATATTAGATATTGCTCTTGTATCATGACGTGTCGTGATTGGATCCACTGTACTAGTTGGGGGCGGAGGAAATGTTAGTAGATTATGTGATCATACCCAACTCTACATGCATCATAGCTCACCCTACACCTCACGTCGGGTGCGGCCTGACCATTACATGCCTCATAGCTGTTATATATGATTAGCCTGACCACTACTTGCATCATAGCTAACCAAATGGTTAGCCTGACCTTACATGAATCATAGCTAATCATACGTAACAAGCCTGATCTTGTCCCAAGCCGATCACATGATAGACTGATATTTCAAACACTTAGAATAGTTACAGTTCTCTATTTTAGATCATATACTACATCCCCCGTATATGATATTGTACCTCGTTCTCTTTATTTCATATATGCACTGACTGTATTATATTGCCTATATTGCCTGTCTCTTTATATTGCCTGTCTCTTTATTATGCTATTGCATTTATTCATTGTCTTCTCTTAATATATAGCATCATCTTTTTATTGTTTTATAGCCCTTATCAATTAAATAGAACTATTATTTGAGATGTACTTTGCTCCTTCCTGACTAAAAATATTTTTCCAGACTATGCCTTAGAGGACTGGTGTCCGACATTTATGGACCAAAGGGTGAGTAGCTGCAGACTTGGACTTAGTAGTTCAGTTGTGATTCTGGAAGGTCTAGCCGGAATCACTAATTATCTAGTTAGTTTCTTAGCAGATTATTTTGGTACCGGATTTGTCTCCGGCATACTTTGTTGAGACTTGGATTTATTGTTGAGTTAGATTATTTCTATTTAGACTTGTGTTGCATTTTATTTTATTTCTTCGATATCTTATCGTGCTGTAGTTATGTGATTGAGTATGTTATTCATTTTATATTGTGTCATCCGTGCCTCCTTATGGATATTAGATGCTCGTGTGAGATTGATTAGATAGTATCATGACCTTGACAGCGTTCTACCGCCGATGCTGCGGCGTAGGCTGGACGTACCCACATACTCGTGCCCCAATTCCGGGGGTGGGTCGTGACACATTTTTAGTGGTGGCCCATGCAGGTCAGACTTTGCAAGTTGTGCGATATCGTGGTAGTATGACATCTTAGTTACACTACTGCATGCCTGCGATAGGATCTAGGATATAGCATACTATGATGAGAGCGAATACTCAATCACAACTAGGAATATCTCCAATCTATTTATCTTGTTATCCTTATTTCCTTCAGAATGTTGCTTCCTTAGAACTTTACTGTCCTTCCTTGATAATATCGCATTTATTGCCTTAATTGATTATTTGGGTCTGTCTTCAGGATGCCGCCGAAGACAAGATCTATGAGAGTGGGAGCATCAGCTTTAGAGGGATCTGCCACCTCTCCACCTGATGGACAGACATCCGTAGTTCCTTCTACATCGTCGGTACATGTGGGAGTATCTGTACTTTTCGGGGGTCCTCCTCCCCCACCTGTTCAGAGGATTACCGCAATTGTGACGGACAACCTTCCTCCTCCACTGACTCTGATTTTTGGAGGTGTGTCCATTGATGGGACACAGATGTTTACTTTGATCCAGGGCATGGTAGACGCCCAGAGAGTGACGGCAGACACTCAGCGAGTTCAAGCTGAGGCTCAGAGAGTGCAAGCAGAAGCGCACCAGGCACAAACAGAGCTGATAAGAGAGAGCATAGAGAATGTTTATCAGGTGGCCCTCCAAGCTGTGGAGAGAGTAGCACAATACCAGCAGTTTCCTGGCCAGTAATAGCAGAGATCAGGCACTATAGTAGACTTCAAGAGGATGATGCCTCGAGAGTTCAAGGGTATCGAAGAGATACTCTACGCTGACGACTCGCTAGAGGACATAGAGAGGAGCCTGCGATTGGCCCTAATTTCGGAGAGCTTACGGATAGAGGCGGCCGGCAGTCAGATGTTCGATATCGCACTCACGTGGTATCGCACGGAGCTAAGACTTACTACACAAGGACTTACTTGGGAGACCTTCAAGGAGCTTTTCAAGGAGAAGTTCTTTTCCGACGTGGCCTTGGGAACCTTGGAGAGTCAGTTTCATAACTTGGTCCAAGGAAATATGTCGGTCGACGAGTACGCTGCAGAATTCTGTCGATTGAGCCATTTTGTATCGTCTATGATTCGGGACCCAGGAGATCGAGCCCAAAAGTTTAGGAAGGGACTAACGAGAGAGATTAGGTCGCACACTTCTGGTCGTCGTACCGCTACCTTTGAGGGTATCTTGATGGATGCCCAGATTGCAGAAGAGGATCTGGATCTCAGGCCTAAGAGGAGTCATAATATTTCTGGAGATATGAATGGTAGCGCAGGACCGGCCAAGCGTCCCTATATTCAGAAACAGCCATGGGCGTTTCAGTATCAACAGCAGTACCAGGCACCAGTTCATATTCAGCAACAGCCATGGGCGTTTCAGTATCAACAACAATACCAGGCGACAGTTCGTGTTCAGCAGGATCAGCAGCAGCCTCCGAGAGAGACACAACAGACTTGTCATTTCTGTAAGAAGCCAAGTCACCTTTGGGAGAGCTGTAGAACGAGGCTAGGACTTTGTTTGCACTGTGGTGCTGCGGGACATCGAGTGAGGGATTGTCTTCTAGCCCCTTATCTTCCCGGCCAGCGTGCAGCTCCAATTTATAGAGATCCAGTTAGGCTACCTGTGGAACCGTATATTGCTCAGCACCCGTGAAGGGAACCACCCCAGCAGGGCGGGGCATTTGCGATGACGGTCGAGGAGACCGATACTGCAGGTGATATGTTAGCAGGTTCTGTTCCTTCTTTTCTTCTGTCTTCTTATTTGATTGATTGATTGATTCCTTAGTACCGTAGTTTGTATGCATAATTTTCTTATTAGAATGTAGTTAGTAGTATATCCTGGCAGAGACTGCAATACCATGACAGAATATACCACAACCATACATGTTTTTCTTAGATTGCTTATTGAATGACTGAAGATAGAATTTTCTTAGACCTTGATTATTGGGGGTTTGACTGTAGTAGATTTATGAAGAGGTTATGACTTGACATAGAGAGACAAGATGCTTAAAATTTTGAGGATAAGCATTAATTTAAATGAAGAGTTAAGAATTTAATATGGCAGAATTGATAATTTATTGATTATGATATAATATAATTTATCATTAAAATTCAAGAAAATTAAGGAGATTATCATTGTATTTATTTGATTGCAAGATATGAATTTTAAA
This sequence comes from Iris macrosiphon, assembly GCA_036927795.1. Lineage (NCBI taxonomy): Eukaryota > Viridiplantae > Streptophyta > Magnoliopsida > Asparagales > Iridaceae > Iris > Iris macrosiphon. Next base: position 135,386,602 of record JAYESA010000005.1, read on the forward strand.
ATTTATATTATGAATGTTGTATTTGAAGATTTCATAAGTATCGCATTGTTTGAGTACTTTATGGAAAAAAAAGGGGGAGAGATCAAGGAATAAGATCATTAATGGATTAGTGTTGAATTCAATTTTGGGATAAGGATTTAAAATTTTATACGCACTGATTGGACTTAAAATTTGAGGAGTAAGATGATTAATGGATTAGTGTTTGAATTCAAACTTTTTGGATGACATTTCAAATTTTATAAATATACGTTGATTGGAATTAAATTTGAGGATTGGATATTAAATTTTGAGTATTTAATTATTAACTTAAAGTTTTGGAGGAAATTGTGATAAAAATGGAATTTGATTTTTTATTTCGAGGATTTTCAGGAATACGATGATTATATAATTTTGAAAATTTTGTGAAATAGCAATGTGGATTTACTTTATGATTATAGGTTTGATGAATCTAAATTTGATGGAAAATAATATATATAGTGAGTAAATACTACTATTGAGGATCTTAAATTTTGAGGACGAAATTCTTTTAAGGAGGGTAGACTTGTCACTACCACATTCTAAAAATAGGGGTATTTTTGAATTTTTATATATTATTAATATTGTGGTAGTTATTTTAAATGATTGCATGTATTTAATTTAAATAATTGCATGAGATGTGTATTTATAATATTATATATATATAAAGTGTTCATTAATGTTTGAGCTGGTAGACTTGACCTAGAAGCCCACTAGATGAACACCTGACCGAATTATAGGATTATATATTTAATTATTTTATTTAGGATTTATTTATTGGAGGCATAATTTTATTTAATTGTTGCGCCTTACCGTTGCTTCGATATTTGGAGCGCTACCCTAGCTTTTACCTTCCAACAAATTTTACAACCTTGCCCTAGGCGTGTCCATCTTCCATTCTGACCTTTTTGTAACTCATAATTATGCTCTCTTGTGCTTCATTTTAGCCGCACAATATTCGTCGTGGACGTTTATTTAATTTCTAAATAAAATCCAAGTATTTGATACGTTTGGTGGTATGGTGAACTCTTATCGCAAGTGTATCATAGAATGAGTGTGATACGGGTGCGGTACACTCCAAGTATTTGATACTTTATATTCTAATTCAATTTACCTTGGTCATAGCTATTAGAGTATTGCAATTATAATTGTTATATGATATAGAGATATATATATATATATATATATATATATATAGTTAAATATATGTTCTATTTTTATTTGTGATATGTTGGTGGTCATTGGAGAATAGGAATTTCATATGCATCATTGGTGTTGATAGGGGTGTGTGTGTGTGTGTGTATATGTATATATATATATATATATATATATATATGTGTGTGTGTGTGTGTGTGTGTGTGTGTGTGTGTGTGTGTATTAGTGAGTATGTGTATAAGTCTGAATAAGTAGTAAGCAGTGATAAACTATGAGAAGCAGCAGAAATAAGCAGCAACAGCAATAGCAGTAAGCAGCAGCATAAACAGGAAGCTATAGCAGTATGTATGTATATATATATATGTGTGTGTGTGTGTGTGTGTGTGTGTGTGTGTGTGTGTGTGTGTGTGTGTGTGTGTGTGTGTGTGTGTGTGTGTGTGTGTGTATGTGTGTGTGTGTGTGTGTGTGAATAAGTAGTAAGCGGTGATAAACTGTGAGAAGCAGCAGAAATACGCAGCAACAGCAGCAACAACAATAGCAATAAGCAGTAAGAAGCAGCAGCAGCGATAAGTAGCAGCATAAGCAGGAAGCTGTAGCAGTAGCAGTAGCAGAAGCAGAAGCAGAAGCAGCAAGCTGCAGCAGTAAGCAGCAGCAGCAGTAATAAGCAGCAGCCATAGTAGTTAGAAGTAGTAAGCTGTGGCAGCAGAAGCAATAAGTAGCAGCAGAAATAAGCATAAGCAGCAGTAGATTGTAGCATAGTGCTTAAAGGTTAAGTTGTAGATAAGCTAAGTTAGTTAATATTATTAGTTAGTTGTGTATATATGTTAGTTAGTTAGTGTATATATATATATATATATATATATATATATATATATATATATATATATATATATATATATATAACCTCATACTAAGGTAATGTGAGTGGAGGTATCATAGGGTATTGGTATTGAATATCAAATGGGTAAGTTAGTATGTTAGTTTGGTATAGTATTGTTATAAGTTACGAGTATAAATGCATGTTAGTGTATAGTGAGGTATGTATCGTTAGTTAGTTAGTTAGTTAGTTAGTTAGTTAGTTAGTTAGTTAATGTTAGATATTGGATTACCTTGTGATACCAAGGTAATGTCAAGGTATTGGTTTATACTCAAGATTTTGGATTTGTGTATCAAGAGGGGTGTGTAGGTAGTGTGATACCGCTTTTGGCTCAAAGCCAAGGTATCCACTTAGAATTAGTTTAGCTATGAGTACTATATATTTTTATCTTGTATATATATATATATATTATATTTTTATATCTAATAACTTACGTATCTTATGATACGGTATTATATTGGTATCCTAGTATCCTAACATAGCTAGTATAGCCTAGTTACATAGTGTATTGACCCAATATCCTAGAAATGGACTCATACAACCTAGAAATAGCTAGTTTGACTAGTTTGACCTACAGTTGACCTAGTTTGACTATTTTGACTTAGAAATTGCTTTATAACCTAGAATTTGACTAGTTTAACTTATTTTTATTACAAACCTTGTATTAATGCAATATTCCATATATAGGTCTGTGTGACACCAGCTCGAATACCCTTTCGCATTATTGCTCTGGACCACATGCGAGTATATTCTCTAATAGTTTCTATTATTTGATTACTACTATAGTTCAAGTATTTAGAAATATTACTTATGATTCTTGACACGATAGTATACTGATTGATATTATTATTGGATCGTCACTCATAAGATGTTAGCTTGATTATCGAGATGGTATCGAATACTGCTCCTTGTTGGTATTGGATAACATTGGATATTATAGGTTAAACATTGGATACATTGGCTAGTAATGTGTCATGATCCGATCCATCATATTAGTCGGGACAGAGGGAATACTAATTAAATATGTGATTAAGAACTATCGGCTAGTAGTGTAATTATTGGCTACAAACTAATCGTACACTCTACATATGGTTGAGTTAGCTCCTTAGTGTAATCATTGAATATCCCAAGCCGATCGCATATTTAGTTAGTATCTCAAACACATGGTATATTGTAGATTCTATTTTCAGTTCATAGATTATCTTGTTCTATTTCTGACATTATAGTTTATCTCCTTCATTCTTGTACTCATTGATTTATATTTTTGTTGCTAGTTTTCTTGTTCATTCATTGTTCTTAGATCATCAGTTATATTCTCATCATATATATCATCCCCTATTTTACTGTTTTATAGTTTTTGTCAATTAATTGGAACTGCTATTGGGTTGTACTTCGCTCCATTCCTGACTAGATAATATTTTTTAGAGGATTCGGGAGATTAGTGTCCGACGTACTACGAACCTCGACCGATAGATGGTGCAAACATGGACCCACTAGTTCTGGAGTGATTGCCAGAAGATTTAGCCAGAATCACTAATTATCATAGTTAGTTTTCTTTAGCATTTTGGTACTGGGTTTATTTTCGGCGTAAATATTGAGACTTGGATATTGTTTCTATTTATTGTTGTTACATTTAGACTGCATAGTTATGTTAGGCTTTTTGATATCTTCTTATGCTATAGACGTATGATTGAGTATTGTGTTGCATTAAGTATCTTGCCTTCCTTCTTGGAGTTGAGATATTATTAGCAAATTATATATTACTGTGAGATGATTAGATAGTATAGTTGAACTTGATAGCGTTCTATCATCGATGCTATGGAGTAGACTGGACGTTCCCACTTACTCGTTCCCCTTCAACCGGGTGCGCGTCATGACACATTTTTTTGTAGTGGACCATGCAGGTCAAGCTTTGCAAGTTATGCGATGTCATAGTAGTGCGATGACTTAGTTGTACCACTGCAAGCCAGCGATAGGGTATAGGATATAAGATATTAGGATGGGAGGATACCCAATCACAAATTTAAGATTTCTTGAGAGATTCCTAGGATAACCCTTGAGAATCTTATTATAAATTCTAATTCAAATATTTTTCCTTATTTTCGTTCGCTTTCACTTGTTGTTATTGAATTTGATTCTTAGTAATCGGTTGTTGAATTTAATTCTTAGTGTTCACTATTTAGTTTGATTTTATATCGAGATAAATTTTATGGACTAAATTACGGTATCTTATGATGACATATGTTGATGAGGACAGTGAGAAAGGTGAAACATCTGCTTTGGTTATGGAGCCTTGAGTTTATCGCAGTCATATTAGCTGGCGTGACGGAAACGTAGGAACCTAACTTCGGATGTACATATCTTAGTTATAAAATTTAGAGTTTCTCGCAACTATATCGGTTGGCGTGGTGAGGATTCTAGATGACATGATTATCGGGTTTGCATACCTTAGTTATGGAATCTGTCATTTATTGCAGCTATGCTTACTGGCGTGGCGAGGATTCTGCGTATCATAATTTGGGATAGGCATATATGATTATCAGGTTGTATCTTAAATTGGTTCTAGTATCATCTTAATACTTATTTGCTCATGTTATTGTAGGATTTTGTCCCATCATTCTTTAGCTTAGAAGTAGAGCCTTGATGTCAGTAGATAGGACTATACCAATATATGATTAGTGATGGGTATATCACCTGATATTGAGGCTAGTGATGTGTTGAAAGCAATAGGTGAAAGAAGTGTCTATAAATTTTATGCATAATGCACAGTAGGTGATGAGTGTCAGTATGGAAGTTCATGAGTATCAGAAAGTGGAAGCCTGAGTATTAAAAATTTTAATAGTGTGTTATGGGTGGATAAATATCAAGATTTTTTATGGAAGATATGTAGTGTATCACTGATTAGTTTATCAGACTGTAAAAGGTTTAAGGAGAGATATATATACATCAATAGAAATATGAAACCATATGCCTGCCTTTGAGAGTGAAGTAAAATATGTGTATTATAGAAGTTAATAACTAGTGCATTGGATGCAAGTGATCATGAGATCTAGTGAATGTGGTGAGGTGATCTAATGATAAAGCTAGTATCCAGAATAGTAGTAGTATTATGGTAAACTATTGTAAGTATTAAAAAGCTAGTGTCCTAGAATATTAAGTACATATATTGTATAGTTAGGAAGCTAGTGTTACTATATCAAGAGTGCTAGTGTTTCTATATCAGGGATTAGTTGAGTAATGTGCTAGTAATAGTAAGTACCTTATGTGATAATATTAGATTAGTGTATCAGTTAATATGGATAGAAAATTATTTGGAAGTAATAGTACAAGTGATCCAAGCAGTAGAGGAAAGAGACAATATATATATATAGAAGTAAGTTTAGTAGGTATAGTACCTTGCTAATTTTGAGTATAGAGGTCGTATGTATCAGGGAATAGTACGAGAGGTATAAGGATACCAGTGAGATGTCATGGTGTCGTAATGGCTAAAAGGTAATTATGTATGTATTATAATACTAATGTATAGATGAGAACCTTAGGGTGATTAACAAGTGTTAGAATATGAGTTGCACCAAGTATCAGATAGAAAGAGTACCCTAGTAACAAGAGCCGAAGCATTTTAAGTATTATGAAAGTTTAGGCACAAGCATTTTAGTAACTATTATAATAATATAGATGAGAGACGTGAGTAACTTGGTATGAGGATATCATCTAAAGGGCCATATAAGAGCTGGTGCCTCGTGTAGACAGTAACAAGATTTGAGTAGACATCCTATTGGGGGTATTCAAGTTGGACAAGGGTGTGCCAATAGAACACATGATTGAAAATGTATACAAGTGTTCCTTGCAAGAGAATGGTTGAGAAATTTTAGTGATTACAAAAATTAAAACAGATAAAGGAGATAGTATCTTAGCGGTGTTTTGTATAGTATCCTAGGTAGCAAGTGCCAGTGAGTTAAGTATGTCCATAACCTAGAACTATAGTATGTCACTTATATTTGGTGACCCTCAGTATTAAAAATATCTTAACTAGGTTGATGATTAGTGAATAAATAGTATAAAATGAACTAGGCTACCTGTGGCATAGCAGATTACCTCGTACCAGTAGAGGGAGACGCCACAGTAGGGCAGAGTTTTTTTTTTTTACAATGGAGGTCAAAAGGACCAATGCTATGAGTGTTGGGTTACCAGGTTCTGTTCTTTTTATCTAGTTGATATGTGTGATATCTGGTGAATTATAGTTTCCTTAGTGATTTGTGCTATGGTATGTGAAAACCTTGACAGAGACTGAAATTCATGATAGTTAGAGACTATATCCAAGTATGGTTTCTCTTTCAGTAGAATGGTAGAATTGTATGTTATATAATAGGATTATTTTAGACTATGATTGATGGGGGTTTGATCATTGAAAAATTGTATGAATAGGTTATGACTGGCCCGAGAGAGAGGGGTGATAGTTTTAAATTCGAAGACAAAATTCTGCTAAGGAGGGTAGACTTGTCACTACCACTTTCCGGGAGAGGCATATTTTTATCTTTTCCTATTATTGGTAATATTATAATATTGGTATTTAAAAAATTATTATATTGAATGGTATATCATAATTATTTATTTATGATGCATGTTATATATTTATTTATTATAGTATTTAAATATTGTTAGCATGTTACTTTATATTTTGGACTTGTGTTAGTGGATCTAACTAGTTTAGAATTGACTATTGGACCAATATTTATTTTAGTTAGACTTGAGCCCAACCACAAGCCCAAATTATTAGGAAAATAATTTAATTAGTCAAACCATTAGGAGTAGAACCTTCCTCCTTAATTATTTTCTTCATAGCAAGCCCCAAAGGACATTTTGGATATTTTATATTTCTTGGACATGAAGAAAGGGGCCGGCCACTACATAAGGGGGTGGAGACTCTTTCTCCTCTCTTTTCTTCATTCCAAATTTAGATCTAAAAATTTTCCTTTCCAAATTTTCTCTTCCCTATACCAATTCTTACCCAAATTTTTTCCCAATTCCTTCTCTACTCATCATTGGAGGCTATTGGAACAAGGAAGAAGCAAGAATCTACAAGGAGGAAGCAAGGATCTACAAGTTGAAGGCTCTTGACACTCATTTGGAGAATTGTAATGAAAATCCATCTTCCAATAGGTACAATTCAGTTTTCTCTCTCTAATTAGACTATAAATCTGTAATTTAATTATTAAGAACCCTCCCATGTACTAAGGCTACCTATAGGAAGTGAAATTAGGTTCATAGGAGGCCTATGGAGAAAGCTATATGGTATTTTGTGTCAATTTTGGAGAAATTCCGAGATTGGCACATCTTGTGTTTGTCAATAGGTCAATTAAACCAAATTGATATGTGTTTAGTTGTGTGTGACTAGTGTCGTATACAAAATTGGATACATGTAGGTTGTATCCCGATAATTTGGTGATACGGATTGATTTAAGGATTTTCTTCCGACACGGGGGTTTGAGCATGTCATATTTTGACACAAGCACGTAGTTGTGTAGTTAGCTCTTCATGTTGTTCATAATTGTGATTCTAGACTTGCTTGTGTCCTTCAGGATATGTTTGGTGGTGTGGTAGACTCGTATCGCAAGCGTATCATAGAATGAGTGTAATACGGGTGCGGTGCACTCCACGTTTTGATACTTTGTATTCTAATTCAATTTACCTTGGTCATAGCTATTAGAGTATTGTAATTATAATTATTATATGATATAGATATATATGTATAGTTATATGTATAGTTATATGTATGTTCTATTTTTATTTATGATATATTGGTGGTCATTGGAGAGTAGGAAGTCCATATGCATCATTGGTGTTGATAGGTGTAAGCATATATATATGTGTGTGTGTGTGTGTGTGTGTGTGTGTGTGTGTGTGTGTGTGTGTGTGTGTGTGTGTGTGTAAGTGAGTGTATGTGTATTAGTGAGTGTGTGTATAAGTGTGAATAAGCAGTAAGCAGTGAGAAGCAGCAGAAATTCAGCAGCAGGAATAAGCAGCAGCAGTAGCAGTGATAAGAAGCAGCATAAGCAGGAAGCTGCAGCAGTAGAAGCAGCAAGCTGCCGCAGGAAGCAGCAGCAACAACAGTGAGAAGTAGTAAGCTGCGGTAGCAGAAGCAATAAGCAGCAGCAGAAAAAAGTATAAGCAGCAGTAGATTATAGCACAGTTCTTAGAGGTTTAGTTGTAGATAAGTTAAATTAGGTAATATTGTTAGTTAGTTAGTTAGTTAGTTAGTTAGTTAGTTATGTATATATGTTAGTTAGTATATTTATGAGGTTATATATATATATATATATATATATATATATATATATATATATATATATATATATATAAGCACTAGTTAGCATTAGCATTGGGGTATTATTATTTCTAGTTTACCTTGAGTTACACCAAGGTAATGAGAGTTGAGGTATCATAGGGTTTGGGTATTGAATATCAAATGGGTAAGTTAGTACGTTAGTTTGGTATTGTATTGTTATAAGTTATGAGTATAAATGCATGTTTGTGTATAGTGAGGTATGTATGGTTAGTTAGTTAATGTTAGATATTGGATTACATTGTGATACCAAGGTATTGTCAAGGTATTGGTTTATACTCAAGGTTTTGGGTTTGTGTATCAAGAGGGGCGTGTAGGTGGTATGATACCGCTTTTGGCCTAAAGCCAAGGTATCCACTTAGCATTAGTTTAGCTAGGAGTACTATATATTTTTATCTTGTATATATATATATATTTTTTATTTTTATATATAATAACTTACTATCTTATGATACGGTATTATTTTGGTATCATAGTATCCTAACATAGCTAGTATAGCCTAGTTACATAATGTATGGACCCAATATCCTAGAGATGGACTCCTACAACCTAGAAATAGCTAGTTTGACTAGTTTGAACTAGAATTGACCTAATTTGACTATTTTGACCTAGAAATGGCTTTATAACCTATAATTTGACTAGTTTAACTTATTTTTATTCTAAAATCTTGTATTAATACAATATTCCATATATAGGTCTGTGTGACACCAGCTCGAATACCGTTCCGCATCATTGCTCTAAATCACATGCGAGTACATTCTCTGATAGTTTTTATTATTTGATTACTACTATAATTCAAGTATTTAGAAATATTACTTATGATTCTTGACACGATAGTACATTGATTGGTATTATTATTGGATCGTCAGTCATGAGATATTTACCTTGATTATCGAGATAGTATCAAATACTGCTCCTTATTGGTGTTGGATAACATTGGATATTATAGGTTAAATATTGGATACATTGGCTAGTAACGTATCATGATTCGATCCATCGTATCAGTCGGGACGAGAGAAAAATACTAATTAAATATGTGATCAAGAACTATCGGCTAGTAGTGTAATCATTAGCTACTAACTAATCATACACTTCATGTATGGATGAGTTAGCTCCTTAGTGTAATCATTGAATATCCCAAGCCGATCACATATTTAGTTAATATCTCAAACACATGGTATATTGTAGATTCCATTTTCAGTTCATAGATTAACCTGTTCTATTTCTGATATTATAGTTCATCTCCTTCATTCTTGTATGCATTAATTTATATTTATGTTGCTAGTTTTGCATGTTCCTTCATTGTTCTTAGATCATCAGTTATATTCTCATCATATATAGCATCCCCTATTTTACTGTTTTATAGTTTTTGTTAATTAATTGGAACTGCTATTGGGCTATACTTTACTCTATTCCTGACTAGATAACATTTTTCAGAGGATCCGGGAGATTGGTATCGGACGTACAACGGACCTTAACCTATAAATGGTGCAGACATAGACCCACTTGTTCTGAAGTGATTGCCAGAAGATTTAGTCAGAATTACTAATTATCATAGTTAGTTTTCTTTAGCATTTTGGTACCGGGTTTATTTTTGGCATAAATATTGAGACTTGGATATTGTTTCTATTTGTTGTTGTTATATTTAGACTGCATAGTTATGTTAGGCTTCTTTAATATCTTCTCGTGCTATAGACGTATGATTGAGTATTGTGTTGCATTAAGTATCTTGCCCTCCTTCTTGGAGTTAAGATATTATTGGCATATTATACATTATTGTGAGATTATTAGATAGTATAGTTGACCAAGACAATGTTCTACCGTCGATATTGCAGCATAGGTTGGACGTTCCTACGTACTCGTACCCCTTCAACCCGGTGCGGGTCGTGACACATTTTTTGTGGTGGCCCATGCAGGTCAGACTTTGTAAGTTGTGTGATGTCGTGGTAGTGCGACGACTTAGTTGTACCACTGCGAGCCTGTGATAGGATATAGGATATAAGATATTTGGATGAGAGGATACTCAATCACAAATTTAAGATTTCTTGAGAGATTCCTGGAACAACCCTTGAGAATCTTATTATAAATTCCAATTCAAATCTTTTCCTTTTTTCCGTCCGCTCTCACTTGTTGTTATTGATTTTGATTCTTGGTGGTCGGTTGTTGAATTTAATTCTTGGTGTTTATTTTTTAGTTGGATTTCATATCGAGATAAATTTTACGGACTAAATTACGGTATCTGATAACATATGTTGATGAGGACAGTAAGAAAGGTGAAATGTCTGCTTTGGTTATAGAGCCTAGAGTTAATCGCAGCCATATTAGCTGACATGGCAGAAACGTAGGAACCTGACTTCGGATGTACATATCTTAGTTATGAAATTTAGAGTTTCTCGCAGCCATACCGGTTGGCATGGTGAGGATTCTAGATGACATGATTATAGGGTTTGCATTCCTTAGTTATAAAATCTATTGTTTATCGTAGCTATGCTTACTGGCGTGGCGAGGATTTTGAGTGTCATAATTTTGGACATACGTGTATGATTATCAGGTTGTATCTTAAATTGGTTCTTAAAGTATCATCTCAATAATTATCCACTCCTGTTATTGTAGAATTTTGTCCTATCATTCTTTAGCTTAGAAGTAGAGCCTTGATGTGAGTAAATAAGAGTGTACCAGTATATGACTAGTGATGGGTATATCACCTAATATTAAGACTAGTGATGTATTGGAAGCAATAGGTGGAAGTAGTATCTAAAAAAATTTGTACAGAATGCATAGTGGGGGATGAGTGTCAGTGTGGACATTCATGAGTATCAGAAAGTGGAAGCCTGAGTATTAGAAATTTTAATAGTGTGTCATAGGTTGAGAAATATCAAGATTGGTCATGGAAGATATGTAGTGTATCACTGTTTAGTGTATTAGTCTGTAAAGGGTTTAAGGGGAGATACATATACATCAATAGAGATATGGAACCATGTTAAGAAATATCAAGACGGAAAGTACGACGTCGACTGGCTCATCCATCTCTCCCCATGTGAGGACTGTATACATGGTAGGGGACGATCACGATGGCCCCCACGATCGACAATACCTCGAGGATCTTGAGGCCATGATGCAGACGATGAGTTCATCAATGCTAGCCTTGACCCAGATCATGCTGGAAATTAAAGCAAATATGGCTTACCAACCAGCAAGGGCTTTTGAACAAGCAAGCTTGGACCCTGGGACCAACGGGGATTCCGACGCAACCGCTCCGCCCATAGGCGGTAATTACCCTCTACCTGGCTCATCTGCCCCTTTCGCCATAGATGAAGCTAGAGAAGCAATGAGGGAACTTCGGGAACTCCGGGCTCGCCTAGATTCCATGGCCAACCGGGACTCACTGTGCTAGTTCGGGATACGAAAACCATACCCCCGCGAGTGGAGAGATGTGTCGTACCCGCCCAAGTACAAGCCCTTTAACTTGAACCCATTCGAGTGGAAGACTTTCTCCTGTCAATACATGAGTTATTTTGAGACTGCAATAGGGCACCTACCTTACAGTGACATACTCCTCACCAAGCTCTTTGTGGGGGCATTATCTGGGGTAACATTCGACTGGTTTTGCAGCCTACAAGATAATTGTATCTCGTCGTTTGACGACCTCAAGTGTCTTTTTTTAAAAGATTCTATGACGGAGGAAGCAACATGAATGTCCTCCCTGATGAATGTTACCCAAGGGGAAAGGGAACTCGTTCGAAATTATATTGAGCCTTTTTGACAAGCAGCGCTGAGGTTGCCCCCAGGAAATCCTAAGTCGACACTGACGGACATATGCCATGGAAACTTACTTCCATCAGTCAGCCTCTGGATGGGCGACGGTTAGTTTAAAGACTGGACGACGTTCATCATAAGTGTTGTCACCGCTGAGAAGAAGGTCAAAGATGCCCGGCTCTTAGGAATACAGATCCATGTTGTCGATGATAGGGTAAAATGTCCCAATATCAACAACAGCGACAATAACAACCCTGATGGAAAAAGGAAGCAGGCTTTGGTGGCCAACTTAACTAAGAAGCCTGAGCAAAAGCTGTTGGGGTCCCAAAGACCAAGAAGACTAACTCCTTAGAAGATGATGATGTCATGCCCATCTTTGGCATACTGATGAAGGGTGGTAAGTGCTGGCTCCCCGATATCAAATGCCTTGATAAATCAGTCAACGTAAATAACCCAAAGTACTGCCACTTTTATCGGTACATCCACCATGTGACGCGGGATTGCTACACACTCAAGCGAAACATCCAGTGCCTGCTTGACACCGAGGCCTTCACCTTGGACTTGACAACAAAACTGTCACCACCAACAAGGTATCCCTCCAATTCGCTAACTTTCTGGCAATGGAGGCACAGGACAGAGTAATACGTATTCCCAGAGCAACAATAGAGGTTGTTAACCTCCCACCAGCTAGTGTTCAAACAGTTGGGCTGATACCTCTCACCACATCATGAGAGAAGGTTATGTAGATTCATCCAGATCTTGCTCTAGACATAATACATAAAGTAATACCTTTCGCCACCAAGTCCAAGTGCAAGAAGTCCAAGTCCTACTATATGGTTTTACTTCAATCTGAGGAAACTATAGCAGGAACAAAGAGGTCAGGCTTGACGTTCCATCGCGAGTACAATACCCCTAACAATAGTGTACTCCTGACTATCATACCGACCTTCTCTGATTCGGGTCTATCCCAGTATCCGCCAACAGACAAGTCCAAGAAAAAAGAAGTTCTCTTCGATAAACTGCTGCACAAGGATACAACTCTAGGGTTTGAAAAATCCTACAACTTTGACATCTTGTCCCAACTAGCTAATACTCCAACAAAGCTATCACTATTCGAGCTTCTACGACTCTCTAGAGACACTCAGGCCGCTCCTAGTGAGGTATTGCAGAATTCCAACATCTACCTGGCGAAGGTTAAACCGCCAGCTGAAGATCCGACTGCTTGCCCCTACTGCAATAATATCATGGAGGAATACCCAACATTAAATTCTCGTAACAAGATATATTGCTAAAAATAATTGGCATGATCTTTCCTTGTATTACATAGGGTACATTGGTACTACCATCAAGGTGGACCGGACGCACATCAATCATGGTTCGTCAATTAGCTTTATCCCGCAGAGTCTGCTTCAAACCTTGGATATTTTGATGCATCATCTGGCAACCACCAATACTTCCATCACTGGCTTCAACACAGAAAGGAGCTACCCTCTGGGCAAGATTCGCCTGAAATGTCAGATCGACGAATTGAAAACAGAGGTCACTTGTTATGTCATTTACGTAGATGTATCCTAAAATGTCTTGATTGGACGCCCATAGATACATGAATATATAATCGTGTCGTTGACCTTGCACTAGTGCCTGAAGTACGTCGACAAGCACGGTATAGTCAAAATGGAGTTTGCTGATGTCGATCCGTTCAAAGGGATCAAAGCCTACTACTCTGATTCAATCCTTTACAAACAGGTCTACCAAGATGAAGGTGGCAATGAAGCCTATGATGAGGTAGAGGGTGGGACAACACTAGAAGAGCCCTTGAGAGTCCGTCTAAAGGCACACGCTCCAGACACAACCTCTTCCCTCAACATAAATCTACACAAAAAGGCACTCGAACCTCTGGTCGTCTGCCTTCGTAGGATGAATTGATTGCCAAAAAATGGTCCGATACTACCCACTATGTTCGAACCTCTGGTCGTTTGCCTCTACAGGCTGAGTCAACCTCCAAAGGATGCTCTGCCACCTCCTACAATATCCGAATCTCTAGTAGTAAAGCTGCACAAGAAACCTCCAGAGGATGCTCCGCTAGGGAAGTACGTAGTTACTCACGCAAATGTCCCTTCTCTGGACGATATAATTCCAGGAGAAAAGGTACCTTATTTTGTGAATAAAGGGCTATCTTTGAACTACTCTGAAGTTGCAAACATAAGCATATTGTATTCCATGGAGCACGATCTAGGCATGCGCCTGCAAACACAGTTGATAACTACCTATGCAGTAAATCAGATCCTCCCTAGCCAAGATTCCTACTTTACGGTTCCAGCAAGTTGGAGTGGTAACAAACCCATCATCTTCTGCAGGGTTCAATGCCCCCAGTTCGTCATCCCGGAGGAACAAGAGTCTGAACAATATACTAACAAAATACAACTCTAACTATTCAGTGGTTAAGCCAAACACCTCATCCAGAAGATGGGTTTTGATCCTAAAAGCAACCGAGGTCTGAATTACGATAAAGGACGAGGACTGCCCTTGCGCCTCACCGTTCCTGTAGGCAAATTCAAGAATTACTACCAAAATACCAAGCATGGCTTAGGATATGTCACGCCTCCCACAATCCCCGAAGGCTCGGATGAAGAAGATGAGTTACACTCTCACTCTTCAAAGTCTTTCTCTTGGGACTCCGAAGTCAGTATCGGGGAGATGCCCACTCAAACATTGTTTCCCAATATGGTATCAGCTAACCCTGAGAAAGACGATGAGGATCCACCAAAACTCTTTAAAGTATAACCGTGGGCCCAACGCCTAGACCCACAATGAAAGATGTGGTTCGAACAACGAGAATATCCTACCGAGGATGAAGTCATACAAGTCAATCTGGAAGACAAATCATCCCCTAAACCTATCTTTATCAGCAAATATTTGACTGATGAGGATTGGCAATTCCTGCTACAGCTTGTCAGGAAATACATTGATGTCTTTACCTGGAGCTATAAAGATATTTCGGGAATGGACCCCCAAATTATGGTCCATAAGCTCAATATCTTGTCAAACGCTAAGCCTGTCAAGCAGCAGCAACGGTGGTTCCTACCGGACATTATGAACACCATCGAAGCTGAAGTCAACAAACTAATAGCTAGTGGCTTTGTCCACGAAGAACAACATCCAGATTGGGTAGCCATTATCATGCCCATCGTCAAAAAGAATAGGAAGATCCGGATCTGCATTGACTTTTTTGATCTAAATACGGCCTGCCCTAAGGAAGAATTTCCTCTTCCGATCACAGATATAATGATTGATAACACCTATGGCTTCGAGCGCATGTCCTTCATGGACGAATTCTCAGGCTATAATCAAATCAAGATGTCTTTTGACTATCAGAAGAATACATCATTTTGAACGCCGATAGTAGTATACTGCTACACGGTTATGCCCTTCGATCTGAAGAACGGAGGTGCTACATACCAGCGAGCTATGAGAACCATCTTCTGTGAGCATATATGCAAGACGGTCGAGTGTTACATTGATGACATAGCCATCATGAGTTCCTCCAAAGATGATCACTTCAGGGACTTGAAGACTATGTTTGACATCATGAGTACGTACCAGCTCAAGATAAAACTTACCAAATCTTTCCTAGGAGTCTCCAGCGACAAATTCTTGGGTTTTATCCTAACTTCAAAGGGTATCCACGTAGACTTTGACAAGACCAAAGTGATCCTAGAAATGTGCCCACTAAAATACCTCAGGGAACTTCGTAGCCTTCAAGAAAGACTGGCCTATATCAGGAGGTTCATATCAAACCTCTCTGGACATTGTCAGCCGTTCACGCAACTCATGAAGAAGGGAGTATCCTTTGTCTGGAATAAAGAATGCCAACGCACCTTCGACGATATCATGGAATACCTCATGAGTCCTCCAGTATTGGTAGCCCCAGTAATGGAGAAGCCCTTTCTGCTCTATGTACGATCAATAAATCACTTTTTGGTGCTTTGCTAGCCCAGAAGAATAACGTAGGTCACGAGCAGGCCATCAACTACCTCAACAGGATGATGGTTGGTACGTAGCACAGATATAACCCCGTCGAGAAAGAGTACCTTGCTCTGGTCTTTCTTATCCAAAAAACTCGGCACTAAATAACAGGACAAATAATCCATGTGATCTCATGGGCCAACCCTCTCAGGGTCCTTATAACCAAACCTGGGGCAATCAACTCCCGCCTGGCTATGTGGACAATACTACTGGCTATGTAGACAATACTGCTGTCACCATACGAAATGGCATTTGTTCCACAAAAAGCTGTCAAGGGCCAAGGATTAGCTGACTTTCTGGCCGCCCACCCGGTGCCAGAAACTTCAAAACTCTACGACGATATCCCAAACGAAGTCGTAGGCTCAAACATGACCATAAGCACAGAAGCCATTTGGCAAATGTTCTTCAATAATACATCAAGAACAGGGCCAAAGGCGATATTGTCGCTGGCATCGGTATAGTATTGATCTCCCCAGATGATCTTGTTATCAACTACGCTTACTCCCTCACAGAGCCATGCTCCAACAATATGGAAGAGTACAACGCTCTAGTCATTGGTCTCCTGTAAACTCCCTCACCCAAAATTAGGTCTACTTAGCATAGATAGAGAAAATAGGGCTAGTTTGAATCCAAATAGAAATAGGACACGGTATTTTTTTAATCTTTTATTGTTTATGACACGTAGCGTACCTTACCGTTGCTCGATAATTGAAGCACTACACCAGCCAATGCCTTCCTATAAACTTCATAACCTTGTCCTAGACATGACCGCCTGCTATTCTGACCTTTGCGTAACTTATAATCATGCTTTCTTGTGCTACATTCTAGTCACACAATAAATGTCGCAGACGTTGTTATTTAATTCTAAATAAAATATAACTTTGTACCCTTGTGCGTTTCAATCGAAATTGGAGACACAATCTTGACCGTTTTATACAACCCGAATTTTATTAATATTCTGCACTGAATTCTCTATGTCCATGACACTCGTGTCCCACCTAATTTTATTCTTATGCACTTCTAATTAATTCCAGAACATCGTGCGCACTAATTTGAATTAAATAAAATTCAAATTTTGTCTTTGTGCAATTTTTTAATTGTTGGACGCTTTTATGCAAAAGTGTATTTAGGTGTCCACACCATTGGACAATACATGAAGAAATCCAACTTTCCCTCCATAGGAATTTTTTTATAATTTTTGGAATGTAAAAACGCGCAACATCGCCCCTTTTATTTTAATCCAATCCTTGCATCTAATCAATATGATTTATGGCTCTCCAAACATCCTCATGTGAGCCCAAGGCCCAAAGCCAAGAGGTGTTGACCAAGCCCACTTACCTTGGTCAACCCAAACCCAAAGTCCCCATGTATAAAATAGCTTTTTCTTCCCTTTCTCTTGATTTCTTCTCAAAATCACCTAAACCTAAATATAACTCAGCCGACACTGTTCACCCATCCCCTACCTTTCTGCTGACGCCAGAACTCCGCCCGTGCACCGCGTCTCCACCCGCCGACCCATCAGTCCTGTCGACCTCCACCCAGTCTACTATCTCCTTCCCTCCGCCGTGCCCCGCTGCACTGCACCTCGCCACATCCGAGCCCCCTCTCCCTCGTCGACTTCCTCTTCCCCGGCCTCATCCCCGGTGTCCCCGAGCCGCTGTGCTGGCCTCGACCGTAGCCGAACCACCCTGGCCATCTCCCCGCAGAGTCACCACCGATGTCGGCCATCACCATCGTCTTCCCCACGACACCCCCATCACCATCTGCTCCTCCTCTCCTCCTCTTCCTTCTGGCCGGACATCCCCCCAACTGGCCGGACTCCGGCAGCACCTAGTCATCATCATCATCCCCTCTCATTATCACCACCATTACCACCACCATCACCATCACCATCGTCATTGTTGTCGTCGTCATCACCTTCACCATCACCATCGTTATCGTAGTTATCACCACCATCATCGTAGCCATCGTCGTCATTATCATCGTCGTATCATCATCAACACCTCATCACCATTAATACTATCATTAAACACCATTACCATTATCAACATCTCATCCTAGTCATCACCATCAGCCCAATCATCGTCCTCGTCATCACCATCTTCCATATCATCACCCTCTTAACTATTATCATCCACATCATCGTCATCATCCCAGTCATCATCTATATCACCACCAATATCATAATCATCACCAGGGTAATCATCATCAACCCCATTACGATCATCATCATAGACCAAATGACCCTCGTCCTTGTATTCATCATAGACTCGGCACCCTTGCCAGACAACCTGCAGCAGTCATCCCCGATTCCCGTACCTGTGCACGCTGACCCCGAAGATCTGTTGTATTTAACTGTGCGACTTTAGGAGCAGGTTATTGGTGCTACGCAGCTCTCTTGCCAAGCAAGTATACCTTGCCTTGTTATACTATCTAAATTCTATATTTTAGCTGCCTGTTCATTGTTTTAACATTTATTACTGTGCGCGTCCGAGAGAGACTCGGGTGCAGTCAACGAATGCGTTGACGTTAGGACTTGTGTCTGACCTAGTGTCTAGTAGACCCACCTAAAGTTGTGGAGTTATTGGTATGACTCCCCAGGCCTTGACACATTTTCTTACACGTGTTATGAGTCTCATGTAGAGCACGAACTTGCGTACGTGGTTGGCCACCTGTACGTGTAGGCGTACAACGGATAGGGAATAACTGCTATTAGCAATGCATATTAGAAGACTTAGTAGTTATTAGTAGTCGGAGCATAGACTATCGGGGTACGATGGTCCCATCCATGTCCTTATTTTATTGTAAGGTTGAACTATTGTTCTAACGATAGACTATGAGCCAAAGCTACGACGCCTCGGCGTAGTGGCTGAACCGTGTTGTGGATACAACATGCATAGATTATTGGGCGGGAAGGACAACTAGTAGGCGTATGGGATACCCTACTTCCTTTATTCAGATGCCACACTCTTCGGGGTGATATGGACGATATATATACTATGCAGATGCCACACTCTTTTGGGTGATATGGACGTTATATTATGCAGATGCCATGCTCTTCGGAGATGGACGTTATTATACAGCGCCCTGGTATGGGGGCATATGTGGCATATACTAGCCAGTTGTCACGATTGGTGAATTACGTCAGCATATGTCTAGCCTACACTTTTCCATACACTCAAGTTGTCCTCAAGTTGCATTTCACTTAGATGGTTATGTCACCCTTGAGTTTTTATAGTATTTACTTTATGGCATACTTTTATGTATCTTGTTATGTCCCTCTGAGGACCTAGTCCCTTTTCAGGTGTATTGTTCATGAGTATTCGCAGGAGCACAGATCCGGATTGGTTGCCTACGTTCCGAGGAGCCTTCTCTTCGAGCCATGATTGTTAGTTGATATTCTTGTATTGTATTTATCTTGTTTAGTCTATATTCTAGTTCGGCAGTGGATTTGTTTCCATCCGACTGTCATCTTTAGATACTTTATTTTGGGGTCTAGTTTTAGATATTGGTGATTCATTATATTTGATTTCTGTGAATGAGATTTAGTTATGCTCTGAGACATATATATTTACCACTTGTGAATTGTTATTCATATTACAGCATACGTGAGTTATGGTTCCCTTATATGGGAGTGCTATATTCATACGGCTGGCATGCTTACGTATCCTAGTCCTACGTATTTTGGGACTGAGGCGTGACATATTTTTGTGGTGGCCCATGCAGGTCGAGAGCATATTGTCTCGGTTACGTTACTGTACCGATCAAGGCCTGCAAATAGGATTAGAATATAGGATCTCATCCACAATTGACTGTGGCTTATCTTCCTTCCAGTCTGTTTTAATTACATAATTACATCATACTTGATTCATGTGCTTCCCTAATAGTTCCTTGAGTCTAGCCCCTACTAGAATATAGGAATCCTTGTTGTTAGAAAGATAATTAGGGTAACACACCTACTATGAATACGACTAGAGTACTGACACATCAATAAGTTTAGAATATGTAATAAACCCTAGCATCCCCTTCTCTATAGACTGGTTTGCCATTATCCCTTAATATAATTATGAATGACTTGAGAGTAGCATGGACACTAGTAAAGTTAGTTAGAAAGTTGACCATACTATTTTACCCTAGCATTAAGGAACCAATAGAAATCCAAAGTGGAATGTTAGGACCAACCCTAACTTTTATAGTAAGATAGTATTATAGGACTATACCTTTAGATTCTTGTCTGGATATTAGCAGACAGCACCTAAGAAAACCTAGAGGAATGAATATAGTATTTCCTCGATCGTACCTTGAACACAAAGAGTAGCATATTACCTTCCCCTTAAGAAACTATGTCATCATCTAGAGTCCCTCTATTTAAGTTCATATCTTGTTCTTCTGAAAACTTAGCGCTCGCCATTTTTGCGACGACTAATTATGTTCCCCTATTCTTCATCTTTCAAGATGTACCACCTAACACTTTTGATTCAAGGCCAAGTGTATTCTTTGATGATAGATATATAGATTGCTAGGATTATAGTTTGTTAAATCTAAAACTTTAAATTTCTGTGCTTGGTATTTAGAACTTGATAGTTTTGAGTTATTCCTGTAGATTGTGACATGATGATTATTCCTTAGTTTTAAATCGCGTAACTCATACCACACCTCGATACGAGTTATATTTCCCCTCTCCCTTGAAGGCCAGTAATTCTCCATTCTTAGTATTAACACTTGTATTCTATAAACATTATGATTAAGACTTAAGATGACCATTACCTATATAAGACAATCGGATACCCTGATTAGTACCAAGATCTTTTCCTTGTGTGCCCTAACAATAGTTTCTACTTTAACTACAAGGACCAAATTATTTTGTAGATTTCCCTTAAGACAGCCACAGTATTAGTTTACTGTTTTAAGTTGGGTAGTATGCCTCACAACATAGTGTCACATAGTCCTCGAGATCCATTAATGAAGTGTAACTGAATGACATTAACTGTATACTAGCATAAGACGATAGTGTTTATTTAGACTATAGAACTTAGAGGCCCATACCCTAATTTGGTCGACTAGCGACTTAGACAAGAGTTAGTATGACAACTGTAGAGATTGTAGAGTTTTATATTTTTTTTATTTTTTTATTTTTTTTTGTTTTTGTGAACTTGAATTATTTTGTACCTCCTTTCATCAAAATCCAACGTACTTATATTTCTAAAACTACCGTGATTTATGCTGCTATTATAGCCTAGTGTTGCAAGCTTACTCTTCTATCGGGCTTGATCTTAATATATGTATTATTAGGTCGACACACTAATACATTTCAGAATCAGTGTATTAAGGTCTAGCTAACCTTAGTGCACTTGGTTCGCTCTTCACGTGACTACTTTACGTGGATTGAGATATATAGTAGTAGATAAAAATACTTGCCTCTAGACATGTCTGAGCATATCATGGCGGTTATATAACTGCTCCAATATGAACATGCGAATAGGAATTTACCAAATAGGATTTCAATCCACAGCTACCTTGACAATTCCTATTTGAATTCTTTAAATGCCTTGATCCCCATACTTGTATCATATTACCTCCATTGTGAATTCTTTATTATTGCTCTCCGTCTTCCCCTATTTCGGAAAGACGAAACCTCGTGCTTGGTATAAGTTTGCTATACAGATAGTATTAGATATATCCCATAGGCCAATCACATTACTTGATGATTATTTTTATTAAGGGCATATCATATGTGATATATTGGTGTTAAAGTTTCGAGGATAGAATAACATGATTAAGTAAATTTGAGGAATAAGTTTCTTAAATATAAGAGCCTTATGTGATGGATGGGTAAATTCTAAGATTGGTAGAAGTCGCATTATTAAACCTGAGAGGAATTTCTGTTAGATTGTGATCAAGTAAGAGTATATTGAGAGATTAAGTCATGCAAATGTGAAAGAACTTTTGGAAGAAAGAGTTAGAGGGTGAGTAATTAAGGAATTCTTGAAATCTTGATAATTCGGACCGAATAATTGTAATTTGAGCAGGATTTAAATTTTAAGTATTGAAGGTTGAATCATCGATTTAAGCTTTGAGGATAAATAGAGAAATCTAGATTTGGAAAATTGGTAAATTATAATCCAAATTTCAAATTGAGGCCTTAAATTAAAAGTTAAATATTGATTGTGTGATTACCACTTGAAAAATGGAGGAGATAAATTGAATTTAAAAAAATTAAAGAGTACGGAATTCACAAGTTGAGGATAGAAATAATAATTGATTATAATTATTTTCTAGAGGAAATTTTGATAGTTAAATATTGTGATATAAATTTTGATGAGGGATGTCATAGAGAGTTGAATTAGATTGGATGTAGATTATTTAATTTAAGAAATGAGAAGACAGTGCGATGTGTTGACGTTCGATTTAAAAAAATGGTTAATTTAATTTGAAAAGGATTGCGATGGATTTGAATAGGTTAAATTTTGGAAGAGATCGCGATTTAACTTGCCTTACGTACGCAAGTGAAGGATTTAAACCAATGATGCTTTATTTTAATTTCGAGAATGAAATTGTCTTAAGTTGGGTAGATTGTAAACCCCCTCACCCAAAATTAGGTCTACTTGGCATAGATAGAGAAACTAGGGCTAGTTTGAATCCAAATAGAAATAGGACACGATATTTATTTAATCTTGTATTGTTTATGACACGTAGCGCACCTTACCATTGCTTGATAATTGGAACACTACACCAGCCAATGTGTCATGCCCCAGTCCCAAAATATCGAGGGACCGGACGCGTGATAATGGCCAGCAGTACACACCGATGGACAAACCCAATTTAATGGATCCATCGGGGCATGCTTAAGCTGTAATATAAGAATAAGTAGGTCCAATGATACAAGTCACAGTCTATTCTAATCTCATCCACAACAGAGCAGTATATGAACTAAATAGCAAACTGGAATAAATGCTGAAAGTAAAGATACTGTCAAATATCCAGCAAAAAATAATACTAAGTCGGGTGGAGACAAATCCACTATCGATAAATGGAAAAATAGAGACAAAGAAATATAACTAAAACATGCTAGAAAGTAACTAAGTGTGAGCAGGGCCATCAACTTCTATCGTACCCTCGTTTGGTGTCGGTCCGTAAAGTTGCGGGTGCTCCTCGTCTGCTAAATCTGGAGAACAAAACCAGGTCCTCAGAGGGACGTAACAAGATACAAAAGAATACGAGCCAAAAGTACAGTAAATGAACATGCAAGGTAGACCAAAAAATAAACATAAGAGGAACAAATAAGACTCCAGAAATCACTACATCTAAGATGGTGGCGTGCCGATGGTGCTATCAAACATGACTACAAACAAATTGGGGTAACCGCAACTCAATGGGAGATCACGGTCCTATAGAAAGTAGGCCAATGGGGACTCCCAATCTATAGTATGGCTCTTCCGCAGCCCAATGGAGCTCACGAATGGGGTAGTCGAATGAACAAGTCTCTATCGCAGCACAATGGGTACTCACAGTCGAGAATGCTCAAGTATAGTCAATGCCTAATAACGATCATCTAGGAGCATAAAGAAACCAATCGGTTCAACTCAAGGAAGCGAAGAGTAAACATATACCATCACAATATGTCTATGGAACAAATAGTAATCCATGGAAAAGAGCAAATAATGTACATGCACGTAAAACGAGAAAATAAGACTAGAGCAGCAGGAATAAATCAATATGAACAACGCATCAAGAAACTATATACGACAAGAAAATAACCACTGAAAAGGAAAGCATGCAAATAGTGTGCAAGAGTCTTGCACGACAATGTATAAATAAGTTCAGGAGATAAGTAGCAAAACTGCAGGATTTGGCAAGGTATACTTGCCTGGGGTTCTGGCTCCAACTGTAGCCCTGTGTCAGTGGATCCTGCAGGTACTACTCCAAAAGCTATAATAAACATCACCAATAGTCTCAGAAGATGTCAAATAGCTAGAAATGCCTGTCCTTAAGTCCAATTTGGACACAGGGGCAAAATGACATTTCCGGGTCAAAGCGGGGTCCACATGTGGGCCACTTTGCACCGAAAAGCGTGTCAGGGTCAAAGGCCACCAAATTTATCCAACTTAGTGTCAACAAGTCAGGAACGATGATACGAACCCAACAGAACTTCCAGAATTGGATTCCGATGAGCAGATCACAAAATCGCCCGTTAAGTGGAGCCGGTAGGGCCCACGATACGCGATTTCGTCAACGTTCTCAGAATCGAACCAAACTTGGGTCACAGGACCAGCGTATTGCTACGAGTCCGATGGCGCAAGTTTTGTTTCGATCCGACGTGTGTACACGAAGTTATGAAGTATTCCAGAACGGACGGATACGGGACGTTGTCGGCGGATACACGTTGATTCCGGTGTGCACGCACATCCAAATCAACTTCTGCGAAATCTCACACGTCCGTATCAACGGCGCGCACATTTCGGTAAAGACCGCATGCGACCAAGTCGTCCCGTTTGGCAGGGCGCACTCAGTTTCGGGGTGAAACATGGCGTTATTTTTTCTATTTTTGGATCGAGGTTCACGATCGCCACAGGACGCGATGCACCGAGCGGGTTACACGGGCATCGAGGGGGTCATGCGGTCTACGCGTCACAACTGATGGAATCGAAAATGGGGCAGCGAGGAGAGAGAAAAGAGTACCTGAACAGGGCTCCGTGAAGACTGATTCTTCGTGTCCGAGTGTCTCCTTCGTGTCCTGTGTCCTGTGTCCGTACTGCATTAGGGTTAGGGTTTCTGGTTGTGTCCGATTCAGGGCCGATGTGTCCGTGTCAGCGGCTGCTCAGCGGACACGGCGGAGGCGGTGTCGTGTGGAGGTGCCGGTGGCTCGAGGCGACGCTCGGGTGCTGCACAGGAGGGGAGGCAGAGCTCTAGGCGGCTGCTGGGGTAGTCTGGTCGGAGAAGAAGATCGGGGCTGCGGGTGGTGGTCATTGAGGTGGAGTCGGGCGGCTAGGGCGGAGATGGGCAGTTGTCGAACAGCTGAGCGAAGGGTGCTCGGGTCATGGCGGAGGAGGAAGGGAGAGAGGGCGGTTGTCGAGCGACTGAGCGGAGGGTGCTCGGGTCGTGGCGGAGGAGGAAGGGAGAGAGGGCGGTTGTCGAGCGGCTGAGCGGAGGGTGCTCAGGTCGTGGCGGAGGAGGAAGGGAGAGAGGGCGGTCGCGGGCGGTGCGCCGGAGTGGACGCGGCTGGGCAGAGGCGGGGATCGGCATGGACGATCGGCTGGGCTAGGGGCGGCGCCGGAGACTCGCCGGAGGGGTCAGGGAAAGGGTGGCGGCTTAGGGTTAGGGTTAGGTTTAGGGATTAGGGATTAGGGTTATTTTTAATAATTTTTTTTTTCTTTTTGTTTGTGGAGAAAAACTAGAAAATTATGTATTTATACATACAGAAAATGGACTAGGGTTTGACCTAGGATTTGGGCTGGGTCAACGCTCCTTGGGCTTGGCTTCGGCTCTCATGGGGATGTTGGGTGTTTGGCACGGGTTTGATTCGATTTAATTCTACATCGGTTTTCGGGGCTTTAAAAATGATTCCGGGGTCCAATAAATTCTCAGAAAATTACCCTATGTCCGGTTTTCTATTTTACACCATAAAATATTATTTCCATAATATTTTAATATTAATTAATAGAAATTAAAAATCATTTAATTGCAAATGCCTAGGTTTTAGTTACAGGAAAATCCCAGAATATTCCAGAAAAATTGTTAAAAAATCAAATTAGAAAATTATGAAAATCAAGGGCTTACAATCTACCCAACTTATAAAAATTTCGTCCTCAAAATTAAAATATGGTAGGGTTCATCTATCCAATCTTACTTGATTACAGTCTAAAGGATTCCTCTCAAGTGAACACTGCGGTCTCTACCCAACTTAGAATTTATCCATCTATCATCTAAGGCTATACATCTAATAAAGCTATGCCCTTACTTATTTAATCATGGTATTGAATCCTCAAGTCTTTAACACCAAACACATCACCTATGATATTCCCTTAATCATATATAAAAGGGTCATCAACAATGCGATCGACCTGTGGGGTATATCTAGTACTGTCTATATATCAAACTTATACCAAGCACGAGGTTTTATCTTTCCAAAATAAGGAAAGACGAAGATCAATAATAAAGAGTTCAAGGGTGAGGTAATAGAATAGAAGTATCAGTGTCACGCCCCGATCCTGAAAGGGTCAATCGTCCTCGCTGGATCCTTCACGGAACCGATTCGTCCTCGCTGGGGCGTGATGCCGTACGAGCCTGGAGTTGCGCTCGTACAAGGCAAGAACTTGCAGTTATAGGAACCCATTTTGAAACACCATTTAGAAAACACATTCACAGAGATTTGAACACAAGTGCAAGAAGAAACATGCTTTTTTATTGATAATTCAGAGTAATTTACATAGAGTTTACATTGATGCGCCTCTCGGCTACTTGATTTGCATTACAAAAGATAACTCAAAAGGCAGGGCGCGCTCCATCAGATAGTCCACGTCATTCATACATTACGCCCTTGTATAGGTTGAAAGTCCAAGCCTCCAAAATGATCTGACTCCAACTATACTTCAAAATAGAGGTGCTCCTAACGCCTCCTCATCTATCCACTAGCGTTGCACCGTCTGAGTGCCTGAAATAGTTGCCCACAACGTGGGTCAGTACTCAACTTGTACTGGTGAGCTGGATGAACCCACTCGACTAAATCGACACTAGCTTATTAGGGGCAAGCATGCATTAAGATAAACTTCTATAAGGAAGCAAGTGAATTCAATTCATATCAGTTGCATGTTTTGATAGGAATAAAAATAACATTGAATCCAACCAGTGCATCGATTGCTTACTCAACCGATGCACGCCTTCCCTGCAACGAAACACAAGTATACTTACCATCTACACAAGATAATAAATTAGCATGTGTTCTATTCTATGCGGTCATTGGTGTGATCGACACCTTAGGAACATATTTCAAGCATTAGCGGCGCGCCCTATCAGCCCGGGTAGCAAGCCCTGCTGGAGGTCCCGTAATGCATCATGACGAGCACGAATCAAATATTTTCCTCTGGATCGATACGGTTCCAGTGCCCCAGAAAGCCGTTTTGAGGAAATGCCAAACCTTGTGCACAAGTTGTCCCAGACCATGCAAATGCATGAACAATTCATATTATCATACAATGCATCAAAATAAACAAAAAAGTAAAGCAGCAATATATATCTCATACAACAGTTCATATTTTCTCAATGCGGTGTTCCGATTTTGGTATCCCATAGGTCCAAACTCCATCTGAGGCACTAGGCCGCCACCAACGACCAATTCCCTTTATAAACAACTCAAATAAGGTGCAAGCATATAGTAAAATTAGTCTACAAATCCCATGTTCCTTTCTTAGTGGCTGGCATGCATTGTGGCAAGGATTTCCTAGGCGTCCAACTGGGCATCATCGAGTGAACGTTTGAAACATTAGAGATGTGGGCGTGAAGAAGTAGGAAAGAAGGGTCCAAACCACTCACTGGTTAAGGAAAAGGTAGCTGAAACACGAATTCCGCCTAGCGACGATCAAACGTCAGTTACGCGGACCTGCACAGCACGAGCACCAATTAGAATTTTTGCCTATCCTTCCTTTCCGAACTCCCCAAGAATCAAAGCTCCAAACGATAAAACCAGCAGCAAAAACCAAGCAAATCGAAAGCAACACCAAATCAAAATCCCAAAGCGGCAATCAAGAAAACCAAGCAACCAAATACGAAAACTATTGGACTCGTTTCAATAGAGGCCTTTCCATGAGTTGGAAAGGATCATCGCATTTCGTCCGTGGCAAGAAGATGCCGAAGATCTAAGCTACGACTTAGACGGACTAGCCACAAGCCCAATTACGTAGTGCACATCCCGGTCAGATCGGGATTTGAGGCACTACATAATATACCACTAAGAAAAAGTTTCGACCCAAAACTTAAGAACAAGGTCGACCCGAAACTTAAGAACAAGGCCCTACCTTCGACTGAATGAACAATGAAGGATACTTCTCCTTCATCTCCGATTCTATTTCCCAAGTTGATTCCCCAACAGAATGGTTCTGCCACAGCACGCGAACCAAGGACATCGTACGGTTGTGAAGTACTTTTTTCTTACGATCCAGAATCTGCGTCGGCTCTTCTGAGTATGACAAATCCGTGCGCAATTCCAATTGCTCGAAGCTAACCACATGACTAGTGTCATGCACATACTTTCGGAGTTGAGAAACATGGAATACGTCATGCACTTCAGCCAAGGCAGGAGGGAGTGGAATCCGGTACGCCACAGCTGCCACTCGTTCCAGTATCTCAAAGGGGTCGACAAACCGGGGACTCAGTTTGCCCTTCACGTCGAAACGCATCACACCTCGCATCGGCGTCACTTTCAAGAAGACATGATCCCTGACCATGAACTCCAAAGGCCAGCATAACTTTTCTGTCGGCTCTGTGCTGTACGGAGTCTTTCCCGAATCAAGCGAACTTTCTCAACTGCCTGCTCTACCAGCTCTGCCCCGAGTACCTGCCGCTCGCCGACTTCGTCCCAACAGATTGGAGATCGACACTTTCGCCCATATAGTGGTTCGTACGGTGCCATCTGGATGCTTGATTGGTAGCTGTTGTTGTACGCAAACTCTGCCAATAGAAGATGCATGTCCCAACTAGTCTTTAAATCAATAGCATACAGCCGTAACATATCTTCAAGTATCTGATTTGTCCTCTCTGTCTGTCCGTCAGTCTGTGGGTGATATGCGGTACAGAACTGTAGCTTGGTCCCCAAAGTAGCCTGTAGACTAGTCCAGAAATGAGATAAGAAGCGTCCGTCACGGTCAGAGATGATTGAGGCAGGTACTCCGTGTAATCGGACAATCTCATCTATGTAAATTTGTGCTAACCGATCGACGCTCCAAGTAACTTTTATGGAAAGAAAGTGGGATAATTTGGTCAAACGATCAACTATGACCCAAATCGCATCATGCCCCCGTGGCGTCTTCGGAAATCCCACAATAAAATCCATAGTGATGTTGTCCCATTTCCACTCGGGAATAGCGAGGTTCTGAAGCTCCCCGCCGGGCCTCTGATGTTCAGCTTTAACCTGTTGACAGGCCATGCATTGTGACACAAAGGTCGCCACTTCCCGCTTTATACCGTGCCACCAGAAGGTCCCACGCAAGTCCTTGTACATCTTAGTGCTCCCCGGATGTAAAGAATACTTCGCGTAGTGTGCTTCCGCCATAATTTCCCTTCGGAGTTCTGGGTCGCTAGAAACACATAGCCTTCCTTTCATCTGTAAGGCCCCATCTTCGCCTGCCACAAAATTAGACATCTTCCCCGCCGAGATCAATCCGCGTACCTTCGCTAAGAACTGATCGCCCTCCTGAGCTGATTTGATTCTACCACGTAAACCCAGTTTAAGATGGAGTGGTGCCAGCTGCACTCCTTGATGCCGAATTCGAAACTCGATGCCCATCGCCTCAAGATCTTGAAGTAAATGGTTGTCTATAGATAACGAGCCCACGTGCTTTCGACTCAGAGAATCAGCAACGACGTTTCCCTTGCCCGGTGTATACGCGATCGTTAGGTCGTAGTCCTTAATAAGTTCTAGCCAACGCCGCTGCCGGAGGTTCAATTCTCGCTGGATGAATAGGTACTTGAGGCTCTTGTGATCCGTAAAGATTTTGCAAGCAACACCATAAAGATAATGCCTCCATAACTTCAATGCAAACACAATTGCCGCCAATTCCAGATCATGCGTCGGGTAGTTTTTCTCGTGCGGCTTCAGTTGCCTGGAAGCGTACGATATTACCTTGTCCCTCTGTATGATCACACACCCTAAGCCGAGTCCTGAAGCGTCATTGTATATCTGAAACTCTTCTACCCCATCTGGAAGTGCAAGAATCGGAGCTGAAACAAGACGCCACTTAAGTTCCCGAAAGCTGGCTTCGCAGTCATCACCCCATTCGTATGCAATCCCTTTCTGAGTAAGGCGAGTCATCGGCGAGGCCAGTTTAGAAAAATCCTTCACGAACCTACGGTAGTATCCCGTAAGGCCCAGAAAGCTTCGAACTTCGCTGGCTGACGTAGGTTGTTTCCAGTCCACCACCGCCTCTATTTTCTTCGGGTCTACGGCGACGCCTTTGGCTGAGATGACATGACCAAGGAACGCCATGCTGTTCAACCAGAACTCACACTTGCTGAGCTTAGCGAACAACCGATGGTCTCGTAATGTCTGCAGCACGATCTTCAGGTGTTCCTTGTGCTCCGTCTCGTTCTTGGAATAAATTAGTATGTCGTCTATGAACACGACTACAAACTTATCCACAAACGGCCGAAACACGCAGTTTATCAGATCCATGAAAGCTGCAGGGGCGTTCGTCAAACCGAACGACATCACGAGGAACTCATAGTGTCCGTAACGGGTTCTAAAAGCAGATTTTTGAATATCATCTGATTTGATTTTCAACTGGTGATACCCTGACCTGAGATCAACTTTAGAGAAAACTGTTGCACCTTGTAGCTGATCAAACAAGTCATCTATTCTTGGCAATGGGTACTGATTCCGTACGGTCGCCTTATTCAGCTCTCGGTAGTCAATACACAGCCGCATGGATCCATCCTTCTTCTTCACGAACAGCACCGGAGCGCCCCACGGAGAAACACTTGGACGAATATATCCTCGTTCTAACAGATCTTGCAACTGAACTTTAAGTTCCTTAAGCTCTGCTGGGGCCATGCGATAAGGTGCCTTTGATATCAGTTGCGAATCCGAAAAAGTGTCAATACTAAATTCGATCTCACGATCAGGAGGCATTCCAGGCAGCTCGTCTGGGAACACGTCGAGGAAATCTACAATGACTTCAGCCTGAGCTGCATCTGCACATTCTCGTCGGGTGTCTCGAACAGAAGCTAAGTACCCTTCACAGCCCGAATGCAACATATGCCTAGCCGAAATTGCTGATATCACCATTGTCGTCTTCGGTGCAGCGCTGCACAAATAGTAGAAGTCTGCCTCGCCGGGTAGACGGAATACGACTCGCTTCTCCGCGCACTCGATTGTTGTATGGCAAGCACCCAACCAGTCCATCCCGAGAATAATATCGTAATCCTTGATGTCTAGCACAATAACATCTAAGGAAAGCTTCCTTCCTCCAATGCAAATATAACCATCCCTACAGATCGCATGGACGGGCATATCGACTCCCGAAGGGGTACTTACGCAAAGGTTCATATTTAAAGGAGTAGAAGCTAATTTATGCTCAACAGTAAAATCAGCAGATATAAAACTATGCATAGCACCTGAATCGAATAAGACTCTAGCGGGCAAATCTCTGAAAAGTAAAGTACCTGTCACGACCGTTTCAGAGACGGATGCCTCATCCCGAGTCAGTGCATAGACTCGGCCTTGAGCACCCTGGCGTTGTGGATTTACTGGCACAGCATTGGCATCACTTGCTGGAGGCCCCTTGTTTTGATTCCTGTTGCTCTGATTCGGCTTGCCCTCTCGACAGTTAAACTGTTTGTGGCCCAGACGACCATATTTAAAACATCCTTGTACCCGACATTCATTCACTTTATGCCCTGATTTGCTGCAACGGCTGCAGTTCAGTGATTGGGATTGGCCCCTATTATCAGACATATGCGAACGCTTGTGTGCTCCAGACCCTCCCGTTTCATGAGGACGTTTATTGTTATTGGTACAGGGGGTTTGCACCTCGGCCTTTGGGAGAGGGCGCCCAAAGATCCGCTCGCTGTTCAGAGCCGCTTCGTAACATTCGTTGTATGTTTGACATTTTTGGTTGATGACGTCCCTACGCAAATCGTCATTCAAACCCTTTTGAAACCGATAGCACCACGCCTACTGATTAGGCAAGAAGTTCCTTGCAAACTTAGCTAGTTTAGCGAACACTGAGTCGTAATCATCAACAGATAGACTTCCTTGCACCAGATTATTGAAGTCGTCTTCCTTCTGTTGACGCACGGCTCGGGGAATATATTGTTCAATGAAGGCAGATTTGAACATTTCCCAGGTAATTTTGCAGTTGGGATTGGCATCATAAATCCCTTGCTTCGTGGCCTCCCACCAATCATGCGCACGCAGTTCCAGCTGAACCGATGCATAGGCCACTCGCTTGGATCCCCTGATGCCAACCAGGTTGAAGAGTCCTTCTAGCTTAGCAATCCACCCCATCACCACGTCCGGTTCGGCTCTTCCGTTGAATGTTGGCGGATGCATTTTAGTGAACTCTGTCGCACGACAGGAGTTCCTTGCTGGAGGATGAGTCTCTTCTGACTCGTCTTCTACCGCCACGGCCGACGGCGTGACAGGCGTCCCTGTGGCTGCCCCGATGCTTAGTACCAGGGATGCAATCAGTTGCATCATTATATCCATTTGCTTCTGTTGAGAAGCAAACTGCGCTTGTATGTTAGCTTGTTGGGTAACAGCTTGTTGTTGCTGCGCCTCCATGAGGTGCATAAGCCGTTCTGCCATACCGGTTGAGCCCGCTCCTGCGGATTCTCCAGAGCTTGTTGGATCGCTCTGAATGGGTTGAGCACTGCTGGCAGTTGTAGTATTCTTCTTTGCCATGGCTACAAAAGAGAGTAGCTTGTTAACACTCCAAAAACGATAGATTTTGTATCTATGGGCTCATTGTATAGGCGACTCATCTCATGCAGCGGACGCCGAACGCAACTCAATTGAGAGGCGCATAAACTCCTTTATAATCTTTTGAAATCTCATAGAAGTAAAGCCTAGGCTCTGAAACTAATATGTCACGCCCCGATCCCGAAAGGGTCAATCGTCCTCGTTGGATCCTTCACGAACCGATTCGTCCTCGCTGGGGCGTGATGCCGTACGAGCCTGGAGTTGCACTCGTACAAGGCAAGAACTTGCAGTTATAGGAACCCATTTTGAAATACCATTTAGAAAACACATTCACAGAGATTTGAACACAAGTGCAGGAAAAAATATGCTTTTTCATTGATAATTCAGAGTAATTTACATAGAGTTTACATTGATGCGCCTCTCGGCTACTTGATTTGCATTACAAAAGATAACTCAAAAGGCAGGGCGCGCTCCATCAGATAGTCCATGTCGTTCATACATTACGCCCTTGTATAGGTTGAAAGTCCAAGCCTCCAAAATGATCTGACTCCAACTATACTTCAAAATAGAGGTGCTCCTAACGCCTCCTCGTCTATCCACTAGCGTTGCACCTTCTGAGTGCCTGAAATAGTTGCCCACAACGTGGGTCAGTACTCAACTTGTACTGGTGAGCGGGATGAACCCACTCGACTAAATCGACACTAGCTTATTAGGGACGAGCATGCATTATGATGAACTTCTATAAGGAAGCAAGTGAATTCAATTCATATCAGTTGCATGTTTTGATAGGAATGAAAATAGCATTGAATCCAACCAGTGCATCGATTGCTTACTCAACCGATGCACGCCTTCCCTGCAACGAAACACAAGTATACTTACCATCTGCACAAGACAATAAATTAGCATGTGTTCTATTCTATGCGGTCATTGGTGTGATTGACACCTTAGGGACATATTTCAAGCATTAGCGGCGCGCCCTATCAGCCCGGGTAGCAAGCCCTGCTGGAGGTTCCGTAATGCATCGTGACGAGCACGAATCAAATATTTCCTTCCGGATCGATACGGTTCCAGTGCCCTGGAAAGCCGTTTCGAGGAAATGCCAAACCTTGTGCACAAGTTGTCCCAGACCATGCAAATGCATGAACAATTCATATTATCATACAATGCATCGAAATAAACAAAGAAGTAAAGCAGCAATATATATCTCATGCAACAGTTCATATTTTCTCAACGTGGTGTTCCGATTTTGGTATCCCATAGGTCCAAACTCCATCTGAGGCACTAGGCCACCACCAACGACCAATTCCTTTTATAAACAACTCAAATAAGGTGCAAGCATATAGTAAAATTAGTCTATAAATCCCATGTTCCTTTCTTAGTGGCTGGCATGCATTGTGGCAAGGATTTCCTAGGCGTCCAACCAGGCATCATCGAGTGAATGTTTGAAACATTAGAGATGTGGGCGTGAAGAAGTAGGAAAGAATGGTCCAAACCACTCACTGGTTAAGGAAAAGGTAGCTGAAACACGAATCCCGCCTAGCGACGATCAAACGTCAGTTACGTAGACCTGCACAGCACGAGCACCAATTAGAATTCTTGCCTATCCTTCCTTGTCGAACTCCCCAAGAATCAAAGCTCCAAACGATAAAACCAGCAACAAAAACCAAGCAAATTGAAAGCAACACCAAATTAAAATCCCAAAGCGGCAATCAAGAAAACCAAGCAACCAAACACGAAAACTATTGGACTCGTTTCAATAGAGGCCATTCCATGAGTTGGAAAGGATCATCGCATTTCGTCCGTGGTAAGAAGATGCCGAAGATCTAAGCTACGACTCAGACGGACTAGCCACAAGCCCAATTACGTAGTGCACATCCCGGTCAGATCGGGATTTGAGGCACTACAATCAGGACCAAGGTGTTTAATGAATTCAAATAGGATTTGTCAAGACAATTGTGGTTTAAAATCCTATTCTGGTAATCCTTTGTTCGCATGCTCGTATTAGTACAGTTATGTAACTGATACGATATGCTCAGACATGTCTAGAGGGCAAGTATACTAGTCAACTATATATCTCAATCCTCGTGAAGTAGTCGTACGAAGAGCGAACCAAAATGCACTGAGGTTGATCAGACCGTAATACACTGATTCTGAATAGACAATTGTATTAGTGTGTCGACCCAATAATACATATGTCATGAACAAGCTCGATAAAAGGATAAGCTTTACAAAACTAGGCTATATTAGCAGCATAAGTCCAGGTAGTACAACAAATATAAGTACGCTAGATAATGATGAAAGGAGGTACAACTTAATTCAAGTTCACAAAACAACACAAAATAAGCACAATAACAAAAGACTCTACAATCTCTACAGTTATCAATTATAAAACATTCTAGGTTATTAGCAAGTTCAAAACTACTAGGTCAAGGCTAAGGTCACGAACCAACAGGCACGAAATAAAACAACACTAGAAACATAAAACTATAAAAACTTATGCGCATTAGCTACTCCATGAGTCTGCACGTCTTCCAAAGTCATCGCGAAAGCTTGTTCGCGTTCTTGAGGTGGTGCCCTTTGCTGTTGCTGGGCCTGCTGGAAGAGTGTTGCTCGAGGTGCCATGGGTGGCCTTTGTTGATACCCTCCTGGTGCTGGTAGAGCTTGTTGGTTAACCGTTGGTGCTCTTTCTCGACGCTCAGGGCACTCCCTCAATAAATGCTGACTGGATCCGCAAGCTAAACATAATCTCATTTTGCGTCTGCACTGGTCCTCAATATGGCCTCGCCTGCAACAATATGGACAGATAGGTAGTGCCTGTGGAGATGCTTCTGGTGGCTAGTGCATGTGAGGTCTCTTTGCAACTTCTTTCTGTGGTGCTCCGGCTGGTGCTGATGTATACGATCGCTTCAGACTGGTCTCTCTTCTGGTGACGCGCTCCATGCGTCGGGCTGCAGCAAGGACATCCGGGTAATATGTAGGTGCAACGGATCTAATTAGTTTCTGTAGCTCAATGTTTAGTCCGTCGAAGAACTTCTCAGCCTTCTCTTCTTCTGTCGGAATCAAGGTTGGGGCGAAGCGGCTCAGACGAATGAATTCTGCGTTGTATTCTTCCACTGTCAGATTGTCTTGAGTGAGACGATTAAACTTGTCCCAAAGTTCTGATCGAGCGATAGCCATAATGTACATCTCCTGGAAGAGTCTAGAAAACTCTTCCCAAGTGACTCGGTCTGGTCCGAGCCGTGTCTCCTCAGATAGCCACCAGTGATGTGCATTATCCGTCAACTGCATCCTGACGGCAGTCATCCAACGTTCTTTGGGAAGCTCAGCTGCTTCCAACTGGTGTTGTGTGTTGGTGATGCACTCATGAACTTCTGTGGGCTCCTCCTTGCCTGAGAAGGTACGGGACTTCAGCTGGCAAAAATCGGTAATAGAGCCCGTCGGTTGCCGTCGAATTGGTAGATTCGCCTGCTCCAGTACAAGTGCTAGGCTGCGACTCAAAGTCTCTTATTGAATCTGCTGTTGAGCTTGCATCATTGCGTAGATCATTTGAAACATTTGTTGTCCGTCCATAGCTTGCCCTTGTGGGAATACAGGTATTGGTGGAACGAACTGCGGAGGCGGTGGGATG
The DNA here is from genome assembly GCA_036927795.1 of Iris macrosiphon. Classification (NCBI taxonomy): domain Eukaryota; kingdom Viridiplantae; phylum Streptophyta; class Magnoliopsida; order Asparagales; family Iridaceae; genus Iris; species Iris macrosiphon. Next base: position 135,423,032 of record JAYESA010000005.1, read on the forward strand.
TCATCATGCCGAAATCTTGAGGTATCTTGACTGTTTTGTTGTTCTAGTTGACTTCCACCAACTGGGGTCACTTTATCGTCATAGGTGACATCTGCAACTTGTGGTATTCCTGCGGGAGTCTCGTCGCGTGCTTGTGAATCCATTTCTCTGCATCAAAAGAAACTATAAGAGATGCACAGGAATCAAGGCAAGATGCAAGTTAAGAATTAAATTTGAATCCGATATAGATATCAAGAACGTTTCAAGCAAGTGGATGAGATCCTAAAAACTTATCCTATTCTTATTGCAGGCTTGCTCAGTCCCTAAGTTGAAACCGAACAATTTAGTCGTTGACCTGCATGGGCCACCACAAAAACCATGTCACGCCCCAGTCCCAAAATACCGAGGGACCGGACGCGTGATAATGGCCAGCAGCACACACCGATGGACGAACCCAATTTAATGGATCCTTCGGGGCATGCTTAAGCTGTAATATAAGAATAAGTAGGTCCAATGATACAAGTCACAATCTATTCTAATCTTATCCACAACAGAACAGTATATGAACTAAATAGCAAACTGGAAAAAATGCTGAAAGTAAAGATACTGTCGAATATCTAGCAAGAAATAATACTAAGTCGGGTGGAGACAAATCCACTACCGATAAATGGAAAAATAGAGACAAGGAAATATAACTAAAACATGCTAGAAAGTAACTAAGTGTGAGCAGGGCCATCAACTGCTATCATACCCTCATCTGGTGTCGGTCCGTAAAGTTGCGGGTGCTCCTCGTCTGCTAAATCTGGAGAACAAAACCAGGTCCTCAGAGGGACGTAACAAGATACAAAAGAATACGAGCCAAAAGTACAGTAAATGAACATGCAAGGTAGACCAAAAAATAAACACAAGAGGAACAAATAAGACTCCAAAAATTACTATATCTAAGATGGTGGCGTGCCGATGGTGCTATCAAACATGACTACAAACAAATTGGGGTAACCGCAACTCAATGGGAGATCACGGTCCTATAGAAAGTAGGCCAATGGGGACTCCCAATCTATAGTATGGCTCTTTAGTAGCCCAATGGGAGCTCACGAATGGGGTAGTCGAATGAACAAGTCTCTATCGCAGCACAATGGGTACTCACAGTCGAGAAAGCTCTAGTATAGTCAATGCCAAATAACGATCATCTAGGAGCGTAAAGAAACCAATCGGGTCAACTCAAGGAAGCGAAGAGTAAACATATACCATCACAATATATCTATGGAACAAATAGTAATCCATGGAAAAGAGCAAATAATGTGCATGCACGTAAAACGAGAAAATAAGACTAAAGCAGCAGGAATAAATCAATATGAACAACGCATCAAGAAACTATATACGACAAGAAAATAACCACTGAAAAGAGAAGCATGCAAATAGTGTGCAAGAGTCTTGCACGACAATGTATAAATAAGTCCAGGAGATAAGTAGCATAACTGCAGGATTTTGCAAGGTATACTTGCTTGGGGTTCTGGCTCCAACTGTAGCCCTGTGTCAGTGGATCCTGCAGGTACTCCTCCAAAAGCTATAATAAACATCACCAACAGTCTCAAAAGATGTCAAATAGCTAGAAACGCATGTCCTTAAGTCTAATTTGGACACAGGGGCAAAATAACATTTCCGGGTCAAAGCGGGGTCCACATGTGGGCCACTTTGCACCGAAAAGCGTGTCAGGGTCAAAGGCCTCCAAATTTGTCCAACTTAGTGTCAACAAGTCAGGAACGATGATACGAACCCAACGGAACTTCCAGAATTGGATTTCGATGAGCCGATCACAAAATCGCCCGTCAAGTAGAGCCGGTGGGGCCTACGATACGCGATTTCGTCAACGTTCTCATAATCAAACCAAACTTGGGTCACAGGACCAGCATATTGCTACGAGTCTGATGCCACAAGTTTCGTTTCGATCTGACGTGTGTACACGAAGTTACGACATGTTCCAGAACGGACGGATACGGGGCGTTGTCGGCGGATACACGTTGATTCCGGTGTGCACGCACATCCAAATCAACTTCTGTGAAATCCCACACGTCCATATCAACGGCGCGCACGTTTTGGTAAAGACCGCGTGCGACCAAGTCGTCCCGTTTGGCGGAGCGCACTCAGTTCCGGGGTAAAACAGGGCATTATTTTTCCTGTTTATGGATCGCGGTTCACGATCGCCACAGGACGCGACGTACCGAGCGGGTTGCTCGGGCATCGAGGGGGTCATGCGGTCTACGCGTCACAACAGACGGAATCGAAAATGGGGCAGCGAGGAGAGAGAAAAGAGTACCTAAACAGGGCTCCGTGAAGACTGATTCTTCGTGTCCGAGTGTCTCCTTCGTGTCCTATGTCCTGTGTCCGTGCTCCGTTAGGGTTAGGGTTTCTGGTTGTGTCCAATTCAGGGTCGATGTATCCGTGTCAGCGGCTTCTCGACGGACACGGCGAAGTCGGTGTCGTGTAGAGGTACCGGTGGCTCGAGGCGTCGCTCGGGTGCTGCACAGGAGGGGAGGCGGAGCTCTCGGTGGCTGCTGGGGTAGTCTGGTCGGAGAAGGAGATCGGGGCTGCGGGTGGTGGTTATTGAGGCGGAGTCGGGCGACTAGGGCAGAGATGGGCGGTGACTATGTCTGGGCTTTGGGGCTGCGGGCTGTGGTCGTTAAGGCGGAGTCGGGGAAAAGGAGGATGAGGCGATTGTCGAGCGGTTGAGCGGAGGGTGCTTGGGTCGTGGCGGAGGAGGAAGGGAGAGAGGGCGGTTGTCGAGCGGCTGAGCGGAGGGTGCTCGGGTCGTGGCGGAGGAGGAAGGGAGAGAGGGCGGTTGTCGAGCGGCTGAGCGGAGGGTGCTCAGGTCGTGGCGGAGGAGGAAGGGAGAGAGGGCGGTCGCGGGCGGTGCGCCAGAGTGGACGCGGCTGGGCAGAGGCGGGGATCGGCGTGGACGATCGGCTGGGCTAGGGGCGGCGCCGGAGACTCGCCGGAGGGGTCAGGGAAAGGGTGGCGGCTTAGGATTAGGGTTAGGTTTAGGGATTAGGGTTATTTTTAATAATTTTCTTTTTCTTTTTGTTTGTGGAGAAAAACTAGAAAATTATGTATTTATACATACAAAAATTGGACTAGGGTTTGACCTAGGATTTGGGCTGGGTCAACGCTCCTTGGGCTTGGCTTCGGCTCTCATGGGGATGTTGGGCGTTTGGCACAGGTTTGATTCGGTTTAATTCTACATCGGTTTTTGGGACTTTAAAAATGATTCCGGGGTCCAATAAATTCATAGAAAATTACCCTATGTCTGGTTTTCCATTTGACACCATAAAATATTATTTCCATAATATTTTAATATTAATTAACAGAAATTAAAAATCATTTAATTGCAAATGTCTAGGTTTTAATTACAGAAAAATCCCAGAATATTTCAGAAAAATTGTAAAAAAATCAAATTAGAAATTCATGAAAATCAGGGGCTTACACAATGCCTTCTTATAAACTTCACAACATTGTCCTAGACGTGACCGCCTGCTATTCTGACCTTTGCGTAACTTATAATCATGCTTTCTTGTGCTACATTCTAGTCGCACAATAAACGTCGTGGACGTTGTTATTTAATTCTAAATAAAATATGACTTTGTACCCTTGTGCATTCTAATCAAAATTGGAGACACAATCTTGATCGTTTTATACAACCCGAATTTTATTAATATTCTGTACTGAATCCTCTATGTCCATGACACTCGTGTCCCACCTAATTTTATTCCCATTTACTTCTAATTAATTCTAGAACATCGTGCGCACTAATTTGAATTAAATAAAATTCAAATTTTGCCTTTGTGCAATTTTCTAATTGTTGGGAGCTTTTATGCAAAAGCGTATTAGGTGTCCACACCATTGGACAATACATAAAGAAATCTGACTTTCCCCTCCATAGGAATTTTCCCATAATTTTCGGAATGTACAAACGCGCAACATTGCCCCTTTTATTTTAAGCCAATCCTTCCATCTAATCAATGTGATTTATGGCTCTCCAAACATCCTCATGTGAGCCCAAGGCCCAAAGCCAAGAGGTGTTGACCAAGCCCACTTACCTTGGTCAACCCAAACCCAAAGTCCCCATGTATAAAATAACTTTTTCTTTCCTTTTTCTTGATTTCTTCTCAAAATCACCTAAACCTAAATATAATACAGCCGACACTGTTCACCCATCCCCTACCTTTCTGTCGACGCCGGAGCTCCGCCCGTGCACCGCGTCTCCACCCGCCGACCCATCAGTCCTGTCGACCTCCACCCAGTCTACCACCTCCTTCCCTTCGCCGTGCCCCGCTGCACTGTACCTTGCCACATCCGAGCCCCCTCTCCCTCGTCGACTTCCTCTTCCCCGGCCTTATCCCCGGCGTCGCCGAGCCGCTGTGCTGGCCTCGACCGAAGCCGAACCACCCTGGCCATCTCCCCGCAGAGTCACCACCGATGCCGGCCGTCACCATCGTCTTCCCCACGATATCTCCCATCACCATCTGCTCCTCCTCTCCTCCTCCTCCTTCTGGCCGGACATCCCCCCACTGGCCGGACTCCGGCAGCACCTAGTCATCATCATCATCATCCCCTCTCATTATCACCACTATTACCACCACCATCACCATCACCATCGTCATCGTTGTCGTCGTTATCACCTTCACCATCACCATCGTCGTCATAGTCATCACCACCATTATCGTAGCCATCGTCATCATTATCATCGTCGTATCATCATCAACACCTCATCACCATTAATACTATCATTAAACACCATTACCATTATCAACATCTCATCCTAGTCATCACCATCAGCCCAATCATCGTCCTCGTCATCACCATCATCCACATCATTACCCCCTTAACTATTATCATCCACATCATCGTCATCGTCCCAGTCATCATCCATATCACCACCAATATCATAATCATCACCAGGGTAATCATCATCAACCCCATTACGATCATCATTATAGACCTAATCACCCTCGTCCTCGTATTCATCATAGACCCGACACCCTTGCCAGACAACCCGCAGCAGTTATCCCCGATTCCCGTACCTGTGCACGCTGACCCCGAAGATATATTATATTTAACTGCGTGACTTCAGGAGGACGTTATTGGTGCTACACAGCTCTCTTGCCAGGCAAGTATACCTTGCCTTGTTATACTGTCTAAATTCTGTATTTTAGCTGCATGTTCATTATTTTAGCATTTATAACTGTGTGCGTCCGAGAGAGACTCGAGTGCAGTCAACGAAAGCGTTGACGTTAGGACTTGTGTCTGACCTAGTGTCTAGTAGACCCACCTAAAGTTGTGGAGTTATTGGTATGACTCCCCAGGCCTTGACACATTTTCTTACTCCTGTTGTGAGTCTCATGTAGGGCATGGACTTGCGTACGTGGTTGTCCACCTGTACGTGTAGGCGTACGACGGATAGGGAATAACTGCTATTAGTAATGCATATTAGAAGACTTAGCAATTATTAGTAGTCGGAGCATAGACTATCGGGGTACGATGGTCCCATCCTTGTCCTTGTTTGGTTGTAAGGTTGAACTATTGTTCTAACGATAGACTATGAGCCAGAGCTACGACGCCTCAGCGTAGTGGCTGAAGCGTGTTATGGATACAACATGCATAGATCATTGGGTGGGAAGGACAACTAGTAGGCGTATGGGACACCCCACTTCCTTTATTCAGATGCCACACTCTTCGGGGTGATATGGACGATATATATACTATACAGATGCCACACTCTTCGGGGTGATATGGACGTTATATTAAGCATATGCCATGCTCTTCGGAGATGGACGTTATTATACAGCACCCTAGTATGGAGACATATGTGGCATATACTAGCTAGTTGTCACGATTGGTGAATTACGTCAGCATATGTCTAGCCTACACTTTCCCATACACTCAAGTTGTCCTCAAGTTGCATTTCACTTAGATGGTTATGTCACCCTTGAGTTTTTACAGTATTTACTTTATGGCATGCTTTTATGTATCTTGTTATGTCCCTCTGAGGGCCTGGTCCCTTTCCAGGTGTATTGTTCATGAGTATTCGCAGGAGCACAGATCCGGATTGGTTGCATACGTTTCGAGGAGCCTTCTCTTCGAGCCGTGATTGTTGTTGATATTCTTGTATTGTATTTATCTTATTTAGTCTATATTCTAGTTCGGCAGTAGATTTGTTTCCATCCGACTGTCATCTTTAGATACTTTATTTTGGGATCTAGTTTTAGATATTGGTGATTCATTATATTTGATTTATGTGGATGATATTTAGTTATGCTCCGAGACATATATGTTTACCACTTGTGAATTGTTATTCATATTACAGCGTACGTGTGTTATGGTTCCCATATATGGGTGTGCCATATTCATACGGCTGGCATGCTTACGTGTCCTAATCCTACGTGTTTTGGGACTGGGCGTGACATCTCCAACTCGCTAAACAAGTGAGAGTTCACTACCTGGAAGCCTACGGCAATTCCAAGCTGATAGTCAATCAAGTCCGAGGCTAGTATGAGGTCTGGAATAAAAACTTGATTCTCTACCATCAAGCCGTGCTCGGTATTATCTCCACCTTTGAGGGTTTCTTCATAGAGCATATCCTTCGACTATAAAATATTGAGGCTGACGCCCTGGCTGGTCTCGCAGCCCCTCTAGTTGTCCTGGTCCATACTCATGAAATGATCACCGTGATCGGCCAGGAGCTTGTCTGCCCGAAGAACAACCTCTATCAGTACCTGAGCTACTCAGTAGAGATAATCATTGACTCTCAAGACTGGAGACTCCTATTCATCGGCTACGTAGTCTATAGAATTCTTTTCTAGAACCTGAAGGAAGCAACTTCCATCAGAAGACGTTCCCTCTGGTTCTATTATGATACGGCTACCAAAATAATATACCACCGCTCCTATGAAGGTCTTCTGCTATGATGCCTATCGAGTACAGAAGTGAAGCAAGCTCTCTATAAGGCCCACGACAGGATTTGCGGTGCCCATCATCTAGGGCCCAACCTACAGGACCATCTTCGGAGAATGGGTTACTACTGGCCGACAATGGTAGCAGACGTCGTTGACTACGTAAGAAAGTGCCAAGTGTGCCAAATCCACGCAGACTTCATCTACTAACCCTCATAGTTTCTATACTCGAATATTGCTTACTGGCCGTTCGAAGCATGGGGCATGGATATCATAGGTCCGATTATCCCTTCTTCGTCCAAGGGATATCGATTCATCTTGGCTATCACCGACTACTTCTCCAAGTGGGCAAAAGTCGTACCACTTGCTGAAGTCAAGATGTCCAATGTGATCAACTTTATCAAGAATTATGTCATATATCGCTTTGGCTTGACACAAAGGATCATCCATAAAAATGGTCCATGGTTTGTAAGTCATGCGTTCTACCAGTTTTGCGACAAAAATTAGGTTCAGAATATAGCATCAACTTCCTATAACCCAACAGCAAATAGGATTGCAGAAGGCTTTAACAAGACCATCATAAAGCTACTCAAAAAGTTTGTGTCATCCAACAAACACGACTGGAATGAGAAGTTGGATGAATGTCTCTGGGCCTACCGTACAACGATCCGGATAGATACTGGTAATACATCTTTTTCTCTGGTGTACGAAAGTGAAGAGGTTATCCCGTTCAAGATCCAAATTCCTTTACTCCGAGTAGTTCTCTCTAACTAATTAACCGTCAATGACAATCACCGCTGACGGCTTCAAGATTTAGAAGCACTTGATGAGAAATGTCTCTTAGCTCAGCAGCATATTGAACTATACCAAGCACGTCTCTCGGGAGCCTTCAACAAATGGGTGAAGAAGAGGACCTACCAAGTGGGTGATCTCGTCCTGACCGTAAGGAGGCCGATGATTATGACCCACAAGACCGTCGGTAAATTTTAACCCAAATAGGAAGGCTCATTCGTCGTAGAATCGATATTCTCTAATGGAGCCTACCGGCTTGCGAACCCCAACAGCGACTTGCTCATGATGCCTATCAACGACAAGCTCCTAAAAAAATACTATGTCTAAGCTAGACTTGTACTCCCCTTATCCCCAGCCGGGCAATCAATATGTACAGCCCTTACACTCTTGGTTCTTCATCCCCAGCAAGTGCCCATACACAGCAGAACCTTTCATGAATAATCCATTATTGATATTTAGGAGTCCTGGGTACGCAACAGATAATAGATCCTCAAAAGCTCCCCAGCGGAGCAATCCTCAGGTCCACCTGCACACTCCCGTAGGGACCGCCCAAAAACCCGTCTCGTTAGACTCTAGTCTCCCCAGAGGAGCAATCCTCAAGTCTATCTTCATTCTCAGATAGACCACACTCAGCAAACCAATCATTGGCGGATTTTCTAGATGCTAGTTCACGTCCATATTACCTCTGAACTACTGTCCTAACATTTCCCTTTGACTGAGTTTACCATGTCCATATTACCTCTGACTAAACCTTTCGGGTCTTGGCTATCGATTATTACGACCATATTACCTCTGATATCAGTTGTCATATCCACTTATCACCCGTACATACTAAGGTATGCTAGCGGTGTTGATTCCACAAAACCTGCTATGTCCATATCACCTCTGGCAGGGCTTATCTCAAACCTATTACTTATACTCAGGTGCGCAAGAAGTAATGGGGCCACAAAATCTATCACATCTATATCACATCTGATAGGGTTTTGCCTCTAACCTATTACTTTCCCTCAGTGCACAAGAAGTAATAGGTCTACCAAAGATCTTCCAGTGGGATGTCCTCAACGGAAGCAAATGGTTCATGTCTATATTATCTCTGAACTATGAACTGCCCATGATTACCCATCCAAAGAAAACTGCCACATCCAGATTACCTCTGGCTTATTTCTTTTTTCTTCCACTAAAATACCAGGATCATACCTAACCTCTCGGTATGACTATCGATTAGCTCACGTTTACGTTACCTCTGAGCTATCGTCCTTAAATTCTCTCCAGTAGAGTTTGCCATGTACATACTACCTCTGAGCAAACCTACCAGTTTTTACTATCGATTATCACATCCATGATTATCTCTGATATCAATTATAATCTCAAGTTAGTACCCATACTTAACTCTAAGTACGTCAGCGGTGTTAAGTCTATAAAACCTACCACGTCTATATCACCTATGGCAGCGCTTATCTCGAACCTATTACTTTCCCTCAGTGCGCAAGAAGTAATAGGTCCACCTAAGTTCCCCAGTGGGATGTCCTAAAAAGACTGCGGTGTTGTGCTACGTCTATATTATCTCTAGTACAACATTCAAAGTCCACAACATACAAAATGACAAGTGCAAAGAGAAGTTCTGAAAAAAGATAAACTTTTCATTTATATTCACAATTATTAGTACATATGATAAAAATTTCTACAATCATAACTTTCTCCATCCAGGCGCCCAATCCGTGCTGTTATGGCAACTAGTGCAGGTAGAGCCAGCAGCAGAGCGCAATGCTTTCTGGATTATCCCTCCATAGTGCAAACATCAGTATATGGAAAAGAATCCATACTGAAGGATGACAAAGGAAGAGCAAGATCAGGCGCTCTACAAACCAGGCACAAAAATTAAGACATGAATGGCAATTAATACAAATCCTATCATCGACGCTGTAGGCCCCTAGCTGGTAGTAAATCGCATAAAGAGGGAGAACCGCAGCTAGCACACTACATGAATAAGGACAGCTACACACATAATGTAAGATGTTCATCCTCGTCTCCTAGATCAGTTCTTGGTGAATCGTCCTCGTCTCATGGATCAGTTCTTGACGAGGAACCGCCACATAAGGGTGATATTCTTTATGAATGACGGGTTCAATGATATCCTTCCATGCTCCATCTTGGGCACCGTAAAAGGTGGTAAAACCTGAATAAGGAGGACACACATCAATCTCTAACAAAGATTGCGAAAAGGTACAATGGTCGTATGCCACTTCCAAGTCGCAGCCACGCACAAAAGGGGATATCTCAAAAATAGGCAAGTCTGCACGTATGAGCGAGCAAAACTCTAAGCCATACGGCCAAGCCGCTGATGGACCAATTCCTCATCCATGCGGCCAAGCAATAGATAGGATCTGTGCGTATATTATAGATGACTGCACAGCATTATGGCAGAACTTTGTGAGGATAGGGCATGTGCGTATTCTAGATGATTTCTCATCCACGTTACAAGGTCGTGTACTTGTGTCTTTATAGGTGTGTCCCTGCAATCGTGACACACCCCACCTCTAAAGAGAGTGCTAGCATCAGGGGGCCATGGATCAATGTCACTCTGGATGAACCCCTCGACAAGATAGACAGTTGTCCTTGGCATCTTCTTTCGCAAAAAAGAGGGGAGCCAAGAGACAAAAATTCTTCTCTATCCTAGTTCGCCTATTTATATGCTCCTTGGGTGCGTGAGAAGATCGAGGCTATAAACCAGGAAGTTATAAGGATGAACCTGATGCCTCGATTTGCGTGATCCATATTTATCTCCTCGAAAACTATTATTGACTCAGAGTCCCAAGAAATCTACTCAAGGGTCAAAGCAAATCTTGGCACTTAATGCAGAAGTGACAGCCCAGTCTCAATGTCCATGCAACACAATATCCATGCGACAAAAATGTTTTTCCTCCATGCTTCTTATTCAAAGTATTTTAAACTTGTCAGTTTGTAAACTTTGAAGGGGGTCTTTTAGAAGTATAGAAAATATGCATCCATGCGTCCAACAACCATGCATTCCAAAGTAAAGCTCAGGAGAGATTGGGCCGTAGAATTATCCTGCGGCCTAATAAGGCGACTTCCATGCATCACAATAAGCCGAACCAGCTTTGGCTGCAGTTGGACCAGACATGGCATCCTAGCAATGGGATTGTCTCTGACACAGAATCCTGAGAAAGAGAATTTTAGGAATGCCTCAAAAGATAAACACACTAAACGACAGAAGTCTCACGTCAGCACAAAACTTTACTCTCGATGGGTGTACAACGCCACGTGTATAACACAACAAGGATCCCAAGCGTCCCAAACTCCATGCGTTCCATGCGTCTCTGGCCACATGTATCCCAAACTTCATATATTTCATACGTCTCTGGCCCCAAGCGTCCAAGACTCCATGTGTTCTATGCATCTCTAACCCCATGCTTCCCAGGCTCCATGCGTTCCATGCGTCCTAGACTCCATGCATCCCATGTGTCTCTGGCCACATGTCTTTCAGACTCCACAAAGACCAAATCTTACTGTTATGACAGGAGTGATTCTCTCCAACCAAGTACGGACCATGTGTCAAGCTGACCAAGTCACGCCCACAAAGGATGAGAACCACCCAGATCTTCAGCAACAGAAAATCCCAACAAGCGCCCATGTGATAGACTAGCCCGCTTACGGTTACAGTCGTACCCTGTTAAGGGGGAACACATGGCACCCTCTAGCATCCATGCTGCCAACAAATGTGGGCCTAATGATGACTATATATTCCCAGGTGGCCTGCCCAAATAAGAGGACAGACAGAGGGGTCACCAACACAGAGAGAGAACATATAGAGACGATCAAAGAGAGAACATAAGCTTCTTCACCCTGCATCGGATCGTCAATGGAGCAAAAAAGTCGATATACTTCTCAACCTCCATCTCCATACCCCAGATCAAAATATTGTACTTAGATAATTCTGTTTAGGATTCATTGTACTCTTTTTCGTTCCTTAAATACAAAGTTTGCAAGAACTCATTTAATGACGAACAGGGGTTTCGTGAGATACTTCTTAATGTCGTCGAATGCTTGTTGGCATTCTTATGTCCAAGTGAAAGAGACTCCCTTATTCATGAGATCAGTAAAGGGTCGGCATCGTCCGGAGAGATTGGCTATGAATCTCCTAATGTATGCCAATCTTACCTGCAAACCACAAAGTTATCGCTGGTTCTTTGGAGGATGCATATATAGGATAGTCTTCTCAGGGTCAATATGAATACCCTTAGAAGTTATAATAAAGCCCAATATGTTGCTGGAGACTCCCAAGAATAACTTGGTGGGGTTCATCTTGAGCTGATGGGCTCGCATTAAATCGAATACCGTCTTCAGGTCATAGAGATGATCGTCTTGAAAATGGCTCTTGACAGCGATGTTATCAACATAACATTCTACTGTCTTGCACAGATGGTTACGAAAGATAATTTTCATAGCTCGATGGAATATAGCACCAGCATTCTTCAGACCAAAGGGCATAATGGTGTAAAATTACACCCATATTGGCATCCAGAATGACGTATGCTTCTCATCGTCTGAAAATATCTTGATCTGGTTGTATCTTGAGAACCCGTCCATGAAGGAAATATGCTAGAAGCCATAAGTTTTTTCGATCATAACGTTTATAATTGGGAGAGAGAATTCATCTTTTGGGCAAGCCACGTTCAAATGATGAAAGTCGATGCAGACTCGGATTTTACCGTTCTTTTTTATGATGGGGATGATGTTAGCTACCAAATATGGATATTGTTCTTCATGGATGAAGCCGCTTGCTATCAGCTATTCACCTTCACTTCAATGGCATTCATAATATCTGGGCAAAATTGTTGTTGCTATTGCTTTACAGGCTTGGCATTCGACAGGATATTGAGTTTATGCATCACGATTTGCGCATCCAACCAGGTATATCTTCATAGTTCCATACGAAGATGTCGATGTATTCCCTTACCAGCTGGACAAGGGATTCATGCTCTTCGATCGAGGGGTTTTTGCTAATAAAGATGGGTTTGGGAGCAACGCCGTCACTAAAATCAACTTGTACAACCTTATCCTCAGTAGGATGTTCCTGCTGCTCGAACCATAATTTTTATAGAGATTCCAGCTTTTGAGCCCACGGTTCTACTTCAAAGAGTTTGATAGGGTACTCGTCATCCTCCTCTGGATCTGTTGATACCATGTGGATGGATAACGTTTGTTTAATCACATCTCTGTTGCGGTTATCAAAGTCCCAAGCGGACGATTGTGAAAAGTGAGATTATGTTTCATCTTCCTCCCCCAAGTCTTCGAGAATTGCAGGAGGTGTGACATATCTCAGACCATGACTGGTTCGTTGGTAGTATGTATCAGGCTTGTTCTTTAGAAAAGTGATATAATGGTAAGCGTCATCCCCATCCATAATTCAGGCCTTGGTCGCTCTTCAGATCATATCCCATCTTCTGGAGAATACACTTAGTCTGTATGTTATAGCAGTAAAGTTGTATTCTACCACTTTTCGGTTCTAGCTCTTCTAAGACGAAGTCCCAGTGACCTTCAACCTTCCTAAAAATGATGGGTTTGCCCCTTTCTTCCTTACAAGAATAACAAAAGAGGGGTCTTGCCTACAGAGGATTCGGTATACTGCGTTGATTATAGCTACTTGCGTATGCAATTGTAAACCTAGACCATACTCCAAAGAATATACGACACCCCAATGCGCAACAACAATGCAACTCAATGAGAGGCCTTTATTGAGAAAGTACGGTATTTCTTGTAAAGCGATTACAGCATCGAGGGATTGTACATCGGTAGACGCCATGACATACTCTTCCAGTTCATCTTTTTCGGTGGTTGTCATTGACGCTGACGGTGCTGGAATTTTCCTGTGGAGCTTGACTACCAGTTACCTTAGGGGTTTTTTAGCAAGGGGACCCTTATCTGGTATGCGTCTCTATCCCTGGGGCTTGACTACTGAGGATTCAGGTTCTCTTCTTCGAAGCTTGACAACGAGGGGGAGTAGTTGTGTGGGCTGGGTGTCCTTTGAGACGGACCCTTAGGGGATCGCCTGAAGCTGTAGTCGTATAAGCTTTATCATCGGCATCGTTACCTTCTTTGTCTTGGTGGATTTGCTTGTACAAGATATAGTCAGAGTAGTACTCTTTGACTCCCTTGAAAGGATCCATGTCGGCGAATTCTGTCTTGACCATGCCATCTTCGCATACGTATTTTAAGCACTGGTGGAGTTTAAATGGGATAATTATATTATCACGCCCCAGTCCCAAAAATATACGTAGGACTAGGACACGTAAGCATGCCAGCCGCATGGATATGGCAACTCCAATATATGGAAACCAAATCCATACGTACGCTGTAGTATGAATATCAATCCACAAGTGGTATAAAATGTAACACAAGTCACAGGGTAAAATCTAAATCTCATCCACCAAAATCATATAGAAATAAATAACCAGTATCTATGAAACTAGATCTCAATAAGAAGTATCTAAGGATGATAGTTGGGTGGAAACAAATCCACTACCAACTCAAATGGAAAAGTAAATACAATATGAGTACAACACAATCAAGCCCAATATAAGTATACCGGCTATTGATCACGGCTCGAAGAGAAGACATCCACGAAGCATCTATAACCATCCGAATCTGCGCTCCTGAAAATACTCAAGAACAGGTATACCTGGCAGCGGACCAGGTCCTCAGAGGGACATAACAAGATACTTAAACACATGCCAATAAAGTACTGAAATAAATATCCAAAGGGGTCGCCTAACCGTCTAAAGTGAATACAGTTAAGAACAACTTTCCCCACAAGTGAGCTATCTGGCTGAAAACTGGGATTTAGCATGGTTCTCTTTTGAAGATCCAGGGGCCCAAAGGCATGTCGTCTTTTGAACACCGGAGGCCCACCTGATAATAATATAATATATAGTGGTCATCACCACCCGTATCTCCAGCGGAGAATCCGGGCGCACAATAGAAAAAGTATAAAGGAGCTCAAATGCGGTACTTGTTGTTCTCCCCACCCCATGTTCTAAGCATGTCACATCCATGACACGATAACACCTCTAATAACTGCCAAGTCTACTAGCATGCAAAGTTTCTAACAGCAGTTATTCCTAACGCACGGCCCATACGTACAGGAGGCCAGACCTGTCATGCAGTCCGTGATCTATATGAGACTCACACTCGTGTAACCACTGTGTCACGGCCAATGAACTTAATGGTGCTACATGATAATGGGGTAGTCTCATGAACAAGGTCAATGCAATACATAAATAAAAACATATCGCGACGTCGCCGTCGCGCGCATTTTATATAATAGTTAAAATATATGAACTAAAGACAGAAAATAAAGATGCATGCAACATATGGAATATAAATAACAGTACAATGGCAAGGTATACTTGCCTGACGAGGAAGCTGCAATATACCAATAACCTGCTCCAGAAATTGCGCAGAACAATCCAATATCCTATGTACACATAAATATAATATAATAGAATCATTAGTCATTACACTAGCACATACTCAACCATATTTACACTGGAATCAGGGGGCATACTAGGGGTAACACTAGTCATCTAACACGATCAAATACGCATTGAATTACGCGGGTGTCGCGTCTTCAAGTACTGTACGAAATCAGTCAGTCAACTGACAGGTGTCTATGACAGTACGTTAGTGTACGCAAGGCAGACAAATTCACAAGTTCTTAGGGTCAACATGGTCAAGGTAAGTATGGGATAGTCCACGATGTCCTAGGGTCATATAGTCTGAATATTTAGTCATAATTATCAATTAGCATTTACTTACATATATATTCATATAACTATATAATAATATAACCATTAATTTATTTTAATTTATTTAATTCTAGAATAATTACTCTAAAATCCTATTTTAATCTTATTATTCTGATTTTTATGTTAATTCCTAAATTTTGTCCAAAGAAACTGAATTTTATCAACTCGAGACTCATGGCACGCAAATCGAGGCGATCTGTTGACCAAAATGTCAACCGATACAAACTCAACTTTCATGCATGATTTCCTGTAGATTTCAGCATCAAAAACATATTGGAATTTACGGCTCATCTGAATTCAAATTCTTTTGGGAATTATGGTACATACAAATTTTGTATTGTGCACCGATGGTTAAATTCTAACCTAGAAGTTCTACAGAATTAACAGTATGTAAATACTTCGAATTAAATTCTGGAAAAAATATATGTCAATGATCTCGATATTAGCTTTTCGAAACTTTAAACGGTTCATGATTCTGATTCCTGGTTCTCCCGAAATCGCAAAAACATCGAAACACGTCTATTTTCGGACATCCTGTGCTCTACGAATTTTCCAGAATTTAATACTCATAATTTCGTAAAAAATTTATAAAAACAGAAAGCTAACCTCAATATCGTTCTAACAAAAAAAAACTGGAACACGTTTGGAGTCCGGAGCTAGTAGATATCGTCTTTTTAATTCGTCATAACTAGTAGAAAATGAGGCTGAATTTATGACGAATTTTGACTATTTTTGGACAAAAAAGAGAGGAATTTGGGGAAGAAAAATATGAAGGATGAGGTATTTATAATGGTGGACACTACTTAATTAAATACGACTAGGATTGGTTAATTTGGATAGGATTATGATGAATTTAAATAAGGATAGGATATGCATGAAGTTAATTTCCTAGTAGGTTCAGGATTTGAATTAATTTAAAATAGAGTTTGAATTTATCTCAATAATTTATAATCTTAAATATAATTAAAGATAATACAAATAATTTATAAAATCTTATTAATATCTATTAACACTAAATTAGTATCTATCTAATATTAAGACTATATATATCCAAATAAATCCTAAATAATTTTAAAATCTAAATAAATTTCTTAAAATTCTAAATAAATTACAAAAAAATATAATTAAATATTTTAAACTAAAATAAATATTTGGTAGGAACAACATGCAAGTATGGTCGTATAGTAAATCATAGAAGTCCTAGAAATTTATGTTTTCTAGGTTTTAATTACCAAAAATTCTAGAAAAATCTTCAAAAATCTAAAATAACCTAAAATAATTCTAAATGAATATTTATATAAGTAAATATATCAAAAAATTTATTTTCTAATTAACTAAGAGCATATTCTAAAACAATTCAACATATATAATAAATATAATAATATAAAATATACACAAAATACCTATTTTGGGTGAGGGAGTTTACAATCTACCCAACTTAAAATAATTTCGTCCTCGAAATTAAAATAAGACATAATTTGTTAAATCATTCACATTCGTACATAAGGTATGTCAATCGCAATCTCTTCCAAAAATTTAAATAATAAAATCTATTCGAATCTATCGCGATCACTTCAAAATTAATATAACCACTGTTTAAATCAAAATTCAACCTGTCGTAATCTCTTCTCGATTTTTAAATAATCAACATCCAAATCTGACTCAAGTCTATATGACATCCTACATCAAAATTTATATCATAATTTCCAACTATCATAATCTCCTCTAGACTTTGAACAATAAACAATTCTAATCAAATCTTATTCCTATTCTTAACTTAAGAATTTTGTACTATTCAAATATTTAAACTCAATTTACATCCTCAATATTTCAAATAGGTGACCCAACAATCAAAATTGAACTTTTAATTCAAATCATCAAATTGTAAAATTTAAATCTAATTAACCAATTGTTCAAGTCTAAAATTCTATATTTATCCTCAAAATTTAAATCGATGATTCATCCTTCAATATTCAAAATTTAAATCATGTGCTCAAAGTATAAATATTGGGTCCTCAATATCAAGATTTTTAAAATTCATTAAATCCTCATTATCTTAATCCCTCTTTTTAAATTCTCCATATTTAAAAGGACTTAATCTCTCAATCTAATCCTACTTGATCATAATCTAAAAGAATTCTCCTCAAGTTTAATACTGTAATTTCTACCCAACTTAGAATTTACCCATTTATCACATAAGGCTCTTACACTTAAGAAAAATATTCCTCAATTTATTTTCTCATGTCATTCAATCCTCAAAACTTTAACACCAACTATATCATATGTGATATGCCCTTAATCAATTATGAAAGATAGTCACCAAATAATGTGATTGGCCTATGGGGTATATCTTGTACTATCCGTGTATCACTTATATCCAAGCACGAGATTTCGTCTTTCCGAAACAAGGGAAGACGGAAAGCAACGGAAAAGAGTTCAAGGAGGGGTAATAGAATGGAAGTATGGGAATCAAAGTGTTTAAAGAATTCAAATGGGAATTGTCAAGACAGTTGTGGATTAAAATCTTAATTTGGTAATTTCCTATTCGTATGCTCACATCGGTGCAGTTATGTACTTGATATGATATGCTTTGTCGTATCTAGAGGGTAAGTATATTCGTCTACTAATCACTACATATCTCAATCCACGTAAAGTAGTTATGCGAAGGGCGAACCAAGCGCACTAAGGTTAGCTAGACCCTAATACACTGATTCTGAAATGTATTATTGTGGGCCCCCAATAATACGTATGTCATGAACAAGCTCGATAAAGAATAAGCTTGCAAAAACTAGGCTATAATAGCAGCATAAGTCAAGGTAGTACAGCAAATATGAATACGCTAGATTATGATGAAAGAAGGTTCATAACAATTCAAATTCATAAAAACAAAAGCAAAATAAGCACTAATAATGAAAGACTACACAATCTCTACAGTTGTCATACTAATTCCTTGTCTAAGTCGCTAGTCGACCAATAGGGACATGGACCTCTAAATTCTATCGTCTGAATAAACACTGTCGTCTTTGCTAGCATACAATTAATGTCATTCAGTTACACTTCATCAATGGATCACAGGGACTACGTGATACTAGGTGGTGAGGTATACTATCCAACTTAAAATAATTTAACTACTATTGTATTGCCTTAAGGATACCTACAAAAATAACCTTGCACATGTACATAGAACAGAAACTCTTATTAGGGTCTCCTATTGCATTATATAGGTAAGGGTCAAGTGCTCATAGAACAGGTGTCAATCGTAGGGATAGAAGAGTTACTAGCCGTTAAGGGGAAAGGGATTTAACTCGTATCGAGCTATGGGTACAAATTTTATGATTTAAAGCTAAGGGGTAATCATTAGGTCACAACCTAAGGGAACTACGCAAACTATCAAATCCCAACTATCACGCACAAAATTCAAAGTTCAAATTACCAAGCTATACCCTAGCAAACTACATGTCCTAACATAGAATAAGATTACTTTGCCTTCAATCATACGAGTTATGTGGCACGAGTTAAATGATGAAGAAAGAAGAATCATAATTTAGTCGTCACACAATTAGCGAATGCTAAGGTTGCAGGGGGACAAGTTATGAAATCAAAAATAGAGGGCTCTAGATAGCATTATGGTTCTCTAAGGGGTGGCATGCTAGTTAACATGTTCGGGGTATGATCAAGGGAAAGGGTTGATTACATTCCTCTAGGCTTCCTAGGGTGCTGTCTACTAGTAACAAGACAATAACATAAGTTTTATAGTTCTCTAATACTATCCAATTATGAGGGTTAGGTTCAGTCCTAATGTTCAATATTGGTTCTCCATTGGTTCCTCAATACTAGGGTCAAACATTATGGTAAAATTTTTAACTAACTCTAGTAGTGTCTATACTACTCTCAAGTCTTCATAATACATCAGGGGGTAATGGTAAATCAATTCTAAAGATAAAGAATTCTAGGGTTCACTAGATATTCTAAACTTAGTGGTGTGTCTATATTCTCGTTATATTCTTAATAGGTGTGCTACTCTAATTATCATCCTAATAACAGGGGTTCCTATATTCTAGCAGAAGGCCATATATACTCAAGGAACTTATTAGGGAAGTACAGAAATCAAGCAGGATACAATTGTTCGAATAGATCATAGAGGAGGAAGGTGAATCATAGTCAATTGTGGATGAGATCCTATACTCTAGTCCTATGTGCAGGCTTGTTCGATACAGTAACGTAACCGAGACAATATGCTCTCGACCTGCATGGGCCAATACAAAAATATGTCACGCCCTAGTCCCAAAAATATACGTAGAACTAGGACACATAAGCATGCCAGCCGCATGGATATGGCAACTCCAATATATGGAAACCAAATCCATACGTACGCTGTAGTATGAATATCAATCCACAAGTGGTATAAAATATAATACAAGTCACAGGGTAAAATCTAAATCTCATCCACCAAAATCATATAGAAATAAATAACCAGTATCTATGAAACTAGATCTCAATAAGAAGTATTTAAGGATGATAGTTGGGTGGAAACAAATCCACTACCAACTCAAATGGAAAAGTAAATACAATATGAGTACAACACAATCAAGCCCAATATAAGTATACCGGCTATTGATCACGGCTCGAAGAGAAGACATCCAGGAAGCATCTATAACCATCCGAATCTGCGCTCCTGAAAATACTCAAGAACAGGTATACCTGGCAGCGGACCAGGTCCTCAGAGGGACATAACAAGATACTTCAACACATGCCAATAAAGTACTGAAATAAATATCCAAAGGGGTCGCCTAACCGTCTAAAGTGAATGCAGTTAAGAACAACTTTCCCCACAAGTGAGCTATCTGGCTAAAAACTGGGATTTGGCATGGTTCTCTTTTGAAGATCCAGGGGCCCAAAGGCACGTCATCTTTTGAACACCGGAGGCCCACCTGATAATAATATAATATATAGTGGTCATCACCACCCGTATCTCCAGCGGAGAATCCGGGAGCACAATAGAAAAAGTATAAAGGAGCTCAAATACGGTACTTGTTGTTCTCCCCACCCCATGTTCTAAGCATGTCACATCCATGACACGATAACACCTCTAATAACTGCCAAGTCTACTAGCATGCAAAGTTTCTAACAGCAGTTATTCCTAACGCACGGCCCATACGTACAGGAGGCCAGACCTGTCATGCAGTCCGTGATCTATATGAGACTCACACTCGTGTAACCACTGTGTCACGGCCAATGAACCTAATGGTGCTACATGATAATGGGGTAGTCTCATGAACAAGGTCAATGCAATACATAAATAAAAACATATCGCGACGTCACCGTCGCGCGCATTTTATATAACAGTTAAAATATATGAACTAAAGACAGAAAATAAAGATGCATGTAACATATAAAATATAAATAATAGTACAATGGCAAGATATACTTGCCTGACAAGGAAGCTGTAATGTACCAATAACCTGCTCCAGAAATCGCGCAGAACAATCCAATATCCTATGTACACATAAATATAATATAATAGAATCATTAGTCATTACACTAGCACATACTCAACCACATTTACACTGGAATCAGGGGGTATATTAGGGGTAACACTAGTCATCTAACACGGTCAATTACGCATTGAATTACACGGGTGTCGTGTCTTCAAGTACTGTACGAAATCAGTCAGTCAACTGACAAGTGTCTATGCCAGTACGTTAGTGTACGCAAGGCAGACAAATTCACAAGTTCTTAGGGTCAACATGGTCAAGGTAAGTATGGGATAGTCCACGATGTCCTAGGGTCATACAGTCTAAATATTTAGTCATAATTATCAATTAGCATTTACTTACATATATATTCATATAACTATATAATAATATAACCATTAATTTATTTTAATTTATTTAATTCTGGAATAATTACTCTAAAATCCTATTTTAATCTTATTATTCTGATTTTTATGTTAATTCCTAAATTTTGTCCAAAGAAACTGAATTTTATCAACTCGAGACTCATGGCACGCAAATCGAGGCGATTTGTTGACCAAAACGTCAACCGATACAAACTCGACTTTCATGCATGATTTCCTGTAGATTTCAGCATCAAAAATATACTGGAATTTACGGCTCGTCTTAATTCAAATTCTTTTGGGAATTATGGCACATACAAATTTTGTATTGTGCACCGATGGTTAAATTCTAACCTAGAAGTTCTACAGAATTAACAGTATGTAAATACTTCGAATTAAATTCTGTAAAAAATATATTTCGATGATCTCGACATTAGCTTTCCGAAACTTTAAACGGTTCGTGATTCTGATTCCTGGTTCTTTCGAAATCGCGAAAACATCGAAACACGTCTATTTTCGGATATCCTGTGCTCTACGAATTTTCTAGAATTTAATACTCATAATTTCGTAAAAAATTTATAAAAACAGAAAGCTAACCTCAATATCATTCTAACAAAAAAATTTGGAGCGCGTTTGGAGTCCGGAGCTAGGAGATATCGTCTTTTTAATTCGTCATAACTAGTAGAAAATGAGGCTAAATTTATGACAAATTTTGACTATTTTTGGACGAAAAAGAGAGGAATTTGGGGAAGAAAAATATGAAGGATGAGGTATTTATAATGGTGGACACTACTTAATTAAATATAACTAGGATTGGTTAATTTGGATAGGATTATGATGAATTTAAATAAGGATAGGATATGCATGAAGTTGATTTCCTAGTAGGTTCAGGATTTGAATTAATTTAAAATAGAGTTTGAATTTATCTCAATAATTTATAATCTTAAATATAATTAAAGATAATACAAATAATTTATAAAATCTTATTAATATCTATTAACACTAAATTAGTATCTATCTAATATTAAGACTATATATATCCAAATAAATCCTAAATAATTTTAAAATCTAAATAAATTTCTTAAAATTCTAAATAAATTACAAAAAAATATAATTAAATATTTTAAACTAAAATAAATATTTGGTAGGAACGACATGCAAGTATGGTCGTATAGTAAATCATAGAAGTCCAAGAAATTTATGTTTTCTAAGTTTTAATTACCAAAAATTCTAGAAAAATCTTCAAAAATCTAAAATAACCTAAAATAATTCTAAATGAATATTTATATAAGTAAATATATCAAGAAATTTATTTTCATTTAACTAAGAGCATATTCTAAATAAATTCAACATATATAATAAATATAATAATATAAAATATACACAAAATACCTATTTTGGGTGAGGGAGTTTACATATATACTCATGTATCCACAAACGCCCTAGTAGGATATTGTAGGACACATCCACGTCGATGACATAGCAAGTGACCTATGTTCGGAGGTCACCGATTTGGCACTTCAGACGAATCTTGCCTAGCGGATAGCTTCTCCAATGTTGAAGCCGCTTATAGTGGTATTGGTGGCTTCCAGCCGATGCATCCGAATATCCAAGATATGTAGAAGACTTCGTAGGATAATACTGAGAGATGATTCGGGGTCAATATACATCTAATCCACCTTAATGGCTCTGATTTATCTTGTGTAATACAAGGGATGATCATGCTTATTATTCTTTAACAACAAGTTATGCTGATAGAATGTGATATTCCAAATTGCCTCCATCATACTGTTACAGTGAGGGAATGTGGTGGGATTCTCGGCCGGTGACTTGACTTAGGCCAGATAAGAGTCTGTATTTTTTAATGTCTCACTTAGATCATCACGAGTCTTTTTAGAGAGACGGACGAGCTCGAAGAGTGACAACTTAGTGGGAGTATTGTTCAACTGTGCCTAAATATTGAAGTTTTAAGGCTTTTTCAGCCCTTTTTTGCAGAGGTTTATCAAAGTGCGTTAACTTCTTCTTTTATTTGTCCACTGCAGGAAGTTGGGATTGACCCGGGTCAGATTTGGTGGGTGCCACAGGTGTGGCAACCGAAGGTGTAGTTTCACTGGGAGCATTATAGTTGCATTGATAAGCTAGGTCCGACCTGGTTACACAAGCGAAAGCTTCATCTATTAATAGGGAGACCGTGTGACAGGAATTGATCTTCCTTGCATTGTCGTATCGTCGGGAGCATTGTAGTTGCATTGATAAGCTAGGTCCGACCTGGTTACACCAGTAAGAGCTTCGTCTATTGATGGGGAGACCATGTAACAGAACCAGAATACTGGAGAGCGGGGGAGTGACTCAGCCAACCACATCTTATAGAATATCGAAGTAAGCCATAATGTGATAAGGTTGTTAAGAGACAAAGGGGTGCATTCTACAATCAAGTCACCTAGGTCAAGAATATCTATATCTCAATCATCAACCAAGAAATAATAAGAATGAATATGTAAGATAAATTAGTTAGGCGTCCCTGACGCTCTATCAGAATGATCATAAAACTAGTTATACAGGTTGGTACACTAGTGCATTTTCAAGAGTACATAACTGTAAGTCAGCCACAGTCTGAATAATACATAATCATGTAGAGGAACTAATGTCCAGATAGACCGGCTAACAAGTGCCGTTGGCTAAACCCAAAAAGGTAAAATAGAATTATACTCATATTGGGAAAGAAGAAACCCACTAAAGTTTCTCGACGGACATCCTCCTGGTATGCACCATCAGATAGATACAGAATAGGATCCTTGGGCTCTGCTACTAAACCTGGCCAAACAAAACCAGCGGGGTCAGGCCCCGATAGCAAGCATCACAAAGGAGCACAAGTGAATAAAGCAAAAACTATTAAAGTACATAAAATAGGATAATCCATGCCATAAATGCCAGCATATGACCTTTTATCGGAGCAGTAGGACACCTCTTCAACCAAACAAGGATAAGAGGTGTCGCACTACTCTGAGACAGGGTACGACTAACCAATTATGAACACGACGAAGATACAACACATCAATATAATCTAAGACACACATGCCATAGTACAAGATAAAATATAGGTATAATATGAAGTTACGGTACAAGACCTATTGTGATACATTGGCACAACCCTACAACCAAATAAGGACAAGGGTTGAACCATCGCACCACAATAGTTTATGTCCCTAGACTACCAGCATAAACTCATTTAATTGGCCAATAAATCCTACGGCTTGATACGTGGAGTCTGGGTTATTCCAGTAATATTATAAAATAGGGATCCTTAAATCATGCAACAGACGAACAAGGCTAGCCGAGCCAATAATAATAACACGTAGTAAGTAGAATATGCATCAGTCCCTCGCAGGGCCACCTTGCTGAGATAGATCAGTAATAGTTCTAACTTTCCTATAGAAAAAATGATGGCTCAATTTTAAATATAAAAAGTCGGATATTGTACTATACTAGTGGGGATGATATACAATATCCATGGTGGAAAACTTTCACACCTCAAAAATTATCTGATGGTGGCTCGTCATGTACGATCTCGAGATCTCGTTCCTCCCAATACTCTATATGTTTCAGTTGCCTAGTTAACCCTACTGTTAGTTGGAATCACATGGCGTGGTCACATGTTACTCTCCTTATACGTCGTATCGTATTACGGTCCATGCTAGATATGAATCCACTTTGTCACTTGACAGTTCAATTTAGACCTCAGCGTGATGTAACAATCAATAAAGTCTTAGCCACGCTTTGGTAGTTGACCCACATACCATGCCTGTACTAGGGAATTAATATAATAATATCCCATGTTGCGTAGTATATGAGACATTCTCGATACACAACCCAAAATATGTAATCTTATAACAAGTAGCAAGTTATGTCGCACCTTAGTGCACATTTATAATACATGTACACGTAGCACGTAGTAATTGTATCGGCACGGAAACAAAAAAATTGGGTCGAATCATCAAACTTACAGTTGGTCATATGAGTCTTATCACATGGGAACACTTGGTCAAAATATAATCTCCTCAAATCAGGTACACCAACTATCGGTCAATGACTTTGCCCCCGAACATGAGCTGGGAAAAAGTGCGAACCACTCTGGAGAAGATCTACAGGGAAAAAGTGCGAACCACTCTAGAGCATATCCATAATCCTTAAACCAAACAAGGGCCGAAATTGCAGATCGTCTCCCGAGCAGAACCACGCCCCTCACTCTATCCGACGAACAAAGGATAAGTTAATCTACTAATCTGAGTTCACTTTGGGTTGCCACATGGCCTACTATAGCATATAATCATACTATGCACATAGTCAGTTCTAGTACATAGCCAGGTCTAATACAGTCTGGTTATTAAGTCCATTTTTTTAGGATCAATAACAAGCAATTATCAAGACCAACCACATAGAAAAAAAAATTTCAAATAAAATAATTAAACTCAAGAAATTATAGAACTTGTACATAGATTACTAGGGTCGCATAGGATCACATGCGTGCATGAGAAGTGAATGCATGAATTGCCGCATGGGTAAGGCCTCATGCACTGATCAGGCGTACGAGCACTGGCCGCATAGACGAGATGGCCATAAATGTCTCCAGGCCGCATGTCACGCCCCAGTCCCAAAATATCGAGGGACTAGCCATGTGGCAATGGCCAGCAGCACAACTCTAATGGGCAAATCCAATTTAATGGACCTGTTAGAGTGCACTTAAGATGTAATAAATATAATTATTGTCTACACCATCTATCACAGAATAATTCTAATCTCATCCATAGAAAGAAACATAACTAAATATGATAGACTAATTAAGATAACAGATAAAAAGAAATATAGTCTATCAACAAGTCTAAATAAATAGTCTCGGGGAACAACCCGATAAAATAAGTCAATACATAGATCCATGAGTCAAGATATGAAATAACTGAAAGCAAAAATAACTGAGTATGTAACAGAATTCTCAGGAGAAATTCTCTGGCACAACCTCGTCCTCTGGTGCCAATACTGCTCCAGTGTCAGCTCATGTCCCATAAACCTTGGGGTATTCCTCTTCTGCTGTACCTGGGGACATAATCTGGATCCAGGTCCTTAGGGGACACAACAAGGTACAATATACACTTAAGTCAAATAAAATACAGTATATAAAAATAGATCCTTAGGGCAGGCTATGTAACTAGCTATATGAATGCAAATTAGAGCATCACTAGTTCTCAGACTGAAACCACTACAAGCTCTATGTCGGGGAGCCGGTAGCAGTAATATCTCGAAGGGCCAAATATATATGCCAAATCTCTGGCACAGAAACTAAGGCACTCTCCAGTAACATAATATATATGTATATATATATATATATATATAATCAGCCTATAGCATGTGTGTCTCTCCCCACCCAATGTAATCTCATGTCTCATATCCATAACACGCAAGATCATGACCTCTAGCTAGTACAACAAGTCATAATGATATCTATGTATGCAAGTCTTATGTCACGAATTATGTAAGCCTATACAGAATCACCATGAATAACTCAGGAAAGATTTTGTCTTATGAATAGTGTCAAGTGTCATATGGTATGACGTACTTGATAAAAGCAAGTACGTAAAATTATATAGGATCGTGGTATCAACTCTCTAAGTGACGTTATACGACTCCGCATACGGCATCGACACCCGAATCTTTTTCGGATGCTAAGCAACGTCACACGATCCTAAGTTGAACAGGTACAATACAAAAGTATATGGAAAAATATAAGCAAATAATAGCACAGGATCTTCTGCAAGTTAGCAAGGTACATTTGCATGGGTTCTGAACTACGATAGTTGCTCCGATATCAGTAGAATCTCCAGGTACGCCTCCGGATGCTAAAAGAAATATCACTATTGCTCTCAGAATACTTGAAATAGCTAGGATTGATTACCCATAAGTCCAATTTGGATACAGGAGCATAATTGACAGTTCATGGTCAAAGCGGGGTCCACATGTGGTCCATTTCGCACCGAAAAATATGTCAGAAATAAAGTTCTTCAAATTTATCAAATATAGTATCTACGAGTCCAAAATGATGATATGAACCCAACGGAACATCCAAAACTGGATTTCGATGAGCCGGTTACGAAATTGCTCATCAAGTAGAGTCGTAGGGCCCACGAAAATGAGGTTTCGTCAATGTTCTCAGAATCAAACCAAACTTGGATCACAGGACTAGTGTAATGCTATAAATCTGATAGAGCAAGTTTTGTTACAAAACGACAAGAACACACGAAATTATGACGAGTGTCAGAACAGGCCGATACGGAACTTTTCGACGGATACGCGTTAATTTTGGTGTGCATGCATATCCAAATCAACTTCCACAAAAATCTCACATGTCCATGTTAATGATACGCGCCTTTTTTTTAATTCACACACGATGAAGTCACCTCGTTTAGTGGGACGCACCCCATTTTGAGAAATTTTGGGTTTAGAAAACTAAGTTTTTGGTCAACTTCAACCACGAATAAAACACAGCATACAATAAATTAAAATAAACTAATTAAAGGAGTTCAATCTCGGTTATAATGTCTAATTTAATGTGCAAGTGGAATTTAAAAATATTAACTAGATTGGAAGAAAAATGGCCATGAACATGGGTGTTTGGGACAGTTTTTTGAACTATAAATTGGGTTATTTTTTTTCTGTTTTATGTCGCGATTTGCGATCGACATAGGATACCAAACCCCGAACTAATTATACAGGGTTTGAGAGGTTCATGTGTTCTTCGCATAGGATTCGACAGATTGATATTTGGATAACTGTGCAAAGAGATACGAAGGTGGGAAGTAGCATACCTTACTGTTGCTGCTTCTCAAATTTCTGGGCGGCTACTTCGCGGCTACTTTGCGGCGGTGGTGCGCGGCGGTCCGGCTTCGTCGTTGGTGGTGGCTCATTGAGAATGAGAGAGGGTTTGATGGTGAACGAGGGGGTGGTCCTGGGGGTTTTTATAGGGGTCGGAGTGGGAGGTTACGGGGAGATAAAAAGGGGGGTCAGCCGCCGATTTCGGAAGAGGAAGGGGATCGGTTCTGAGAAGTTACTGAAGTTTAAAGGGTTGTGGGTCAGGTCGGGTCACGGGTTGTGGGTTCGGGTAGGATCCAGATCCGTTTAGTCTGGGTTGATTTGGTCTAGTTTGGTTTGGTTCATTTTGGTTTGGTTTGGTTTGGATTGGTTTGAGTTGGTTTAATTAAAAATATTGATATTTGCTATATAAAAAATAGTTTTGGAGCCCAATAAATTCTAGAAAAATTACACAATACTTTATTATTATTTATACACCCAAAAATATAATTTTTAAAATATTTTAATAATTAATTTAATATACAAAATAATAATTTCGTGAACGAACATTAATTATAATTAATTAAAAATTACAAAAAAATCTCCAAAAACTCAAAAATTTATAATATTAAATTCTAAAAATCTGGGTGTTTACACCGCATAGACTGCTTGCCGCATGAGATAGGTGCCGCATAGGGGTCGGTGCCGCATAGCGTCAAGACAAAGTCCACTCCTTGGAACATGCATCGAAGTGACGTGCATTAAATATGTGTCAGTGAAGTGACTGAAGTGATAGATATGACAGGCCATAAAGTGTCAAAAAAAAGACAAAAACCATAAAAAAATGTGCCAAAAAATTAGAGTCATACGTCTAAAGGAAAGGGGCCGCATACTCTGCTTGCTGCATATGCTTGCTTGGCACATGAGGCATGTGTCGCATGGATGTCGATGCCGCATAGAGGTCTCTTGGATTTAGCAAATTTCTCATTCATTCAGTGAGGGAAAACACAAGGTGTTCAAGGTCACTTGTGTAAATCAGCAGTCATGCATTCAACAAGATGGATCATGTTGCATGGAAGTCTTGGTCGCATAAGGATCATGTTACATGAAAATCTTGGTCGCATATTGCGCTGGCTACATGAGAACTTCATCTTCTCCAGACAGAAAGTTCAGCTATGGCAAAAAAAACTCAAAAAACCCAAAAAATATTTTCTTCATAAAACTTTATTTTAAGTCCAAATCAAGTAAAACAAAAGCCAAAATGCTTGGAATAAAATGCTCTAATATAAGAAATGACTAATTTTCAAAAATACTAAGTTTTAGTAGATCAAAACCAAGAAAACTCGTAGAACACATAAAAATCTAAATCTTGAAACTCAGATCTAAAAAAAACTATACATCAAAATCCAAAACTCCAAGAACTAAATATAATAAACAACTCAATGAGAACATTTTCTATCAACCACATATTTAAAACAACTTATATATGAAAATTCAAAAAACTATGGCTTCACTACTTTGAGCAAGATCTACTTGCCTTGCTGGACTAACAAACCTCTTCCTAGAACCAAGTCTAGGGCTAGGGCTTCGGCCAAAGGGAGCTCTTGAGGGAAGGATGAAGAAGAAAAAAGAAAGGAAGTAAAAACGAGAAAGAATGAGAGAGGAGAAAGAAAACCACATATATATACCAAGTGGAAAAATGAGGTTAGCCCTAGGATTAAGTCATGACACTCTCCAACCAATCTCAACCATCCAAAATAGGCTTAGTGGTTCTAAGAGTGAACCGATTCGGATATCCATCATATATACGGGTCCTAGCACAGGTCTATAGCAATAGCTAAGATGTTCACTACTGGTCTCGGACAATCTTCCATAATAAACAGGAATATAGTTAAATAAATACAACATAATTAACAGGAACCTACATGTAAATACAGCATGACTACATCTACAAAAAAAAATTTAAATATCACAAATCCAAGAAATACCAAATCTGGGAACAGGTGTGACATCTCTACCCACCTTAGAAAATTTTTGTCCTCAAAATTAGCCAGGCTAGTCGAGCTAATCACAAAGCAAGAAAACTAATAGACCAAGCAGAAGATTCATGATTCAATCAAAAAACTCATAATCCAGAAAATCTCATGAACTACCAAATCTCATGAACTACAGCTAACTGAATACCAAGAATAACGAAATAGGCAGGAAATAAAAGCAATAAAAATATAAATAAAGGCGCAAGCAATCAACACAATCAAAAAGAAAGAGAAAGAATAGGAGCATACGGATACATATGTCTCCTGAGTCCGTCAAAATAGGAACCCGTCCACGCTGGCCTATGATGACTCCCAAAATGGACATGGATCAAGTCTCGAGACAAATTAGTACCAACAACTTAGTCAAGAACATGACTCTGCCCAGGACGTACCTTCATAGTCGGGACATATGACATACATCGTGTATCATGAGATACGAAGGCAGATGAGTGAGACAAAAGATCATCTTCACTCGCCGAATATACGAAACCTAAAAGATAGATAAAACTGGAAGAACTCTAATATCACCCTCGACTTGACCACCTTATGCTAACATCTGTTCTAGCATGCCAAACTCAGCTTACTCATGTCTCAAGGCTACTAGAACTCTGTCATAAGGATGTCTCTGTTGACCCAACTGACGTTACCTCAGGTGAAACACCTGTGCTTGCGTCAACATCAGACGTTGGACTAACAGTCGCACTGCTAAAACTGGCTCTTCATACGAAACTGCTCCTGGAGCTGGCAACGCTGGAAATTGTTGATACGACCCTCTCTGCCTCTGTATTTATGAGCAAGTAGCTATCATGTGGTCGAAACCCCCACATCTCAAGCATCTTTCTCTTGCCATCCTACATGCATCATGAGTGTGACCCTTTTTTCTACAATAGGTACATCCTACTAGATTCACCGGGCGTTGTTGATGTTATCTCGGTTGTTGTTGCCAAGTTGTTATTATCTCATCTAATGCCACTGGCCCCCGTGGTACCAAATCATGAATATGAATGTCGGTTGCTAGTCCCCTACCTATGTTATGGGCATGAGACATCTTATGCCCTCCAGTCCTTGAAGCTAATTTTTGGATGGTAAGCTCATGTCTCCTAGCTACTATCAATTCGACATTGAATGTCTGGTAGTCATGTCCTTCAACTAGTTGTAGAATCTCGAGATGAAGCCCTTGTTGGAATCTCATAGCCCTTTCTTGCTCCATTATCACCATAGCTGGAGCAAACCTGCTCAGCCTGCAGAACTCTGCTACATATCCATCCACTGTTCTACCGGATTGGCTGAGATTAATAAATCTCTACTGCAACCCGTACTGTGCCACTACTCCGAAATACTTGGATATGAACCTAGTTCTGAAGTTATCCCAAGAGATAGGATGCCTCAAGATAAATTTCTTCGTTGCCCACCAGTCACGAGCAAGATCTTGTAGTTGTAATTATACTTGATTGACTTGCTCCTATGCTGGAATCTTAGTTGCCGCCATGACTATCTCAATATATTGAAGCCAAGCATCCGCCATAATAGCATCCTTTTTTTCCTTGAAAATAGGCCGGGTTGAGTCGACAGAATCTGTATGAAGCCCCATCATCTTCTTCTTCACTCTTCTCTAGAGCCGTTTGCAGTAATTGGTTTAACAGGACGTTCTTCTCATGTTGCCGAAGTTGTTGGTGCTGACGTACTACCATCTGATGTTGTTATGTAGACATCATACCTCTGATAATTTCTAACAGTATCGGGGTATCAAGTACTTCTAGTGTTACTGGAACTGCCGGGGGGTACCTGGATCTCTGGTACGCGTTGCCCACCTATTGGCTCTACTCGAATCTGATCTTGAGAAAGTACTGCCGCTTGCTAACGCTCAATGGGATCTTGCTCTACTAGCTATTCTACCATATATGTTGTTCTAACATGTGGAGAAGAGATGCCCCTTAAGGAAAGGACACCAAAAGATCAAACGACATGATATGAAAGAACAAGTAAACTGCTGATAGTTCAAGCTCGGTATTGAAGAAGACGAATTCAGGATATCAAAAAAAATAATTTTGATTGAGACTCCTAGAACAATACACCCCACAAGTTTGAAAAAACTGACTGCATAGGCCACCACTAAAACCTTGTCACGCCTTAGAATCAGAATACTGGAGAGCGGGGGAGTAACTCAGCCAACCAAACCTTACAAAATACCAAAGTAAGCAAAAATATGCTAAGGTTGTCAAGAGACAAGGAGGTGCATGTTACAATCAAGTCACCTAGGGTCAAGAACATCAATGTCTCAACCATCAACCACGAAACAATAAGAATGAACATGTAAGATAAAGCAATTAGACGTCCATGACGCTCTATCAGAATGATCATGAAACTAGTTATACAGGATGGTACACTAGTGTATTGTCAAGAGTACATGACTGTAAGTCAGTCGCGGTCTGAATAATATACAATCATATAAAGGAACTAATGTCCAGATAAACAGGCTAACAAGTGCCGTCGGCTAAACACCAAAAGGTAAAATAGAATGATACTCATAGTGGGAAGGAAGAAACCCACTCAAGTTCCTCGACGGACATCCTCATGGTGTATGCCATCGGACAGATACAGAATAGGATCCTCGAGATCGGCTATTAAACCTGGCCAAACAAAACCAGCGGGGTCAGACCCCGATAGCAAGTACCACAAAGGAGCACAAGTGAATGAAGCAAAAACCAATAAAGTACATAAAATAGGATAATTCGTGCAATAACTGCAAGTGTATGACCTTTTATCAAAGCAGTAGGGCACCTCTACAACCAACCAAGGATAAGAGGTGCCACTCTACTCTGAGACAGGATACGACTAACCAATTATGAACACGACGAAAATACAACACATCAATATAATCCAGGAATCACATGCCATGATACAAGCTAAGATATAGGTATAATATGCAACTTTGGTACATGACCTATTGTGACACATTGGCACAACCCTACAACCAAACAAGGATAAGGGTTGAACCGTTGCACCACAATAGTTCATCTCCCTAGACTACCAGCACATACTCATTTAATCGGCCAATCAATCCTACGGCTTAATATGTGGAGTCTAGGTTATTCCAATAATGCAATAATATAGGGATCCTAAAATTGTACTACAGGCGAATACGACTAGCTGAACCAATAATAATAACACGTAGTAAGTAGATTATGCACCGATCCCCCACAGGGCCACCTTCCTAAGATATATCAGTAACAGTTTCAACCTTCCTATAGAAAAAATATTGGCTTGGTTTTAAATATAAAAAGTCGGATATTGCATTCCGCTGGTGTGGATGATATACAATATCCATGGTGGCAAACTTTCACACCTCAAAAATTTTCTAAGGGTGGCTCATCATACACGATCTCGGGATCTCGTTTCTCCCAATACTCTATATATTTTAGTTGCCTAGTTAACCCTACTGTTAGATGGAATCACATGGCATGGTCATATGTTACTCCCCTTATATGTCGTACCATAGTACGGTCCATGCTAGATATGAATCCACTTTGTCACTTGGCAGTTCAATTTGGATTTACCTCAACGTGATGCAACAATCAATCAAGTCCTAGCCACGCTTTGGTAGTTGATCCACATATCATGTCCGTGCTGGAGAATTAATATAATAATATCATGTCGTGTAGTATAGGAGGCATTTTTGATGCACAACCCAAAATATGTAATCTTATAGCATATAGCAAGTTATGTCTCACCTCAGTGCACATTTATAATATATATACACGTAGAACATAGTAATTATATAGGCACGAATACAAAAAATCATATCGAATCACCAAACTTACAGTTGGTCATATGAGTCTTATCACATAGGGACACTTGGTCAAAATATAATCTTCTCAAATTAGGTACACTGACTATCGATCAATGAGTTTGCCGCCAAACGTGAGTAAGAAAAAAAGTGTGAACCACTCTGGAGCAGATCCACAATCCTTAAACGAAAAAAGAACCAGGATTGCGGATCGTCTCCCAAGCAGAACCACGTCCATTACTCTATCTGACGAACAAAGGATAAGTTAATCTACTAATCTGAGTATACTTTGGGTTGCCACATGGCCCACTACTGCATATAATCATACTATGCACATAGTCAGTTCTAGCACATAGCCAGGTCTAGCACAGTTTGGTTACTAAGTCCATTTCTTTCTTAGGATCAATAACAAGCAATTGTCAAGAACAACCACATAGAACAAAAAAAATTCAAATAAAATAATTAAACGCAAGAAATCATGGAACATGTACATAGATTACTAGGGTCGCATAGGATCACATGCACGCATGAGAAGTGTACGCATGAATTTTCGCATGGGTCAGGCTGCATGTACTGATCAGGCGTATGAGCACTGGCCGCATGGACGAGCTAGCCGCATATGTCTCTAGGCCGCATGGACTGCTTGTCGCATAAGGTAGGTGCCGTATAGGGGTCAGTGTCGTATAGCATCAAGACAAAGTATACTCCTTTGAACAAGTATCAAAGTGACATGCATTAAATGTGTGTCATTGAAGTGACTGAAGTAATGGATGTGACAGGCCATAAAGTGTCAGAAAAAAAGACAAAAACTATGAAAAGATGTGCCAAACAATCAGAGTAATGCGTCTGAAGAAAAGTGGTTGCATGATTTGCTTGCCACATATGCTTGCTTGTCGCATGAGGCAGGTGTCGCATGGATGTCGATGTCACATATAGGTCTCTTAGATTTATCGAATTTCTCATTCGTTCAGCGAGTGAAAATAATAGGTGTTCAAGGGCACTTGTATAAATTAGCAGTCATGCGTCCAACAAGATGGACGTATGCTGGTTGGCTATGCGGCAAAGAGTCCAGCCGCATAAGGATCATGTCGTATGGTAGTCTTGGTCGCATATTGTGCTGGCCGTATGGGAACTTCGTCTTCTCCAGACAGCAAGTTCAGCCATGGCAAAAAAAGCTCCAAAACCCGAAAATTATTTTCTTCATAAAACTTTATTTTAAGTCCAAATCAAGTGAAACAAAAGCCAAAATGCTCGAAATGAAATGCTCTAACATAAGAAACAACTAGTTTTTAAAAATACTAATTTTTAGTAGATCAAAACGAAAGAAATTCATAGAACACATAAAAATTAAAATCTTGAAACTCAGATATACAAAAATCTATACATCAAAATCCAAAACTCTAAGAACTAAATATAATCAGCAACTCATGGAGAATATTTTTCCATCAGCCACATATTTAAAATAATATATATATGAAAATTTGAAAATTTATGGCTTCACCACTTTGAGCAAGATGTACTAGCCTTGGTGGACCAACAAACCTCTTCCTAGAACCAAGTCTAGTACTAGGGCTAGGGCTTCTGCCAAGGGGAGCTCTTAAGGAAAGGATGAAGAAGAAAGAAGAAATGAAGTAAAAATGAGAAAGAATGATAGAGGAGAGAGAAAACCACATATATATACCAAGTGGAGAAATGAGGTTAGCCCTAGGATTAAGTCATGACACTCTCCAACCAATCTCAATCATCCAAAATAGATTTAGTGACTCAAAGAGTCAACCCGGTCTTGTATCCATCATATATACGGGTCCTAGCACGGGTCTATGACAATTGCCAAGATGTTCACTACTGTTCTCGGGCAGTCTCATACAACAAACAGGAATATAATTAAATAAATACGACATAATTAACAGGAATCTACATGTAAATACAGCATGAATACATCTACAGAAAAAAATTTAAATATCACAAATCCAAGAAATACCAAATCTGGGAACGGGTGTGACAGTTTAGCTGTCATGCCCCAGATCTAGAATATTGGAGAGCGAGAAAATGACTCAGCCAACTACACCTTACAGAATATCAAAGTAACGTACAATATTTTAAGGTTGTCTAGAGACAAGGGAGTACATACTACAATCAAGTCTTCTGGGGTCAAGAACTTATATATCTCAATCGTTCAATCAAGTAACAATAACATAGAATATTCCAAAATAAGCAGTAAGGCATCCCAAATGTCGCATCAAAATGTTCAAGAAATCTAGCAATACAAAAGGATATGTCAGATACACAATCAAAAGTATACATGATAGTAAATCAGTTGTAGTCTGAATATAATACAATATTAGGGAACTAATATCCAAATTTGCCCAATAACAGGTGTCGGTTGGCTAAATGTCCAAAAGAATATAGTTTACAAAAGACGAGCAGTAAAACAAGAAACCCACTCGTAACTCTCAGTAGCCATCCTTCTGGTACAGGCCATTAGTGAGGGAGAAGTAAGCTTGATCCTCCGGTGCTGGCTCTAAACCTGGCCATGCAAAACAAGTAGGGTCAGACCCCAAATAGTAAGTACCACAATGGAAGCACAAAATAAAGAAACAACACCAGATCTATAGCATGAGATGCATGAGCCAATAATCAATGGCATATATCTCATCCATGACATGATACAATACTCCTTCACCAAACAAGGACAGGATGTACCCTATCATATCATGATAGAATATGTCCCTTGATTATGGTCAAGCTAAAATATCCTGCATTGTAGTTTCAGTTCACAGTTTATCGTAACACAACAGCACAACCCAACAACCAAACAAGGACATGAGTTGGACTACCATGCCACAACAATCCCTAATTCTACTCAACAAAAGTCATAATACACAACTAGAGATATAATAAGGAAAAATAATATAGCTTTAGTCCATAGAGTATTATAACACAATGATACAACCCAACAACCAAACAAGGACATGGGTTGAATCGTCATGCTACGATAGCCCACTTTCATGGCTAGGTACCTATACAAGCAAATTAAACGGTCAATCGTGTATTAAGGCTTGATATATGATCTCTGGGTTATCCCAGTAATGCAATATATGAGTATCCTCAAATCGTTCCATAATCGAGCAGGACTGGCTAAACCAGTGATATACAAGAAAGAATATATGTAGATGATGCACCAGTCCCTCGCAAGGTCCCTAAGCTAATTAATCATCAGTAACAGTTCCAGGCTTTCTAAAGGAAAGATACTGGCTTGGTCTTATAATTAAATCAGATACTGCACCCCACTAGTACGGATGATATACAGTATTCGTGGTTGCCAGCCTTTACTCCTAGCTAATTTAGGGTGGTTCGACATGCACGATCTTGAGATACCGTTCTCTCCTAATGCTCTATAATTAAGTTGCCTAGTTAAACCTAGGTTAGTTAGAATCTTAAATCGTGGTCATATGAATATTCTTTCTTAGATGTCATACCTTAAGTACGGACACTCTTAATACAAACCCATATTGTCACTCAAAAGTTAAATCTGGATTCACCCAAGTATGATGCAACATTAATATTATCTAGCAATGACTAAAGTCACTGTCCAACTACCAAACTTATGCATAGAAATAATAACATATATCACGTAGCAGGAGTATGTGGCATGATGGCTCACTATATAAATTAATTAGCACTCTCGGTACGATCAAGTGTATCTTCACGGATATAATTGTCAGGGCAGGAACAAGTTCTAAAATCAAGATCTTGGACAGGTTACCAGGTAGCAAGTTATTCAGGATATGATAGTCTAATACTAGTCACATTAATTTGTTACTTTATTATATCGATGAATAAGAATAAGAGTAGTGCGAGAACCCCTCGAGATCAGATCCACAACCCTAAAACCAAACAAGGACCGGGATTGCAGAATATCACCCGAGTTGAACTATGCCTTTTATTCTATCCAAAGTATAATAAGGTGACCAAAAAAACCTAATATAATTAACAAGTAAAATAATAAGTGCATACAGGGCTACATCGACAGGGCTCAATGTGCATAGGAAACAGTTGGCGCATAAAGGAAGTTGGTACACAAACGACTAAAATTGGGCAGTGGCACACAAAGCAAGTTGGCACACAAACGACTAAAACTGGGTAGTGGTGCACAAAGCAAGTTGGCACACAAATGACTAAAACTGGGTCGTGGAAAACAAAGCAAGTTGTCCAACACGGCGCACTTGACAGAAGTGCGCGGGCAAGAATAAAGCGAGCTCTCAGGAAAAGTGCACGAGCAAGCTAGCTAAAAGACAAAACACACAATCCGAGGTTAATGCTCGACAGTTGAGAAACTCTTCAGTCGAGGAGAACATAAACTAATAACAAAAAAAAAATTGAGAAACCAAAGCTTCGTCCCTAAGAAAACGAAGAGAGAAAAAGTGCACGAGCTACTAAACATAAGCAAAGTGCGTTGATTGACAAAATAAAGGAAAAGTACGCCAGATTACCAACACGAAGAAAGTGAGCGGACTGGCTGTGGCGCACTTTTTCTTGGTTTTCTAGGGAGAACTTTGATGAAATACGCAACAAAGTACCCCAACTGGGTTTTCACTCAAAAGTGCAACACTGACTCAAGGAGTGTGACTGACGCACTTTTGCTAGGAGATTAAGTGAAGTATGATTAGTACGCACGAAGAGTTAGGACAGCACACCAATGCGCCCAAAGTAGAATATAAGTATTTCTACGCTAATGGGGTTCTCTTGCATACTCTTCACAAAGCATTGTTCTTCTTATCCAGTAAGCCATTTGGTGCACGTATTGTATCAAGTTTCAGCACTGAACTTAGCTGGACTCAAAAATAAGCACGGCCAAAAGCAAAGTAACATAAAATATGGTGTACTTGTCACTACCATATTTTCTAGAAAATGGTATTTTAGTAATTTTATATTTAATTAAATATTGTGCATGATAAATAATTATTTGTTATATTATTTAATTATTATTAGATGTTATTTATTTATTTTGGACTTATGTTAGTGGACCTAACTAGTTAAGTTTAGACCCATTGACCAACATGAATTAATTAGTTAGAATTAGCCCATTTAGAAAGCCCATTGTTAAGAAGATAGATTAAATTAATTAAATTATTAGAATAGAAGCTTCCTTCCTTAATTATTTTTTCATGAGAGGCCCCAAGGGGTATAATGGACATTTTATAGTATCTTGAGGGAGGAAAAATAGGGGCCGGCCTATTTATAAAAGGGGGGAAATTCTCTCATTTTTTTATTCCAAAACTAGATCTAGAATTTCCCTCTACCAAATTCCTTCATTCCCATTTCATTTTCCTACCAAATTTTATTTCAACTCCTTTTCAAATTACCATTAGAGACTTGAGAAGCAAAGATCTAGAAGGAGGAAGCAAGGATCTACAAAGAGGAGCAAGGATCTACAAGTTGGAGACAATTTTATCTTAATTGGAGTTTCATTGGAAATCCATCTCCCAATAGGTATAATTCAGTTTTTCTCCTTAATTTAAGTTCTAAATCTGAGATTTAACCATGGAAAATCAACCCATATGCATAGGCTACCCATAGGATTTGGTTTTGTGTTCATAGGAGGACTATGGAGAAAGTTATGGTACTTTTGTGTCAATTTTGGGGGAATTCCAAGATTGATAATGTTTGTGTGTATCAATTGATCCTATAGATCAATTTGGCATGTGTTTGTATGTTTGGGGCTATTTTTGTATCCATAATTGGGTACATGTAGGTCGTATTCCAATAATTTGGTAATACGTGTTGATTTGGGGGGTTTTTTCTCCGACACGGGACTTTGTACATGTCATATTTTGATACGGACATTTAGATCTATATTTATATCTTCGTATTGTTCAGAAATAATATATGTGACTTGTTTGTGTCCTTCGGGATACAATTGGATGTGTGGTGGACTCGTGTCACATGCGTATCCTAGATCTAGTGGGATACGGTGTGATACTCTCCATATGTTGTGTAATTATATGTAGATCTAATTCTTATGCTTTTAATTCATAAAGATTATATTTGTGCATATATATATATATATATATATATATATATATATATATATATATATATATATATATTATATATGATTATAGTGTATATATAATTGTGCTTCTTGTATCCTAGATCTATGTATTATGTATGTACTAAAAGTATGTATATTATGTAACTATTCTTCCACATGTATAAATATATTTATAGTATGTATATATATATATATATATATATATATATATATATATATATGTGTGTTATAATATGTACATATGTTGTTACTACATATATGTATGTTATTATTATATGTGTTGAGTATATATTCTACGTAGTGGTAACTATGTATGTATTGATACTATGGTAATTATGTATTATTGTGTTAGATTATGTATATTGTAGCATATATATATATATGTATATTTAATTAGATAATTATATTATATGTAGTTGTTATATGATTATTTATACATATGCATATATGTGTAGTTATTAATATGTATGTGTGTGCATGTTACTACATCATAGTTATGTACATAATAATAAGGAGGGTGTATGTATAGTTTTATTGGTATTTATATATATAGATATATATAGTTTTATTATGAGGTTTAAATATATATGTTATATATATATATATATATATATATATATATATATATATATATATATATATATATATATATATATATATATATATTATATATATATATATATTAGTGTTTTGGCGACAGGACAGCCGCTGTCACTTATTAGGCAGCAGCAGCCGCTGTAGCAAGTGGCGGCATTATTAGTGACAGCAGCCACTGTCATTAATATAGCAGCAGGAAAACAAAGGCCGCAGCAGCGACAGCAGATCGGTAATGGCTGTAAATCGTTACCAAAATAGCAACAGCAGTGGGAAAGTCAGCAGCAGCAACAGCGATAGCAGCTTCAGCGACAGTCAGAACCGTCACAATAAGAGCAGCGTATCAGAATATCAGGTTTTCAGTACAGCTTTTAGCGACAGTTTGCAGATTATATATATATATATATGATTATATACTTATAGATAGATATATATATATATATATTGGTATTAATATTGATGTAATATATTCTTAATTGCTAATTTTATTATATGTATAATATTTAGTATATGTATTATATATATACAGGTAGCTAATATAACAAGGTATTGGGAATTACCTTGAGGAAACCAAGGTAATTAGGGATATCCAAGATATTGGGTTTGGGTATCAAGTTTGTGATTATTGTTGAGATACCAATGTGGTTCAAAACCACGGTACCTATTTAATGTTGTAATTATGATTCTATATTATTAATATTTGTTTGATATATATATATTGATGTGTTACCTTGGAAATTACGTATTCGGAGATACGGTATCCTAACATTTAAGATATGGTTT
The DNA here is from genome assembly GCA_036927795.1 of Iris macrosiphon. Taxonomy (NCBI): domain Eukaryota; kingdom Viridiplantae; phylum Streptophyta; class Magnoliopsida; order Asparagales; family Iridaceae; genus Iris; species Iris macrosiphon. The sequence continues at coordinate 135,464,507 of JAYESA010000005.1, forward strand.
CTTGGCTTAGACTTTAGTATCTTAACCCAATATTTTGTGTTAGACTTGTGCAACCTAGAAATAGATAGTTGACCAAAGTTTGACTATAGTTGACCATAGTTGACCTTGGTTTGACTATAGTTGACTTTTGACTTAGAATTGACTTGTTGACCTTAGAATTTACTAGTTTAACTTATTTTCTTACCGGAACCTTGTATTAATGTTGTATTCCATATCTAGGTCTTCGAGGCACCGTGTCAGACATCTGTGAGACTATTCATTGGACTTCAGGCGAGTACAATCTCTGATAGTTTCTCATTTATGATATTCTCTATGTTCATTGTATCTAGTGTAGATATCCATGTTTTCTTAACACGATGGTTACACGGATTGGTATATCCGGATCTCGTCGTGAGATATTATTCCTTGGTATATAGTATATCTTGTACAAGCCTTGTTTCATTGATTATCTTGTACATGTACAAACACTGATTATCGCAAAGAGTAGCTATCTTTTTGGGGAATCCTGTGTCATTGCGTACCATAGTTGGATTTATTATAACAGTCGAGGGTGGGGAGTATGTAGTGTAGATATATGATCATACCCATCTTGTATCTTGAATAGTGTTAATTATACACCGCACGTATAATTAGCCAGGCCATAAATCTTGTATCTCTTGTATCAAGTTCCCAAGTCGATCACATGTTAAAGCTAGTACTCACACACTTAGATATTAGTATTCTTGCTCATTGACATATTGCTCATTATTATATTATTTCCAGTATTTCTTTATTATATATATATATATATATATATATATATATATATCTTGTATCTATTGTGCATCTTGTTTAATCACATCTATTTACTGTTACATAGTTTTTATCATTGATTAGAACTGCTGTTAAAGATGTACTCTGCTCCTTTTCTGACTGGATATATTTTTCCAGATGACACTGAGGAGTGGTATCCTACCTATTATGGACCTCAGGATATTGTGGGTCTAGAGTCTGAGACCCTGGCTCAGGAGGGACTTATCCCAACTGAGACAGTTGACCCAGGAGTAGTTGCTTCTTAGTATTGTTTGTACTGGATTTGTCTCTAGCTTATTTTGTTATTTTTTCAGACTTATTGATGTATTATTTTAGACTCATGAGTTGTATTATGACTATTCTATTCTTTATCTGATTCGTGCTTTCCATCTTAGATCTATGATTGAGTATATTATTATTGTTAATGGTTTATTATATTGTTAGATAGATTACCCAGACAGCGTTCTACCGCCGATTCTGCAACGTAAGCTGGACGTTATTTCTGACTTGTATTCCTACATCGGGTGCGGGTCGTGACACATTTTTAGTGGTAGCCCCTGCAGGTCTAGCTTCGCAAAGTATGCGATGTCGTGGTAGTGTGACAATTTAGTTGTACTACTGCGAGTATGCGATAGGATATAGGATATAGACTGAGAAACTCAATCACACCTAGGAAAATTCTTTTGATTCAACTATTCTCCTTTGATATTGATACTTGATCTCTTAATCTGTCCTTTCCTTGAGTATCTTACATCTTGTGCCATATTGATTCTTTCTTTCGCTTTGTCTCAGGATGCCGCCTAAGACTAGATCGCAGCAGGGGAGAGCAGCTTCTGAGAGGTTTGCGATATCTCGAGGGCCTGCACGAGTCACTTCTCCGGTAATTGGAGTGTCAGCTATTTTTGGAGGTCCACCACCTACTCAGAGGACTGTGCCAGCTGTATTTGAGGGGCTTCTACCTCCACCTCTTGTGCCAGCAGAGGCGACACAGATGTTTATACTGTTTCGTGAGATGCTCAAGGCACGGAGGGCTCAGTCAGAGGCACATCAGAGGCAGACCGACATTCTACAGCAGGGTATCGAGAGTTCTCATCAGCTTGCTCATGCTGTAGTTGAGAGAGGAGTTCCGGTCCAGCAGCAGGATGTTCCTCAGGTTGCTCAGCTCCGGCCAGGCAACATTCAGGACTTCAAGAAACTGGAGCCTAGGGTTTTTAAGGGGACAGAGGGCATCGTCTATGCTGATGATTGGCTCGAGGACATTGAGCGTCTTATGAGGGTTTCCCGTCTTTCTGAGGATCTGAAGGTTGAGGCGGTAGGACTTTAACTGTTCGACGTCGCTCGCACTTGGTTCAGGAATGAGCCAGTTCTGGTTGATGCAGGACAATCTTGGGAGGTATTCAAGGACCTCTTCAAGAAGAAGTTCTTCGCCTGGGTAGACAGGCTAGACTTGGGGAGGCAGTTTAAGAGTCTCATTCAGGGGAGCATGTCTGTGGAGGAGTACGCTGCAAAGTTCGACAGGTTGAGCCGATTTACAGAGTATCTGGTGAGAGAGCCGGAGGTGCGGGCTATTCATTTTCGTGAGGGTCTAAACTGGGAAGTGAAGATCCTCATTCCGTCTTTTTATGAGACATACTCGGAGATACTTGCGGAGGCACGCAAGGTTGAGCGGGAGTTGGGTTTGAAGCCCAAGAGAGACCGTAATTCTTTTTTGGGGGCCAACGACAGTGTAGTATCTGCCAAACGTCCTCATTTCTAGTCCAGATCTTTCCAGCAGCCACAGCAGAACTAGACTCCAACTAAGGTACCTTTTTACCAGGTACCACAGCAGAAGAGATAGTTACAGCAAGCTCCATGCCACTACTGCAAGAAGCTTGGCCACATCTGGGAAGTTTGCAGGAGAAGGTTGGGAGTTTGTTTGTATTGTGGTACTGAAGGGCATCAACTGAGAGAGTGTCCTCGTCGTGCAGTTCATGGAGCAGCTTCAGCTCCGAGGGCACAAACGAGACCACCTACAGCACAGTCGAGGGCACCGCTTCCGACATAGCAGTAGCATTTTGTCCAGCATCAACAACAGGGAGGTGCACATCAGGGACGAGCATTTGCTATGACCGTTGAGGAGGATTAACCCACCGGAGATGTCATCGCAGGTTCTATTCTTCTTGATTCTATTCCAGCTTTAGCTTTGTTTGATAGTGGTGCTTCCCATAGTTTTGTATCTATTTTTTTGCTCTGAAGCATGGTTTGGTAGTTGAGTCTTTGCTTAGGACTTGCAAGATCATGACCGGGGGAGGCATTATCCTGGTTAATAATTTTTGCAAGGATCGAAGAGTTACTCTGGGAGGCCGGGAGTTGAGTGCGTGTCTACTTGTAATGCCACTTTCGAGCTACGACATTGTACTCGAAATGGATTGGTTGAGTAGGCACCATGCTAGCATAGATTGTAGAGGAGGTAGAGTTTATTTTGGTCCGCCAGGAGAGCCATGGTTTGAGTTTGTTAGAGGAGCTGCAGAGCAGGAAGAAGGTATTATTTGTGGAGCTATGGTGGAAGATAAGGAGTTGTCGCATCTGTTGATAGCAGAGTTCTTGGATGTGTTTCCTGAGGAATTGCCAGGTTTGCCGCCAGATCGAGATATTGAATTTTTTATAGACTTGGTGCCAGGTGCAGAACCAATTTTACAGCATGTCTATAGAGTAAACAACAGCGAGCTGGTCGAGTTAAAGAAGCAGGTGGACAAATTGCAGGATAAGGGATTTATCAGATCAAGTTCTTCACCATGGAGAGCTCCGATATTGTTTGTACCAAAGAAGGATGGATCAGTGCGTATGTAAATTGATTACAGGGCTTTGAATAATCTCACTATCAAGAATAAGTATCCTTTGCTATGGATTGATGATCCATTTGATCAGTTGATTGGTGCGAAGGTATTTTATAAAATAGACTTGAGATCAGGCTACCATCAGGTGAAGGTGAAGCCGGAGGACATACCAAAGACTGCTTTTAGAACTCGGTATGGTCAGTACGAGTTTATGGTGATGCCGTTTGGTTTGACTAATGCACAGGCGGTATTTATGAACTTGATGAACAAAGTGTTCCATCCGTACCTTGACAAGTTCGTGGTGGTGTTCATCGACGACATACTCATATACTCGAAGACACCAGAGGAGCATGAGGAGCATTTGAGGATTGTGTTGGATGTGCTGAGGAAGGAGAAGCTGTATGGAAAGTTGTCCAAATGTGAGTTTTTCCTGGACAAGGTAGAATTCTTGGGGCATGTTGTGACTGGTGATGGTATTTCAGTGGATCCGAAGAAGATCGCAGCAGTAGAATCTTTGGAAGACCCCGAGTTCGGTAGTAAAGATCAGGAGTTTCTTGGGATTGGCAGGCTACTACAGGAAGTTTGTGAAAGATTTTTTGAGGATTGCCGAGCCGATGACCAGACTCACCAGGAAGGATGTGGAGTTTGTTTGGATGGAGGATTGCCAGGTTGCTTTTAAGGAGTTGAAGAAGAGGTTGATGTCTGCTCCTATTTTGATGTTGCCATCAGGGTTCGGAGGTTTCACTATTTATAGTGATGCATCGAAAAAAGGTTTGGGTTGTGTTCTTCAGCAGCATAGGAAAGTGATTGCCTATGCATCCAGGCAATTGAGTCCTCATAAAAAGAACTATCCTACCCATAATTTGGAGTTGGCAGCAGTCATCTTCTCTCTGAAGTTGTGGAAACATTATTTGTACGGAGAGCATGTGGAGATCTTCACAGACCACAAAAGCTTGAAGTACGTTTTCACACAGAAGGAGTTGAACATGAGGCAGCGTCAGTGGTTGGAACTGATAAAGGATTTTGATATCTCTTTACAATATCATCCTGGGAAAGCTAATGTAGTTGCCGATGCTTTGAGCAGGTATCCGGTAGCTATGTTCTTGATGCAGGATCAATATTTATTGGAGGACTTGGAGAGCTTGGACATTGAGGTAATTGTTCCTTGTTATGCTATGCAGATGTAGGGATTACAGATACATTCAAATTTGATGGACAGGATCAAGGCAGCACAGTATGAGGATGTATCTCTGAGGAGTATCAGAGCTAAGGTGAGAGCAGGATTGGAGGATGATTTTACTATTGCAGAGGATGGATCTTTGAGGCATGGAGATAGATTGTGTGTGCCTAGTGGAGAGCTGCGTGAGGAGGTATTGCAGGAAGCACATTGCTCTTAGTATTCCATACATCCAGGTGCCAACAAGATGTATCAGGATATGGGAGAGAGTGTGTATGGTATGGCATGAAGAGGGAAGTGGCATAGTTTGTTTCCAGATGCTTAGTGTGCCAGCAGGTGAAAGCAGAGAGGCAGAGGCCAGGAGGTTTACTTCAGCCATTACCCATTTCAGAGTGGAAGTGGGAGCACATTACTATGGATTTTGTGTCCGGACTTCCACGATCTCCAGGAGAAAAAGACGCGATTTGGGTCATCGTTGATAGGTTGACCAAGTCGGCCCACTTTTTGCCTTTCAAAGTGGGTTTGTCTACGGAGAAGATGACATAGATGTATGTGAGGCAGATCGTTAGGATACATGGAGTTCCCGTCAGCATAGTCTCAGATCAGGATAGTCGTTTCACTTCTCATTTCTGGAGGAGTTTGCAGGAGAGTTTGGGCACTCAGCTCAAGTTCAGTACTGCATATCATCCTCAAACAGATGGGCAGTCAGAGAGGACTATTCAGACTCTCGAGAATATGTTACACACGTGTCTATTAGATTTTGGGGTTTCTTGGGAGGACCATCTCTATTTGGTAGAGTTTGCTTACAACAACAGTTACCAGGCCAGTATAGAGATGTCACCTTTTGAAGCTCTGTATGGTCGAAGGTGTCGTACTCCTTTGTCTTAGGACGATATTAGAGAGAGAGTTTTGCTTGGGCCAGAGATGGTTGTGGATGCAGCAGAGAAGGTTCAGTTGATCAGAGACAGACTTCGAATGACGCAGGACTGACAGCAGCATTGGACCGATAGCCATCGGAGACCTTTGGAGTTCGAGGTATAGTTAGATTTTTGTTTTGTGCTTGTTCTTGGTTGTTTGTTATAGATTAAGTTCTTAAGGTGGTGTTTTGTTCTAGGTGGGTGGTTTGGTGTTTCTGAGGATTTCTCCGACACGAGGCACGATTTGCTTCGGTGGAGGCGGAAAGCTTAGTCCGCGATTCATCGAACCTTTCACTATTCTAGAGAGGGTCGGTGCAGTTGCTTATAGACTAGACTTGCCACCTGCGTGGGAGGGAGTGCACAATATGTTTCACGTGTCACAGTTGAGATGATACATGGCAGATCCTAGTCATGTATTGGATCACTCGGAGATAGAGGTAGGCCCTACTCTTAGCTATCCAGAGCAGCCAGTTGAGATTCTGGATCGTAGAGAGAAAGTGCTGAGGAACCAGAATATTCTTTTGGTGCGCATCGCATGGAGGCATCACTCTTCGGGGGAGTCTACCTGGGAGAGAGAGGATGAAATACGAGAGCGTTATCCATATTTGTTTATGCCTTGAGGTATGTTATTACCTAGTTATGTTCTGTTCATTGTTATGATCTTTCATAGTTAGTTATGATTCTTTAGTTCTGTTCTGTTATTTTCTGTGGGTAATTTTTGTCTTGGAATTTCGAGGATAAAATTTTTTAAGGAGGGTAGACTTGTCACTACCACATTTTCTAGGAAAGGGTATTTTAGTAATTTTATATTTAATTAAATATTGTACATGATAAATAATTATTTGTTGTATTATTTAATTATTGTTAGATGTTAGTTATTTATTTTGGACTTGTGTTAGTGGACCTAACTAGTTAAGTTTAGACCCATGGACCAACATGAATTAATTAGTTAGAATTAGCCCATTTAGAAAGCCCATTGTTAAGGAGATGGATTAAATTAATTAAATTATTAGAATAGAAGCTTCCTTCCTTAATTATTTCTTCATGAGAGGCCCCAAGGGGTATAATGGACATTTTATAGTATCTTGAGGGAGGGGAAATAGGGGCCGGCCTATTTATAAAGGGGGAAAATTCTCTCTCCTCTTTTCATTCCAAAACTAGATCTAGAATTTTCCTCTACCAAATTCCTTCATTCCCATTTCATTTTCCTACCAAATTTTATTTCAACTCCTTTCCAAATTACCATTAGAGACTTGAGAAGCAAGGATCTAGAAGGAGGAAGCAAGGATCTACAAAGAGGAGCAAGGATCTACAAGTTGGAGGCTATTTTATCTCAATTGGAGTTTCAATGGGAATCCATCTCCCAATAAGTATAATTCAGTTTTTTCCCTTAATTTAAGTTCTAAATCTGAGATTTAACCATAAAAAATCAACCCATATGCATAGGCTACCCATAGGATTTGGTTTTGTGTTCATAGGAGGCCTATGGAGAAAGTTATGGTACTTTGTGTCAATTTTGGGGGAATTCCGAGATTGATAATGTTTGTGTGTATCAATTGATCCTATAGATCAATTTGGCATGTGTTTGTGTGTTTGGGGCTATTTTCGTGTCCATAATTGGGTATGTGTAGGTCGTATCCCAACAATTTGGTAATACGTGTTGATTTGGGGGGTTTTTTCTCCGACACGGGACTTTGTACATGTCATATTTTGACACGGACACGTAGATCTATATTTAACTCTTCGTATTGTTCATAAATAATATGTGTGACTTGTTTGTGTCCTTTGGGGTATAATTGGATGTGTGGTGGACTCGTGTCATATGCGTATCCTAGATCTAGTGGGATACGGTGTGATACTCTACATATGTTATGTAATTATATGTAGATCTAATTCTTGTGCTTTTAATTCATGAAGATTGTATTTGTGCATATATATATATATATATATATATATATATATATATATATATATATATATATATATATATATTATATATGATTATAGTATATATATAATTGTGCTTCTTGTATCCTAAATCTATGTATTATGTATGTACTAAGAGTATGTATATTATGTAACTATTCTTCTACATGTATAAATATATTTGTAGTATGTATGTATGTATGTACATATATATATATATATATATATATATATATATATATATATATATATATATATATATATATATATATATATATATATATATATGTGTGTGTGTGTGTGTGTGTGTGTGTGTGTGTGTGTTATAATATGTACATATATTGTTACTACATATATGTATGTTATTATTATATGTGTTGAGTATATATATTCTACGTAGTGGTAACTATGTATGTATTGATACTATGGTAATTATGTATTATTGAGTTAGAATATGTATATTGTAGCATGTATATATATATATATATATATATATATATATATATATATATATATATATATGTGTGTGTGTGTGTGTGTGTGTGTGTGTGTGTGTGTATGTGTGTATTTAACTGGATAATTATATTATATGTAGTTGTTATATGATTATTTATACATATGCATATATGTATAGTTATTAATATGTATGTGTGTGCATGTTACTACATCATAGTTATGTACATAATAATAAGGACGGTGTATATATAGTTTTACTGGTATTTATATATATAGATATATATAGTTTTATTATGAGGTTTATATATATATATATATATATATATATATATATATATATATATATATATATATATATATATACATATATATACATATATATATATATATTATATATTATATATATATTTTAGTGTTTTGGCGACAGGGGGACTAGTGACAGCCGCTGTCACTTATTAGGTAGCAGCCGCTGTAGCAAGTGGCGGTATTATTAATAACAGCAGCCGATGTCATTAATATAGCAACAGCAACGGGAAAACAAAGGCAGCAGCAGCGACAGCAGATCGGTGACGGCTGCAAACCGTCACCAAAACAGCAGCAGCAACAGTGGGAAAGTCAGCAGCAGCAGCGACAGCAGCTTCAGCGACAGTCAGAACCATCACAATAAGAGCAGCGTATCAGAATATCAGATTTTCAGCACAGCTTTTAGCGACAGTTGGCAGATTATATATATATATATATGATTATATACTTATAGATAGATATATGTATATATATATTGGTATTAATATTGATGTAATATATTCTTAATTGCTAATTTCATTATATGTATAATATTTAGTATATGTATTATATATATACGGGTAGCTAATATAACAAGGTATTGGGAATTACCTTGAGGAAACCAAGGTAATTGGGGATACCCAAGATATTAGGTTTGGGTATCAAGTTTGTGATTATTGTTGAGATACCAATATGGTTCAAAACTATGGTACCTATTTAATTTGTAATTATGATTCTATATTATTAATATTTGTTTGATATATATATATTGAGGTATTACCTTGGAAATTACGTATCCGGAGATACGGTATCCTAACATTTAAGATGTGGTTTCTTTGCTTAGACTTTAGTATCTTGACCCAATATTTTGTGTTAGACTTGTGCAACCTAGAAATAGATAGTTGACCATAGTTTGACTATAGTTGACCATAGTTGACCTTGGTTTGACTATAGTTGATTGACTTAGAATTGACTTGTTGACCTTAGAATTTACTAGTTTAACTTATTTTCTCCCCGGAACCTTGTATTGATGTTGTATTCCATATCTAGGTCTTCGAGGCACCGTGTCAGACACCTACGAGACTATTCATTGGACTTCAGGCGAGTACATTCTCTGATAGTTTCTCATTTATGATATCCTCTATGTTCATTGTATCTAGTGTAGATATTCATATTTTCTTGACATGATGGTTACACGGATTGGTATATCCGGATCTCGTTATGAGATATTATTTCTGGTATATGGTGTATCTTGTGCAAGTCTTGTTTCATTGATTATCTTGTACATGTACAGACACTGATTCTCGGGGAGACTAGCTATCTTCGACACTGATTCTCGGGGAGACTAGCTATCTTCTTGGGGAATCATGTGCCATAGCGTACCATGGTTGGATCTATTATACTAGTCGGGGTGGAAAGTATATAGTGTATATATGTGATCATATCCATCTTGTATCTTGAATAGTGTTAATCATACACCGCACGTATGATTAGCCAGGCAATAAATCTTGTATCTCTTGTATCAAGTTCCCAAGCCGATCACATGTTAAAGCTAGTACTCACACACTTAGACATTAGTATTCTTGCTCATTGATATATTGCTTATTATTGTATTATTTCCAGTATTTCCTTATTATATATATATATATATATATATATATATATATATATATATATATATATATATATATATCTTGTATCTATTGTGTATCTTGTTTAATCACATCTATTTACTGTTACATAATTTTTATCATTGATTAGAACTGCTGTTAGAGATGTACTCTGCTCCTTTCCTGACTGGATATATTTTTTCAGATGACACTGAGGAGTGGTACCCTACCTATTATGGACCTCAGGATGTTGTGGGTCTAGAGTCTGAGACCCTGGCTCATGAGGGACTTATCCCAACTGAGACAGTTGACCCAGGAGTAGTTGCTTCTTAGTATTGTTTGTACTGGATTTGTCTCCAGCTTATTTTGTTATTTCTTTCAGACTCATTGATGTATTATTTTAGACTCATGAGTTGTATTATGACTATTTTATTCTTTATCTGATTCGTGCTTTCCATCTTAGATCTGTGATTGAATATATTATCATTGTTGGTGGTTTATTATATTGTTAGATAGATTACCCAGATAGCGTTCTATCGCTGATTCTGCGGCGTAGGCTGGGCGTTATTTCTGACTTGTACCCCTACATCGGGTGCGGGTCGTGGCAGCTCTACTCTATGAGCTAATTAGTTTTATAAAACACAGTTTTGGGAGATCAATCCCAAGAAAACAAAAGTGAATCCATAGACCTAAACTCTGGTTCATGCAATTCCAACCAAGAAAATCAAGAACGACAAGTATTAAAGATAAAGGGGTACTCGGTCCCAACAATAAGTGCTAAAAATAAACATGAATTATTAAGAATTAAAAGCATGCATAAATTCATGGTTCTTCTCTTGTGCAAGATGTACTTGCCTACGGAGGGAGAGAAAACCTAAGAGAGAAATAAAAAAGAAATAATGAGCAGAAAGACAAATTAAAATATATATACATATAGGTTTGATATATGGACCGTTGGATTACTCAAATCCATCCTAGCCATGCATGCCACCAACCCAACCAAAACTACTCTTCTCTACAGATCACGGGTTGGGTCTAAACAAAGGTCGGGCTAGCAACCAACATGGGCCAAAGACAACATGTTCCAAAGTGCACCGGAAAAGGGGACTGACAGTAGCAATCCTGCGTCGCATGGTGGACGTATCAATGATAGTGGCAATATTTTATATTATTCACATCGACTGCCTCATCAAGGCACTTGACATCGGGGAGTCAAAGCTTGTTTCCCTTCATTAGCATGTCAAAGATTGTCATGATGTCTTCATCTTTGAAAGAATAAGTTTTCTTCAATTTTGGGACCTCTGTAGGCTTTTGCTCGGGCTTCTTGGTTATATTGGCGATAAAAGCCTGCTTTCCCTTGCCATCCCGAACGCTATTGCCGTCATTGTTGTTGTTGTTGTTATTGTTGTTGTAAGGGCATTTTCTCCTATTATCAGCGACAGAGATCTGTATTTCCAAGAGGCGGACGTCCTTTATTTTTTTCTCAGTACCGACAATATTTATGATGAACGTCATCCAGTCTTTAAACTGAGAGTCGCCTATCCAGAGTCTGACTGTGGGAAGGAGATTTCTTCGGCAGGTGTCCATCAACGTGGACTCAGGGTTACCGGGGGGTAACTTTAGCTCTGCTTGCCTATACCGCTCGATGTATTCCCATACAGACGCCTTCACTCTTTGCGTAATGTCTATTAAATAGGACATCGTCATGTATTTTCCTCTATCATAGAACCGAGTAAGGAAAAGACCTTTGAGATTGTCAAACGATAAAATATAGTTCTCCTGGAGTCTGCAGAACCAATCGAAGGCTACTACAGATAATACCCTGACAAAGAGCATGGTTAGAAAGGCAATGTTGCGAGGCAAATACCCCATTATCGTCTCAAAGTAACTCATTAATTGACAAGGAGATGTCTTCCCATCAAACGGAGTCAAGTTAAAGGACTTGTACTTGGGCCGGTATGTTATATCTCTTCACTCGAGGGTATACGGTTGTTGGATTCCGAGCTCACGTAGTGAGTCCCAATTGTCCATTGAGTCTAGGCAGGCTCAGAGTTTTTGTACCTCCTGTATTACTTCTCGGGCTTCATCGACTGTGGAAGAAGTAGACGATCCAGGCAGGGGATGATTATCGCCTGCAGGTAGAGCAGTTGCATTTGAATACCGATTGGTCTTGGGGTCCAGGCTTGCTTGACCAGAGGTCCTTGCTGGTTGGGAGGCCATGTTTGTTTTGATCTCCAACATTGTCTGGGTCAAGGTCTGCATTAACGCGCTCATGGTTTGCATCATGGCCTCAAGGATTTTGAAGCATTATCGATCGCTGGGGCCCTCGTGATCATTCCTGGTCATGTATGTTGTTCTCACATGGGGAGAAATGGATGGGATGGTGGATGTCATACTTTTTGTCTCAGACTCTCATCCGGGAAAGTTGGTAGTACTGCATCCTCTTCAGACTCGGAGGGAACATTACCCCCAGCATAGGAAGCTGTGTCTTTTTGGCAAGGGCAGCCACCCCCAGGGATCTCAGCATCTGTTTCTTGGGAATTATCGTCTTCTCGGAACGTTGGATTGTCATAAAGGTCCAGGGGATTACAACCCTCAGCTTGCATAGCTATCTGAGGTCCTGAGGAAGAACTATCCCTAGTAGCTGACATCTTCTTCTTTGAGCGGGTGCCCAGGAAAATACCTTCCGCGGGTTCCACTGTTTGTCCTTCTTGGACTCGTCTTCTTGACCCGCTGGACGAGAACAACAGACTGGAGGTGCTGGACTTCTGACCTCCCCTTCTGGAGGGGGCCTTTCGAGCAGAATAACATGAGGTAAAGGGAAGCTCCGTTTCCTCTAGTGTTTGCACATGTTCTTCGGGTTCCAGTCTGGTGGGTGCCTTTGGTTGCAGCCGATGGAATATCGACTGCCTATTTGTGGGCACTTCTACTTTATTATAATAGCAGTTGATGATAATGTTAGCACAGTGATGCCCTAAGAAGGATACTTCATATGTCGTAGTTATTTCCCTTGCTTTGCGCTTGTGATTGATCACGTTGCGCAAGTCAAGCGAGGGCTGATTCCCCTTTGCACCATTCTTATGAGCCCGGGTAGACTGAGCACATGGGTGCTTAGGTTCCTGACCTGGGGTTCGTACAAGAACTTTTCCCAAGTTACGAATGGAATACTCTTTAGACAGACCCTGTCCAATTACCACTGTGGGTTGGACGCATTGGTCAGTTTTGTATAAATTTTCGTTAGGGGCACGTATTATAGTTAGCGGCGCCTGCTGATGGTCGGTCGAATGAGCAATTGATTGAGCTTGGCGACCTCGTATTTTCCTAGACTTCTTCATCCTAGCACGCGTCGGTGCATAGTATGAAGAGTCAAAGTTTACATCTTCATATTTCTTAGCATGGCCTGCAGAACCATTATCGTATGAGATTCGGTAGAAGATGAAACTTGTGTTACTGTCCTGGCCGTATGCTTCTATCTGCTTACGGATGCCCACTAATGCTGCATAGTCCTCCTTATGCGACCTTTGACATAGCTGCATGGACCGTTTCTTAGCGCTCGAACTCCTGTCATCATAGTGTTTTCCTCTGTTAGAGCTCAAGTGATGAGCAATTTTCTTGTCAGAAGAGGCTGTAGCATTAGTGGGGTCATCTCGTGTGGACGCCTGATGTGTATTTTTGTGGCAAAGAGAGACAGGGAGCCCATGCTCTACAGTTGGGTGAGGCACAGCGACCTTTGTAACCCATGTCATACTGGTCTTCTTAGGCTTTTCCAGCCTCGGTGAAGCACCGCCCTCGGAGAGCATTTCCTCAAAGGCTTGCTGGTCAAAGCATACAACCAGCATCCTCTGGGTCTAACCCAGCTTCGATGCTTCGGACTGTGTCACGATCTTCTCATCAGATGAGAAGAATGTCCCCAGCAGAGTTGCCACCTTGTTCGCCATTAAAGTAAGTTTAAGAAAAAATTTCTTAACAACCAATAATAAGTACAAAGAAATCCTAGACCAAAAATTTAAGTATAATATTTTTGATCTGGAAACCATGATGATAGAGATTGAGTACTGCAACGACTCTTTTACTCTGTTAACGGTCCGACGAAGGGATGAGGATGCTCTCTTCTCTTTTCTCTCCCTTGAGCTTGTGTGTACGTACATAGCTCGCCTGGAGGGGTATGGTCTCTGAAGCAGAAAAGCCACCCTTTGGAACGTTAAGGTTTCTCATATTTATAACCATCATGGTGATGGGTTATAGATATCATATATGCTTCTATTTGGTGGCCGCAGGGAGATCCTTCAATAGAATACGATTACAACTATAGCCGTATACTATGGGCAGGCTTCCACGTGGCTTCGGTTGAGATATGCTGTTTGATAAGATCTCAGAATTATTTTTAACTCCCTCATATGCGTGACTCGGTCAGCTATACATGTAATCAACACTAACTGTGTGAAGATCTTCTTGGTTGCAGTGGACAGATCTTGCAAGCTGAAAGTCACATAACATATTGGCAACATATGTGCTCTCCTTTGGCCTTGGTCTTATGGACACTTTGGTTGCATATGTGCTCTCCTTTAGCCATGGTCTTATGGATACTTTGGCTGCATGGTATTGTGGCCGCATGCAAACTCTCGTCTGTACATAGTCAAATGGATACTTTGGTTGCATGATGATAAGGCCACATAGGACCGTAGCCACATATGAGGGAACACGTGGCATGACACATCTGACAAAGTTATTAATGCACTGATATGACTTTTCATCTTTTTATGAGCTACCACCTCTCTCACGATTCTCGAAGCGCTCTGGGTGATAAGTGGTGTGTCAGAACTTCTGACATGCATTGAATGCCGTATTAGGGGATCTCATTCAGCCCCTTACTTTGTGGCTATTTAGGACAAATAGATTCTTCTTATGCGGCTTCCAACTCCTTGGTTGTTTGAGCCGCATGGACTATGTGTGGCCCCTCTGCGGCCTACTTTCACTTTGAAGGGGCATGAACTCTATGCGGTCTACATGGTTTTCATGCTTCTACAAGATCTTCTTCAAAGTTTCTAAATTTTGTAAGTTTTTTAAGTTTAGAATAATTTGACAAGAAGTATGGAGGAGATAGCAGCAGGAACTTCAACGACGCATCTGTGAAGTATCCTTCCTCTTGGCGCATGGAGATGCTTGAGGGAGAAGTGGCGCATGGCACTGTTGGTGCATACGGATACTAGTTACTTAGTGGCGCATGACACTGCTGTCACATGGGAATACTAGTTATAAAACTATCGGCACATGACACTGGGCCATTATGGCACAGGGGGCTTGATCACTGCGGTGTATGGCCTTTGATTATTGTTGGCGCATGGTAGAGATTTTACATGCTTGTACAGAAAGGACCTTGATAATGTCACATGATTCAAGAAAAACTTTATATTCAATTATATTTCACTTATGCTCCTCAACTGCCTTTGCCCTTTCCTTCACAAAGATCAAATAGTCACCAAAATAGTTAGGCAGTTATAATAAAACTTCACTAGAATACTAATTATAGTAAAAATCAAACAATAATATGGTATAACAATAAAAGAATGCATGATCATGACCTGCTTCTGTAGCAATCTTTGGCACAAATATTGAGGCATGTTCAAGATGGTGCTAAGGATCAAAAAATAATGGAGAAAATTAGCAAATTAAAATATCTAGAAGGTGCAAAGATGGATCCTTCATCATAATCTATGTACAATGTCAACAGTTACAACCCTTGGTTTCTTTTAAAAATTATATATGTTATGTTTAGTTACGGCTCATAACAGGAATAAATCCTCCATTTAAGGTGGATAGAAGTTAAATGTAACATAATCAAGGGACTAACAATATAATATTGAGCAATAGCAAGATGTAACACCAAAGTTTAAAGATCAGAAACTAAAACAACAAAAATTAAATATGTATATTAATTACTTGGACAATAAGAAATACATGAGCTTGTTAAAACGTCTATGCTATACAAATTTTACAGTTATGCTAATTTGGAGGTGTATAAAAAAAAGCTTCAGATTAAATAATGCAAAAAAATTGAGTAGAAAATTCATGACAAAATCCTCAATTACCTGTTTTAAGACTTTTAGTATACCTGATTCTATATTAGAAAATAAAATATTGAAAACAAATAACTAGAGAAAAGCAACACCAAAATTTTCAACTTAATAACATGAAACGATCTTGCCGTCTCTCATAAAATTTATCTAAATCTGAAAAGTCTTTCAATCAATAAAAATGTATCAAGCATGAAGTTAAAGAGCACCAAGTTACTGAACACAAACAAAAGAATACTTCGAAGACGATTTATAATCATTTACTTATCCTAGGTATTTAGATCAAAAGAGGCTCCAACAATGAATTCAAGATTTATAGGTAGAAATAAAACAAATAAGTTAATTCGATAAATAAGCACATGTTGCAGACTATAGTATTTCAATTATAGCATGTTGCAGATTATAGTGTTTTTGTTTTACCATGTAACACAAAATACCCAGAAGTTATGTCAAAAATTCGTAAGACAACATAAGACCATCCATGTTGATATATATATGTATTATTGATTGTTATTTACTAGTTAGAATCATTGGTAGGAAAGGAAAGAACACAAAAGTGAAAGAAGATGACAATTTAGTGAGCGTCATTCCGCCATTGAGATAATATGTTCTTGTGAATCTAAAATCAAAGTCCAAACAGTCTGAGATAGATTATAAAAAATAATAGCATTATGCTTAATTACAAAGAATTAAATTAGAAAAAAACCTATTATGATGACTTACATTAGATTCGAAAAGCATTAGGATCTGTGCAACCTCTCAATGGCCATATTGACATGCTTGCATTAAAGCAGTCTACAATGGCCACAAGAGTGACCAAAGTGTTTAGTTTCCTCTCTAGCAATAAATAATCCAAATTATGTGCTTAAGCAATAATAATCAACAACAATGCTCCTAAACTAATTTTTGAGATACCTCTGAAAGCTCAACATCACCAAAATCAAGTATACCCAAATCAAATTTAACTTGATTTAATCTCTAAACACTTTAAATTTGTGCATATACTATAAACCCTAAATAAGTTAAAAACATAAAATAAATACCAAGATGGTAGAGATTAAGGTATTCTTTTTGATCTCTTTAGGCCATGCCTCAACATCTTCAAGTAAAGCCTAAAATATACAAACAAACCTTGTAAAAGACCGATTTCAGTAAGGAGGGTGTGGGGGACACGTAACGAGGAAAGTGTGTGTGTGTGTGTGTGTGTGTGTGTGTGTGTGTGTGAGAGAGAGAGAGAGAGAGAGAGAGAGAGAGACTAACCTAGGTTAAAAGCCCACGATGGGAAGTGGTGTACTGGTTTGGAATCCGTGGAAGGGGGAGAGGGGATGACGATATGTCGATAGGTAGAATGGCGTCGACGGGGAGAGACAAAGAGTAAATCATAGGCCCCCAAGGAGAGAGCGAGAGACATGAAGGGGGATGAGATTGGAATGAGAGACTACCATCCCAGGGTAGGTCAGCTAACAAAAAAAATTGTGATGCACAAGGAACGCTTTTGTGTTCAGTCACGTGACTCGCACGTGTGGTCAAAAAATGATAAAGACGTTCCTTAACTGTTCCAAAATATAACTAATTATTCAACTTAAAAAATATAGTTTTAGAAACATTTTATCAATTTGGAACTCTTAAAAAGTGTTTCAGCTTCTAGGAACAACCGTTCCAAAGCCAAAAATATCATATGTTTCAAAATTGCTCTTTTGGTGTAGTGTAAGTTTATGGAAGGCAACCATGTATTTCTGAAGGTAACGTCTATACGAGGAGTCTTGATATTTGAAGCTAAAGGAAAGTTAAGTCCAAGATTTATTGGCACTTTTGAGATCCTTAAGTGAGTCACACTAGTTGCCTATCAGATTGCGTTACCATCAATATTGATAGATGTCCATGATATTTTTCATGTTTTATACCTTCAAAAGTACATGCACGACCCAAGTCATATAGTAGACTTTGGCAGTTAGATCTACAAGCAGACTTGTTATATACGAAAGAACCTGTGCAAATCTTGGACATGAAGAAAAGTTGCTCAAGATTTATATTGTTCCTTTGGTCTGCATGCTCTTAAGAAATCATTCCATCGAGGAGTTTACTTGTGAACTTGAAGTTGAGATGAACGAAAAGTTTCTTTTATTATTTCTCTAGTGGTAGGTTTTGTTCTTCAGTTTCGAGGAAAAATATTTTTTTAGTGGATTATTGTGTAGTATTTTGCTCCCCATTCGGGGGTACTATATCAGAAACATATCGATATTGATCAGGACAGATTGGATTAAGACTCTTCCTCTGTTTAGATCAACTCTTCAGATTCAAGTCTTATATAGCAGATCATTTCTTGAGAAAGCGCTCTAAATAAGAGTCACTCCCTAGGACCTGTTTACTCTTCATTTTTGTTTTTATTTTTGCTGTGCTTTCGCTGTTGGTTTTATAGATGCATTTTCGTAGTTATTTTTGATAGATTTTATTGTTCTTATTTATCAATTTACACATTCATATCGACTTCTAGGAAAAAAAGAAGAGAAGGTATTGATCCTATGTTGGTGCAATTGTAAATCGTCGTGTATGTGAAGCTTGATCGAATGGTTGGAGATCTCTTTCTTTTGATAATTCTCTAACAGTAAATGGCTTTGATCCTTCTCTCCTTGTCTTGACACCTTAATAAAATGATTCTCTTGTTGCGTTCTTCGATCAACGATACCTTAATAAAAAGAATCAAGATAAAAGAAAGTAATCTTGAATATTTGTTGATTGTCACATAGAAACATGGGTAAATGGTAATGTTGCTTGCTTGTCATATATGAAGGTATATCATGTTGCTGTTGTAAATATAATAGACTCATTTATAAATATTGTAACTAGTAGTATGGGTTACGAGCTATGGCTAAAGGCATGCAAACTATACAATGAGAATGTGTTGCGTAGCTATATCCAGTTTAAGTTATCTTACATGATATGTTTATTAACTTAGTTTCTTAGACATTGCATGGTCATGAACAACTTGTGCACAAGATTTTGGTTCCTTGAACAATCATTAATGGTGTCTATTTATAAGTTGGGCACCACAATATACATGTGATGTTTGTGTCTAGTCTTGGTATTGGGGACCAATACAATTTTAATATTTTTAACATAAATGAATTAGATACCATATCTTAATTTTTGGAATCATCTATTACCATATAAACATATCTTGAAAGTAGGGTAGTTAATAATAGAACTTATGCATGCAGGGGTTTTAAAAGATTTTTTTTTTGAAAAATAGTATTGCATCAATTACTGAAATTAAACATGATCCTTTGGTAGAAGGAACTTTACTTGAGAGGGATAAAGATCTTTCTAGTAAACCAACTAGACCTAGTGATGAACTACATTTGAATTTAGAAGAACAAAGAGGATCAGTTGCTGGAAGGATCTGCAGTTAGTGTTGACAAGCTATAGGATGGGATACTTGAGTTAAACATTTATACGACAATGTCTGCAATCCCATTCTTCAAAAGGTTACTTTCTCTACTTGCAAACCTATATATGTGTAGCATTTGCCTCTCAAGAAATCCTAGTTAGAAAGTAGATATTTTTTTATTTTCTTTTATCAAGTACCCTAATAAGAACACAAAAAATAGAATTAACTTGTGATGAGCGGGGACTACCATGATGTCAAACCTAAGTATATAATAACCAACTAGGTGAATTTGTGATAAAGTGGATTATATACTTCTAAATTGATCTAGCCTAATAAGAATCTAGCCTATTAAGAATTTATAGGTATTTTTAAGGATTTCAAATTTTTAGCTAGACAAAATTATGTTACCAATAGAAATTAGTGGTCCTATAGTGGACCCACATAGAGCCATTGCCTAGATATAACTCTAAATCTTTCCTAGTAGCCTATAATACATTTATAGTAATTATATGAATTTATTAGAATTTTCTAGGATTATTTAGCATTTATTTTGAGGAAAAAAATAATAACCATATTTTTGGATTTATATAGGGTGATATGACAAAATTTACACCAATGCAGAGTATCTAATGTAACGTCCCGCTTCGAACGGTTACTTATGGAACACTTGTTACTTTGACTCGGTTGAGAATCGAGTCTCGGAAAAACCTTACCGCCAAATCAATATGAGTGAAATACAATGAACCCTTCAAATTGATGGAACGGCTTCTATTAAAATAAGTCCAAGAGTTTTCGTTGGTTGCTTTGCTTCTTGGTTTTGTGTTGCTTTGTATTTTGTGTTGCTTTCGATTGACTTGGTTTTCATGATTTTGCTTTTCTCGCTTGTGCATTCTTTTCGAATCATAAGGGAAAGTAATTATTGCATTTTTAGGGCGCATAACCAAAGAGTGAACGTTGCATAAGGCTTCCCCATCCTCTCGTTCGATTCAATCGGTGAGTTTCTTAGGCTCTTCAATGAATCTTTTAGTCTGCACGCCTAATAAAAGAATCTCTAGTTCACTTGTAAATGTTGTCTCACTAAAAAGGATAAGCTAAAAAGAAAGAAAGTATTGCATGCTTCAAGTATAGAACTGCTACTTTACTAGCTACATATTGAATGCTTATCTGTCCCTTGTATGTTGTGCATTGAGTATTATTGTTGGAAACCTCTGGACTTGATCTAGAAATGAGAAGAAGAGATAGACTTGCTTGTTTATTGTTCATCAGTTGCATGATATCATATTTTTCTGATAGGAGCTTGCATTCATGCATTTGGTCAGGACAACTTGTGTACAAGGATTATCTCTTGAGCGGTTCCTGGGGCACTAGGGATCGTTCGGCCTGGGAGAGATATAGATACCTGAGGCTTGAAAATCTTACTTACGGGAGGGTAAAACGTCCATTAGTGAGATGGGCTTGTACGTCCCAACTGCTAATCCCGTGGAGGGGACCATCATGTAGTTAGGGCACATGCTAGGTTTACCTTCTTGCATACCTAACACCTGATGCAAAGATTGATTCATAAGTTTATCCATATATGCAAATTGTGGCTAACTTATGTGTCTGCTACAGGGATAATCGCTCGGTCGTGGGTAAGATTTATTATATGCATATTCTATCTATCGTCTATGTTTCCTTGCATGAATTGTTAAAAAAAAACTAGACAACTAGAAAGATCACCTAATAATGCTAGCTTCACTTGCTTACGTAGTATGGATTTTTATGTGAGTTTGGCCACGGTCGCTCACCAGTACATGTGGTATTACTGACCGATGTTTGTAGGCAAATATCCAGGTACTGGACGCGAGAGCTTAGCAAGCATTCTGAATCGGCGTTAGCGCAACCTTCCGAGGATCGTTCTCGTGCTGCTTCCTTAGCTTTCCTCTCCAATGGGCAATCTCCTCTTCTGCTAGATGTTTTGATATTTTGGTCCTACTAAAGGTATGTAATATGTGGGCATTGTGGCTAGTTTTGGGAATGTAAAAAGAGTTGTAAGCCTTCTAAGACATATTTTGTAACTCAGCCAAGCAAGCACTTTGTAATCCAAATCTTTAAGTATTCAATAAAAGCATGTATTTTGTATTCCTATCAATGTGTTCAACTTTGGTTCTCTGCATTTACATTCCGTGCCTATATATGTATATTTTCGTCTAACTTTTGTCTTGTGCAGGTACTTTGCCTGGTGCAAGCGCAACTTAGGCTTGCACAGCATCGCGCCCAAGTGAGGACGATCGGCCCCTACGGGACCGGGGCGCGACAGGTGGTATCAGAGCACGGCTTTACGCCCTTGGCCTCTTCAAATATCGTTTTCAAAAATGATATAAGTTTTCAAGCAGTTTCAAAAGTCCCGAATTTCGAAAATGTTTGCGAATCTATATAAGTAAATGGAAGGTGTTAATATCCCTAAGAGTATGAAAACCCAACGTCCCATGCAATAAGTCCATAATACGTTATGAGACTAATATAAGCTACCCTCTTTTGCAGCAAGATGACTGTAACAAGTAACCCAGGGATATCGCGCGAAGCAAGCATGAGCGATGACCAAATCGATAGGCTGATTGCTATATTTGATAATCAAAGTGAACGTCATGCAGCCCAACAGGAACGGTTCAAAGCTCAACATCATCGGGCTAATGCTAGAGCCTTGGCACAACAACAGCAGCTTGACTATCTGACTTAGATAGTGACAACACTAGTAGCACACAGTGGTGCATCGGGAACCACTACAACACCTGCGACTGCCCCGACCATGCCTCAGGAGGAGGCTTAGTAGAAATTAATGAGCCTCTGTATGCGACCAGGAAGTCTACCTTTAAAGGTGCTGAGTTTCTGAAGTTGAACCCTCCAGAGTTTGAAGGAAGGACTGTGCCGGATAAGGTGATAGACTAGATCGCAAAGTTGGAAAGCTTGTTTGAGTTTGCTCCAATACCTGCGAACAAGAGGGTGGCGTGTGCAGACATGCAACTACGGTTACGTGCACACGACTGGTGGAAAATAAAGAAAGCAGATCTTGCCACCAAGTATCATGATGGTAAGATCACTTAGGGAATATTCAAGGAAGCATTCCTTGTACAATATCTCCCGCCAGCTGTCAGACAGAAGAAAGAAGATGAGTTTACCAAACTTAAGCAAAGAAGCATGTCCGTCGAAGATTATGAGTCAAAATTCTCCAAACTTGCTAAGTTCGCTAGCTCAATGATTCCAAATGAGGGGGCCCGTACACATCGATTCTTAAGAGGCTTAAACGATAACAGAGAAAGGATGTTATGAACCGGGAGTGCAAAATATACATCTAAGCCTTTGAGGTAGCGGCGCAGAATGAGCAGTTCATGCCACGAAGTATTCCGGAAAAGGCACCAGCTCCTCGAAATATTTTTGCAAAAAGACACCATAATGGGAAAAGAAAGATAGCGAGCGAGTAACGTCCTGGTCCAGAGTGCAGTTATTGTGGTAAATCGGGCCATACCGTAGACATTTGTATTGCTGTAAATAACGAGTGTTTTAACTGTGGAAAGAAAGGGCATCTGGCTGTGAACTATCGAAACAAGAGGGTTCTGCCGTCGTACCGCAACAACAGTACTGGTCAGGTTGAGACTCAGACCCCTCCAGGCCCAGCTATTTATCAAGCTGATCAACCCAGAAGAGCTAGAGTATATCAGCTGAATATAGAGCGCGACACTAGTGGGCACGATATTGGTGAGTCGACCTCTTGATGCCTTGATCTTTGCCTCCTTGATCTCTTAAGTTTCGAGGACGAAACTACTTCTAAGTGGGATAGTAAGTAACATGCCGCTCCGAACGGCTACTTATGCAACACTTATTACTTTGACTCAGTTGAGAATCGAGTCTCGGGAAGACCTTACCGCCAAATCAATACGGACGAAATATAATAAACCCTTCAAATTGATGGAACGGCTTCTATTGAAATAAGTCCAAGAGTTTTTGTTAGTTGCTTTGCTTCTTGGTTTTGTGTTGCTTTATATTTTGTGTTGCTTTCGATTGACTTGATTTTCATGATTTCGCTTTTCTCGCTTGCGTGTTCTTTTTGAATCGTAAGGGAAAGAGATCGAAAGATGCTAACCAAGTAATTATTGTATTTTCAGGACGCATAACTAAAGAGTGAACGTTGCATAAGGCTTCCCCATCCTCTCGTTTGATTCAATCGGTGAGTAGCTTAGGCCCTTCGATAAATCCTTTAGTCTGCACGCCTAATAAAAGAATCTCTAGTTCACTTGTAAATGTTGCCTCACTAAAAAGGATAAGCTAAAAAGAAAAAAAGTATTGCATGCTTCAAGTATAGAACTGCTACTTTACTAGCTACATATTGAATGCTTATATGTTCCTGGTATGCTGTGCATTGAGTATTATTGCTGGAAACCTCTGGACTTGATCTAGAAATGAGAAGAAGAGATAGACTAGCTTGTTCATTGTTCATCAGTTGCATGATAGCATATTTTTCTGATAGGAGCTTGCATTCATGCATTTGGTCAGGACAACTTGTGCACAAAGATTATCTCTTGAGCGGTTCCTGGGGCACTAGGGATCGTTCGGCCTGGGAGAGATCTAGATACTTGAGGCTTGAAAACCTTACTTACGGGAGGGTAAAACGTCCATTAGTGAGATGGGCTTGTACGTCCCAACTGCTAATCCCGTGGAGGGGACCATCATGTAGTTAGGGCGCATGCTAGGTTTACCTTCTTGCATACCTAACATCTGATGCAAAGATTGATTCATAAGTTTATCTATATATACAAATTATGGCTAACTTGTGTGTCTGCTGCAGGGATAACCGCTCGGCTGTGGGTAAGATTTATTATATGCATATGCTATCTATCGTCTATGTTTCCTTGCATAAATTGTTAAAAAGAAACTAGACAACTAGAAAGATCACCTAATAATGCTAGCTTCACTTGCTTACTTAGTGTAGATTTCTAGGTGAGTTTGGACACGGCTGCTCACTAGTACATATGGTAGTACTGACCCACGTTTGTGGGCAAATATCCAGGTACTGGATGCGAGATCTTGGCAATCATTCTGAATCGACGTTAGTGCAACCTTTCGAGGATCGTGCTCGTGCTGCTTCCTTAGCTTTCCTCTATAGTGGGCAATCTCCTCTTCTGCTAGATGTTTTAATATTTTGGTCCTACTAAAGGGATGTAATGTGTGGGTGTTATGACTAGTTTTGGGAATGTAAAAAGAGTTGTAAGCCTTCTAAGGCATATTTTGTAACTCAGTCAAGCAAGCACATTGTAATCCAAATCTTCAAGTATTCAATAAAAGCAAGTATTTTGTGTTCCTATCAATGTGTTCAACTTTGGTTCTCTGCATTTATATTACATGCCTATATATGTTTATTTTCGTCTAACTTGTGTCTTGTGCAGGTACTTTGCCTGGTGCAAGCGCAACTTAGGCTTGTACGGCATCGCGCCCAAGCGAAGACGATCGACCCCTACGGGACAGGGGCGCGACATCTAACACCTGGGATGTCCATAGAGACATGGGTCAGTACTTAACATGTACTGGTGAATAGAACTGACCCACTCACATAAACCAACACTTAGAGAAGTATGACAAGCATTTTATAGACAACCGTAAATGTAGTGAAACATATAATCTTATTAAAATATAAGTTCTTACCACCCTTGCATAAGACAATCGTTAGCATGCAACTCTCTTATTTGGGTCATTGGTGATGTTGCTCCATTTATGACTTTATTTTAGAGAGCGTGTGATGCGCCATTCTACGCATGTTGCAAACCTCAATGAATGTTCTGCTTATACTCGTGCCACCAAAGCACTTCAAATTTTTACGTACAATGATCGATGAAGCCCACAAAATTATTCATCAGTTAATATAGAAGTGGATAACCTAGTAAAATCCTAAATAATCTTAAAGGAAACAATAAAAATAGTCTAATAAAACTCTAAATAAGCCCAAAGTTGTTCTTGTTCTGGTAATAGAGAATGATAGGAAGATAAATCCATACACTTAAAGAAAAAAGAAGTAAATGAGTTCATAAATTACCTTAAAATTATTCTTATTCTTATAACTGGGAATGATAGGAAGATGCATAGAAAGAATAAGAAAGGAAGATATAATGATTAATCCTTAATTCTTCGTACATGTGTGAAGAAATTTGGGTTTTAGGGTTCTCCTGAGACCATCCATCTAGAGGTAAATTTTTGGAATATCCTTGGTTAATTTGGTTTAATGAATGGGGCAGCCATGATTGGAGGGCTTTACTATATAAGGGCATTTTTTATATAGAATTTTCCTTCAACTCCGTCAAGGTAACAAGTTGTCTAATTATAATTTAGGGTATTAACATGTATAATATAAAATTTTAGGATATCAAAGTTGTAAACTAGAATAAATTAAGGTATTTAGTTGTAATTATGCCTTAAAAAATCTGCAAAGAAATATATCAAAACCTCGTGGCTCCCCTTTCCTACCATCTTATTTTTTCTAAGTACCCCCTACAAAAAGTAAAATGAAGGTTTAAAAGATATCATGTGAATTAATTGGACTTGTCTATTAAGGAAGCCCCCAATAGGAACAATGTCAACTACAGCTGACATGTGGCCGGGGCACTAGGACTGATTCGACCTAGCATGGATAATTATGCTAACGAACTAGCACGGGTGATGCAAGATCTTCTAGTGGAGTACACTATCGTGTTGAAAGGATCACCGTCTAACCTGGTTATTTAGTGATTAATGATTATGTTAGTGGATATGTATGTAATTTACAAATTTTATTTCTAGTTAATTTAAGTATATTTAATATATAAGGTTTGAAAAAGATACTTTTGGAATATGAAAGTTCCATGGTGAAGCCTAGAACTTTTTGTACTATATATAAGAATATAAGGTTAGGAAAAGGGCACTTTTGGAATATGAAAGTTTCGAAGATTAGAACTTTTTCTATTATATACTAGTATATATGCACGTGCTTTGCACATGTATTGGAGTGAATGATGTTGACGAGTTAGTTTATTTCTACTGCTTTTAATTATATAGGTTAATGGTTCAACCCTTCGAATTCTTTGGTAACAATTTAAAAGACTTAGCAAGTAGCATGAACCCTTTGATTTTCGTAAATGGTTGTCATTATTGCATCTCTTAAATGGTTGTCAGTGGAATTTATTGTAGGAATTCTTTTTAATTACTAAATATGTTGAAGGATATTTTTGGAACAAAATTTTTTCACGGTGAAGCCTAGTTTTGGCATTATATAGTAGAATAGATAAAAGTAGTATATATGCACGTGCTTGCATGTATTTCATACTACTTGGGAAGTAGTCCCTAAAGTTTTTTTATTACTTGGAAAGAGCAAACAAAAGTCCCTTATTTTTTTATACGTAATTACCTATCTACCAATATTAAATTTAATGATCAATTTTAATTAGTAAATATAGATAAGGACATTCTTGGAACAAAAATTTCAACGACAAAGTCTCTAGTAAATTTATTTGTGTTTTTTCTCACTTTTTAAATATACTAGTAAATTTACGTGCGTTGCACGTAAAATAATTTTTTTCTTCTGATATTAACATAAAATTATTTAAATATATTTAATTTAAAATTTATTATATATATTTTTATATTTTAATTAGAATTTGTTATATATTTGATTATATTTTAATTATAATTAGTTATGGATATATTTTTACTTTTCATAAAGGGTGCCGAAAACGGTTAGCTGTGTAGTATTATCTAATTATAAACAAAAATCTCTTGTAACTCATGTGGTTAAGGTGGGAGGTATTTTTTGTTGGCTTAGTTCGAA
Organism: Iris macrosiphon; assembly: GCA_036927795.1. Lineage (NCBI taxonomy): Eukaryota > Viridiplantae > Streptophyta > Magnoliopsida > Asparagales > Iridaceae > Iris > Iris macrosiphon. The sequence goes on from JAYESA010000005.1 coordinate 135,491,773, forward strand.
TCCTTGTAGTGTTATTTATAACATATTTTATTTTTTCAATAATTTTTATGTAATATTAATTTTTTAAAAATAATTAATTGATTATATATATACATACGACTTAGACGACTCACTTTTGAGCCGTTTTGAAGTCTCATTATATTATGGAAGATGCTCGCATGACAAACTCATTTTAAGATAGTATAATTTTGTAAGTAATTTTTTTTTTAAGATGATAAACATTTATTGTAGTAACTACTCATATTAAATTTACTTAAAGTAAACATAAATAAGGGTATTCTTGTAATAATTTTTTTTTGGTGAAGTCTCAACTTTTTATTATTATATAGTAGTAATAGATAAGTATAAGAATATAAGGTTAGAAAAAGGAAACTTTTGGAATATGAAAGTTATATGGTGAAAATTAGAACTTTTCCTATTATATATAAAATTCTTATCCTATATAGGATAAGATGAATATAATAGTATAGATATTTGAGAATAAAGGTTAAGAATTTTTTTTAGGGTTATTTACACTAACTATTTCTAAAATTTGAACTTATTACACGGGGTATCCTACTTTTAAACTAATTATACTGACCATCTCTCCCTTTAAAAATAAAAATAAAAATATGGATAGTTAGTGTTATAACTTTTTATTTTTATCTTCAATTAGAAATATCCCGTATAATAAATATAAAATATAAGAGCGATAAGTATAATTAATTTAAAAATAGGAGTATCTCGTATAATAAATTCAAAACTTAGAGAGTTAGTAAAAATAAAAATTTAAAAGTTGGGGAGGTACCTCCATCATAGGCGACAAAGTGGAAGGGGCTGTACCTAGTTCTCTCAACAAAAAGTAAAAGAGAGGAAAGAGTAGAGAGGAGAGAGAGAAAAAAAACACGAAAGGAAAAAATAGCTGAGCTCTTTTATAGAGAGAAAGCAAAGAAGAAGTAAAAAAAACAATTAGGGTTAGGGTTTCGATCAAAAAAAATCTCGGGTTTTGATGGATGAGTCCTGGGAGAAAGCAATGGAGTCGGCGCTCGAAGGACACACCGAGTCCTCCTCCCCCTCCTCTCCCCGAACCTTAACCCTAGATGGAGCCGTCAAGTGCCTCCACGGCCGCCTCCCCCCTCCGTCCCTCCTCGAGCGCTTACGCCATCTCGAGCACCTCTCCATCGCCAACATCGGCCTCTCCTCCCTCGAGAGCTTCCCCAAGCTCCGCAGCCTCCAGCGGCTGTCCCTCTCCGACAACCGAATCGCTGGGGGCCTCGAGTTCCTCGTAGAGGCCGGCTTGGACTCCCTCCGCGATCTCGATCTCTCCAATAACCGGATCCAGTCCGTGGAGGACCTAGCGCCGCTCGCGAACTTGAGGCTCGTCTCGCTCGATTTGTACGAGTGTCCCGTGACGAGAGCGAAGGACTACAGATCTCGAGTCTTCGGGATGATACCGTCGCTGAAGTTTCTCGATAAGATGGATGCGGATGGGAATGAGCGGCCGGAGAGTGACGATGAGGAGGAGGAGGAGGAAGACGAGGAGGAAGAAGAGGAATATGATGAAGAGGAGGTTGACGGTGAGGATCCTGGGAACAGCGAGATCGACGGCGAGGACCAGGTGAAGACGGTAAACGGTTCCGGAGTAGTAAGGAACGGCGATGCTGATGAGGACGAGGGTGAGGAGAGCGATGCGGATGATGAGGAGACGGAGACTGGGAGGAATGGGAATGGACCGATTCATCATTCGAACGGGTTTCATGTTGCGGCGGTCGGAGCTCGGAGAGATGATGAGGAGGAGGATGTGGAAGAGGACGAGGATGATGATTATGAGGAGGAAGATGAGGATTTGGGCGAGGGCGAGGAGATCAACGAGGATGAGGACGGGGAGGAGGAGGATGTGGTTGAGGCGCAAGATGTTGTTGACAGCGATGAGGAGGATGGCGGAGATGGGGTCGAAGAGGGGGATGGCGGTGAGGATGAGGATGATGTTGAGGACGAGGCGGAGGGGGAGCCGGGGAGTACAGATAGATTGGTTAGTACTGAAGGGGAGATCGATGGGCATGAGCAGGGAGAGGAGGATGATGAGAATGCTGGAGAGATCGGAGAGGCAGATGATGACCAGGGACTGGGGGAAGATCGGGATTCAGAGGAGGATGGGGATAGTGAGGATGAGGTAAATTCTCATCTCAATTATTTTGTTGCTTCTCTAGTTTTTGGTAGTATGCTGCTACAGTTTTGTTTCATTTTGATTATGCAAATTGCTGATTCTCATTCATTATTGGGTCCTCTATTCAGTATATTTCGCCTACTCGTTTTTAAGCAATGGTTCATGTGTAATATCATATGGCTGCTAGGTGTTACATGCTTATGAAGGTCTTAAGTTATATGTAGGAAGCACGGATACTGCTGTGTCCATTTCGGACACGAATTAGACATGCCAGACGACAGACAGATACTCCAAACTACACTTGGGTATGCCAAAATATGTTCCGTGTTGCCTTGTCCATATCATGTGCCTGTATTCATGTCCGGGAATACGAGGTCTATTGGAATAACTTGTGAATGCGTTGTTATTTCTACATATCATCCTTAGGCACAATTGAAGTTTTATTTCAGTGTCTCCACATATACTATGTTGGATGCTTTCTTAGACAAAAAAAATGCTCCGTATGAAGAAAATAATTTAGGATCTTGCACAATGAGTGTTTCAATGTAAAACCCGATAAAAGAAACACTAGTTCTGATATACGAATGCAGGTAATTAAGTCGCAAGATTTACATGCATATTACTTGGGTATTGCTTGCATCTGACCCATTTTTATTAGCTTATAGCCTTTTCCCATAATTGTTTGCCTTGTTTTATTGTTCTCACAGTAGACTCGACTTAGTTTTCGTACTTGTTTCTTCTGATTTATTTTTTTCGGCACTGTATTCTGGATTTGAAATGTGACATTTTCTTAGTGATGGGAAAGTGTGAATTATCGGTCGGCTAAAGATCTGGAATATATTTGGGAGACTTGCTGGGAGGTAAAAATCCATTTGGAATTGATTGTTTCCAGATTCCATCCTTAATTACTTTTGTCGCTATGGAAGATATAGTCAACCTGGTAGGAGTTTTTGTTTTGTCATTTCTCCTCTATAGATTTCACACAATAGCACAATGTGCAATAGCAATACCTCACTTGAATTTTTGGTTATGAGCCTCCTGCAAATAATTTAAATCCTATGTTGCATTTTGTGACTTTTTGCTGAATGTCTGTTATGTTTGATCAAATTTAATTAGTTTTCATATAGGAATCCAATTTCTTTGACCTGGTAGTGTGCTTAGTTAACTAGGAGTAATAGGTGTATGTTTAGGCACTTTCATCTTCCCTACTCATGAGGTTTGTGTTGACTTACATTTCTTGAAACAAGGCATTTATTTAGAAAAAAGAAGAAATAAATTTTAGTTTATAATTTTATTCAGTAAAAACTTGCTTTCTTCATGTCTAGGATATTATTGTTACTCGCAAGAAATCATGTAGATTCTGAGGAGGGACTCGACTGCATGGCACATAAGAAACACAAGGCTATTAGATCTTTGACAATATTTGCTGCAAGGGCATGAATTAACTAGGTTTCTGCACATTTTGATACGTTGACATGGTAGGCTAAAAGAACTGCTATAAAGTTTATTTTCTTTCTGCATATGTTCATATGGTTTTCTAAATTGATAGCATAGATTTTATGTAATGAGTTTTCAATACCTTACATTTTCATCTTAAATTACCATGGTTTTTTTTTGGGCTGAACTTAATCGTAATTAGTAAATTCTGAGATTTGGTCATATACAAGTCCATTTAGGTTTGCCATACATTTTACCAAGACTGCCAGTTCACTTTATGTTTTAACTTCGAATTTTTTGAACATGAAATGAATTTTCATTATCATGCACAACTACCTGCATGAAGCTTATGAATTGCCTGCATCTGCTTCTTCTGTTAGCTCCATTCATAATTTCATCCTTCAATATTAATGACCATCTTCCTCTTAGAATCTTATGCCCTCCACTTGTTTTTCATTATTATCTTTTGTGCTAGGTATCTTTTTGGCATATTGAGTGCCATTCTTAAACAGCAACTTTAAGTTGGATTGGTTTATGTATTTATTTTTATGATGATTTATTGAATTCTTTCTCTCTGTTAGTTGGTTTTTTTGCTATTCACTTAATTGTCTATGTATTAGTGCTACATATTAGGTGTTTCTTTGAGGTCTAGAATGCCAATTTTTATTTCATATTCATTGTCCTGAAATAAATGTTTTCTACTCGATATCGTCTTTCTTCTTCTTCTCTTCTTCTTCCTCTTCTTTTTGTATGGTTAGTGCAGGCTATGCAATTTGTTCTTTCTGGAATAACATGGGTTTATTCTCATTGAAATTACTAGATAATATTGGTCAGATTCCTTTGTCGCATTTTTCATTTTTCTTTCTATTTTTAAAATCTTAGTTCTGAACGTCATTTGTTAAAACTATTTTTTTTTTCATTTGGAGGAAACAATGTTAATAAGTAATTGCCAGGTTAATTTATCGATAGGAATATATCTTCCTTGTAGTTTTTGGTTTGCTTCAATTTGGAATTTCTTGCATAGCAGGAAGAAGATTTGGATGGGGAGTTTCTTGTCCAGCCAATTCCTCAACAAGAACGGTCAGGAGGAAGAGGAGGAAGAAGCGAAATCGATGCCTGCAACGAAGAAGATGAAGATGAAGTGGACGATACAGAACAATATCACCTGAGCAATGTGGTCGCCCCGCCGCAGCCTTCTTCCCTGCTTCAGCCTTCTTCTCCGCTGCAGCCAAACAAGAGGAGAAGAGACGAAGACAGGGATGACACTGTTGACGAGGGCTTGAGGTCATCAAAGCACCACTGATAGTTCTCTCAGGTACATGGATGCTAAGTAGGAAGAAGCAGCAAAGTAAAAATGGTGGGGAAGGCATCTCAGTTTTTTCCCAAGTGTTTGTGTTCTAGTCTAGGAGAACCTTGTTGATCTTTGGAGGGAAGATGAGTAAGTTAAGTTTGTATCCTGGTTTCCCTCCACCACATTCAAAAGTTTGTTAGTAGGCATTGTCAGCACATGGTTTCCAATTCGGCAGTTAAGAGTCATATATTTTTTTTCAAATGACAGTTAGTGTATACATATGGGAGGGAGGAGGCATATTTGAATTTCTCCCTCCAAATGGCAGTAGTTTGAAATGGACCAATTAGCCGTTGCAATGAGGTATAGGCAGTAGTCACTCCCATTTCTTTGGTTTGGTTTTGTTTTCATTTGGTTTTTGCTTTTGCAGGTTTCCGGGATGATGCACTGTGGAATATGTAGGACTGGTACATTGATTTATTGGTATTGTGTGTGTGTGTGTGTGTGTGTGTTTTGTGTTTGGTGGTCTACAGCTGATCCGTTGGGAATCTGCTCTTTTGAATAAAATAGTGGTGGTGATGATGTGTGGGATGACGTGTTGCCCATTGATTATTTTCCTATTAGACTAGTGGCCAGCTCCTATGTGGGTTCTCATCACCGCCGGGTCAAATGTGCCTATCCATATTTCATCATGAGCAGTTGAATATTAGTAGCAGCGCTATTCATCTCACCTCACCTGTCAGTGATGAGATGTGGATTTGAGCTGGGTGACAGCTAAGGCATTGAGAGCTAAGAATAAGGGGGGTCCTAACTTAATTTGGCAGAGTAGACCTCAGCCTCACCTAACCTTTTATATTTGGACCGGGCTGTTCGGTCTATTTTGTGGTGCGCTGCAACCTAACTTTGAAGGGATAGGATGGGCCTAATGATAATATTCCAATTTGGAAATGTTCTCCTCCGAAAGATGAATTTCCTATCCGTCATTGCCTATTAGTCAAATGTTTAAAAAGCTCCTAGTTCATGTTAGGATTGTGATTTCTAGAACCATTGTGTTTTGGTTTAGAATTAGTTAATTATTTAGAATTATCCTGAATAATTAAGTTCTTTTTTTGTTGGTTTTGTTAGGATTGTGATTAGATAATGCTATGAGTTATCTTAAATAACTAATTAGCTTATTTTTAGAATTCACTACTTTTACAGATAAGACCTGTGGCACCAAATTTCTATCCTAAATAACTAATTAGTTTATGTATAAATCACTGGTTATTTAGGATTAGTGTTTTGCTATATAAATGCATAACTTTGTGCTTATTCTAAATAACGTCATTGTGCTCTTATGAATGTTGTGTAGCCACTAATAGTTTGAGAAAAAGAAAGAAAAAGAGTTTTTGAAGAAGAGGAAGGTTTTCTTCTAAGGTTATCTTGGGTTGTGATCTCTACGATTTTTTTTGGATTCTCTTTGCATACTTTCACTTGTTTATGGTAGGGTTCATCCCCCCTTCTACATATTTTGACATGGGACTAAATATAAAGCAAACATTAGAAATGTACAAGTCTCACTACCTCACAAGTTAGAGCATAAATGTCAATAGTGTGCAAGTTTGGGAAAAAAATAGTTTAAGGCCTTGGTGAGAACGCCATCTACTATATCTTCTGGTCTAATCTGTACAGATAGCAGTCACAAAACACACGTACGGAATGTCGTACATTATCTCCTAGTCATTTACATGTCGAACATCGTATTTCAAAACACTTAGATAAGGAGCAGTTTCTTTTGTTTCAATCTATACTTAGTTGTCATGCCATATTGGCTTGTGTTTTATTTGTTTCACTTTACCTGACAGGCAATGATTGTCGTATTTACCTGTTACACTCTACTTATCATACCATGATCCTAGTTTTACTTGCTTCATTATGTATTCCATTGCTATTACTTATTTTATAGTCTCTACCATGTATTTGTAACTGCTTTCATTGAATTATACTCGTTCCATTCTTACTGGATAATTTTTTTTTGGTGACTTGCTATTACTACATGATGGACCTTGGTTGGAGATAGAGATACTTTTGGAGGCCAATCTTAGAGCGTAGATAGTTTAGCAATTTCATAAATTTGAAGTCTAGCGGATTTGTTCCTGAATTGTAATCTAATTGTACATTGAGGCTTTTGGAAATTAAATAGTTGTTGTGAATGAGCAAAGATGATTTTGTGTTAAATATTGTGTATTAAGTTTGATGATTGTCATTGAGTTCTAGATAGTATACTACCGCTGATGCTGCGGCGTAGGCTGAACTTGGCCACGTACTTGTATCCCAAAAGTGGGAGCAGGTTGTGACAACCGTGCTCCCACATGTCGGCGACACGCAAAAAGCCATTCGAGAGCTACAAACTCGCTTGGATTCCAAGAACAACCAAGAAAAGCTCCAGATGCTTGGGATCAGGTAACCGTACCCTCCCGAGTGGGACAAAGTGGTCTGCCCGTCCAAGTACAAACTGGTGTCGCTATTGCCCTTCGACGGGAGGAAGTCCCCTCGCTAATTCCTCAGTAACTTCGAGTCCCAGACGGTACATTTACCAAAGAATGACGCATTGCTCACCAAGCTATTCGTCGAAGCTTTGACCGATGTCGCTTTCGAGTGGTTTTGAAGCCTCCTAGATGACTACATCTTTACCTTCGAAGATCTGGAGAGGTTGTTCCTTGCTAGGTTCTACGAAAGTGGTATGGACATGACCATGTCAACACTCATCTCCACTGAACAAGGGGAAAGAGAGCCTGCACACGCCTACATCGAGTGCTTCACGAAACTAGCTTTGAAGTTGTCAGCCGGTATCCCGGAGGTCGTGCTTATGGACACGTGTCGGAACAATCTCCTACAGGTGGTGAAGTTCTGTATGGGCACGACGCAGTGCGACCAATTGTCAACATTCATTGTGAATGTTTACATTACCGATAAGAATCCCGCAACATCCCACTACCGGGACTCGCGATACCAGGCACTGATGACAGGGGAGGAGACCCCCGAACGTCAGCAACAACAGCCGTATCAGCAAAGGGAAGGAGTCCCTTGTTGTTAACATATCCAAGGGATCGACCTAGCCCAGGCAACAGGCCTCGGACAACCCCAAACCAAAGGAGACATTCTCCTTCAATGATGATGACGTCATTGACATATTTAACATCCTGATAAAAAGCAACAAGCTTTAGTTGCCCAACGTCAGAAGGCCCGAGAAAGCAGGCCAGATAAGTGATCCCAAGTACTGCATGTTCCATCAGCATGTGCATCATCCTACCAAGGACTGTTACATACTAAAGAGGAAGATTCAACAGCTTATAGAATCCAAAGTTATCACCCTCCACTCCGACGAGAAATAGGTTCAACATGGTATCATTGTAGTTCAATGACTTTCCGGTGATGGAAGTCCAAGATGGTGTTCTTCCGATACTGAGAGCAACCATGGAGGTCGTCAACCTTCCCCCAGCCCGCAATCAAGGGTTGGTTCCTCTCACTAACCTGTGTGGTGAAGTCATGTGGGTTCACCCAGACATTGTGCGAGAAATGGAGCGAGAAGAAGTGTCTTCAGCCTCCACACCAAAGCAAAGGAGAAATAAATGCAAACCATGCCACATTGTGAGCACCTTAACCAACGAGGCATTGGCCGGAGTAACAAGGTCTACCAAGGGCTACCTCCGACTTACAATCCTGTTCAGGAAGATGCTCCTCCCCCTTATCCTGTCGTCCCAACACCAGCCGCGCAGGCCACTCAGGAAGACGGACTGTCAAAACTGGTACCAACGAAAAAAGCTAAGCAAAATGAGGTCTGATTCGACAAGTTGTTGAAGAAAGGTTCTCCTTAGGGACTTGACAAGCCCTGAAACTTTGACACATTGGCCCAGCTTGCCAATACTCCAGCGAGGTTGTCCCTCTTTGAGCTCCTTCGTCTCTCCAAAGAGACGAGCGACGCGATGAGTAAGGCATTGCTACATGCCGACGTATTTGGCTCAGGTCGATGAGCCCGACAATGATCCCTCCGTCTGTCCTTGTTGTCACAGTGCAACGGAGAAGATCCCAAACATAACCTTCTCCAAGGAGGACATGCTGCTCAAGGATAATGGGCATGATAGGTCCTTATATACACTTGCTATATATGGGCTATCAAGGTGGATCGCATACATATCGATCCAGGGTCTTCACTCAACATCATCCCCAGGAATCTGCTCCAACTCTTGGGGATCCCTATGCACAGACTGGCGGTAACCAATACCACCATTCTGGGCTTTAATGTCGGAAGGAGTCCACACTCTTGAAAAGATCCGTCTCAAGTGCCAGATTGGTGATCTTCGGACATAGGTGACATGCTACGTCATTGATGTCGATGTGTCCTACAACGTCTTGCTTGGGCGTTCCTGGATACACGAGAACATGATTGTAGCTTCCACCCTCCACAAATGTTTCAAGTATGTAGACGGTGAGGGGGTGGTTCACACCGAGTTTGCCGACATCGACCTATTCAAAGGGATCGAGACGTACTACTCCAATGCGGTGCTATATCAACAGTCGAAACCCGAAGATGGAGGAAATGATGCTGATGACAAAGCAGAAGCTGAAGCCGACTCAGCTTCTGAGGGTCCCCTAGTGATCCACCTAAAAGGTCATGTCAACCCCCGATACAATGCTGAAGAGCCTTTTGTGATCGACCTCCGCAAACCGGCTCGTACAGCATGAATAGAGCAACCTTTAGTAATCAATCTTGGTCATTCAAAAGGAATTTCGCTCAACAAACTTCCCTGTGAGGCCAACTTGGTCCAACTCACAACTGGGGCCAAGACTGATGATCCGCTGGTGGAATGCATGACGACCCAACCCAATGTCACCTCCCTTGGCGATGTTATTCCCGAGGATAAAATACTCTACTTTCTGAATAAAGGGTTTCCTTTGAACTATCCCAAGGATTCTCGGTCTGCTACAAGACATGTGGATACTCTCTATTCCTTAAGGCATGGCCTGAGTCTATACCTATGTATTCCAGTAACAATAGCCTTTGCTAGAAACCAGCTCTTTCTATATGATGGTTGTTGCTTCAAAGTTTCAGCAAGGAAACGCAACGACAAGCCCATCCTCTTTGGCAGGGTGGAAGGTCACCAGGTTCGTCTCAATTTCGACCAAATCTACGAGGATACCGCTAAAATGCAACTTTACCGTTATAGCCAACAAGCAAAGGACCTCATCCAGAAGATGGGTACGACCTGAAAAGTAACAAGGGACTCAACTTTAGCAAAGGCCGGCATCTTCCATTACGTCACTTCGCTCCAAAAGGTAAACCAAAAACCTATTACCAGTGCACTTGTCATGGGCTGGGATATGTTACTTCTCCAACAATACATGAGAGTTCAGAAGCCGAGGCCAGGGCACATTCCCACTCCTTTGAGTCTTCTACTTGGGATTCCGACCAAAGTCTCAAAGATTGGTTCAAGCAAACCTTGTCTGTCAACATGGTGTCATTTGTCCAAGTTGAGAAAGGTAATGGATAGCTCGAACCCTTCAAGGTTGAACCATGTGCCCAAATAATGGACTCTTAGTGGGAGTTAAGGTTTGAACAACGGGAACCTCCCACCGAAGACGAAGTCGTCCAAATAGATTTAGGAGATGAGTCAGCTCCTAAACCAATCTTCATTAACCAAAGTCCACCTGAGGAAGATAAGCAATCTCTTATACAGCTTATAAGAGAATACATCGATTTCTTCACCTGAAGCTATAAAGACATGCCAGGTCCGGACCCAAAGATAGCAATGCATTGAGTTAACATATTGTCGACTGCCAAACCTGTAAAGCAACAACAACGATGGTTTCATCCAGATGTCATGGAAGCCATAAAAGCCGAAGTTAGAAAGTTGACAGCGAGCAGTTTCGTTCGTGAAGAACAACATCTCAACTAGGTAGGTAATATTGTCCCGATCTTGAAAAAGAACGAAAATATTCAAGTCTGTATAGACTTTCGGGATCTCAACGCAGCTTGTCCGAAGGACGAGTTCTCTCTTCCGATTACTGATGTTATGATCGACAACACTTGTGGCTTCGAGCGAATGTCCTTCATGGATGGGTTCTTCGACTACAACCAGATCAAGATATCCCCGGATGATGAAAAGCACACTTCATTCCGAACACCGACGGGGGTATAATATTAAACGATAATGTTCTTCGGGTTAAAGAATGCAAGTGCGACATATCAGCGAGCTATGAGCACAATATTCCACAAACATCTGCACAAAAGGGTGGAATGCTACGTGGACGACATAGTCGTCAAAAGTCGTTCAAAGGAAGATACCTTCAATAATTAAGAACGGTGTTCGAACTCATGCACACCCACCAACTCAAGATAAATCCAACCAAGTCCTTCTTGGGGGATTCCAGTAGCAAGTTCCTGGGGTTTGTCATAACCTCGAAGGGCATCCATATTGATCCTGAAAAAATCAAATCCATCCTAGAAATGCGCCTTCCAAGGAACCTAAAGGAGCTTTCGGGACTACAGAGCAGAGTGGAATTCATCAGGAGGTTCATATCCAACCTCTCCAGACGGTGCGAACCGTTCACCCAGCCGATGAAGAAAGGAGTTTCCTTCGTCTGGACCGAAGAGTGCCAGTAAGCATTCGACGATATTGAAAGATATCTCACCAATCACCCCGTATTGGTGGCCCCAGTAATAGGGAAGCCTTTCTTGTTATACATCCGTGCAATAGAACCCTCTCTCGACGTGCTGCTAGTCCAGAAGTGTGATCAAGGCCACAAGCAAGCTGTGTATTACCTCAGCCGAATAATGATCGGTGCGGAGCTCATGTACACTCCCATATAAAAAGAATGCCTTGTTCTGATATTCGTAATACAGAAGACGCATCGCTATGTGACGGGACAGACTATCCATTTCATCTTAAGGGTCAATACCCTCTGAGTCCTGATAACCAAACCAAGCTCACTCAACTCCCACCTGACAACCTGGGCTATGCTACTGTCTCTATATGACATGGTATTTATACTCCACAAGGCAGTTAAAGGCCAAGCACTTTCCGATTTTCTGGCAGCTTACCCGGTGCCAGAAATCTCCAAGCTCTACGAGGAGATCCCAGACGAAGTATTGGAGTCAAATATGATGACGGAAGAAGTTGTCTAGCACATGTTCATTGATAGTGCCTCAAGGACAGGGCCCAAGACAATATTGTCGCAGGAGTGGGTGTTGTTCTTGTATCCCCTCTGACAACCTCGTCATCCATTGCGCATACTCACTGATGGAACCATGCTCTAACATTGTGGCAGAATACAACGCTCTACTCATCGGAATCCACTTAGCGCAACAGTTGGGGGTAGACTACCTGGAAGCTCATGGTGATTCTAAGCAGATAGTTAGTCAAGTTCGAGGAGAGTATGACGTTCGACATTGTAGAATCATGGAAAAATCTACACCATGCGCCAAATGCAGCGCAAGTCATGCATATTCATGCGCTAAGCATAACCCCAAGTCCTGCGGATTCACGTGCCAGGGGCAGCCAAGGCCATGTGCAGTCATACGCTGAAGACAACTAAATCTATGCGCTAAAGGCAGTCAAAGCCATGCTAAATATAGCCATGCTAAATATAGCCATGCTCCAACATCAGTGCAACAAAGGTCCCATGCGGCAACACCCCCAATACCCTCATGCGGTAGTATTTCCATGCGACAGTATTTCCAAATACTGGAGTTACTGTGCAGCCAGGATCTTCAAGCAGTCCACAGTGTTCTAATGCGCCAGTGTGCCCATACGCCAATATTTATCATGCGCCAATATGCGTTGGAGTTATTATACGACAATGCTTCTATTCTTAACCGCCAAGGTCTTCGAATAACCAAGGCATGACACGTGTCACGTGGATTATGGGTACCAGCAACCCCATATCTTGAATTGCCACGTGTCAGCCACATCATGACATACGCCTATGTACGGTAGCATGAGGTCCGCGCACGCATGCGAATGCATGGTCCCTTGAAGGCTATAAGTAGGCGTCTCCCACACATTAAAAAGAGAGAGAGGAGAGATGAGAAGGAGCCTAGAGACAACCGAAGAGGGATATCAATTGAGTCGCATACTCAATTTCCTGAAGGCCTTGCCATTCTCTTTCGTCGGATCGTCAACGGAGTAAAGAAGTTGACAGCAGACTTGATCTCCACCTTTATTCTTTTTTGTACTCAGAAATTTATGCATTAAAGTTTATTTTGTACATTGTTTTGTTCTATACCAATTAATATAAAAGTTCGTTCAACTTTTTCTTTATTTTTTGCGGTGTTGACAAAAATGGCGACTCTTCTGGGGAAGAACTTCTCCTCCAAAGGGAAGTTTGTGATGCAGTCCGACGAAAGCAAGCTGGGTTCAACCCAAAGAATGCTGGTGGTTCGCTTCGACCAACAGGCGTTCGAAGAGATGTTGGACAAGCCAAGATCTGCATCGAGGTCCGCAAGACCTCGCAAGACGTGGGTCGCCAAGGCCGCTATGCCGCACCCACAGTCCGCAAAAGATGCGCTTCTAACCTCTGTTGTTGGGATGCGCATCTAGTCAACGCATATCCTCTCTCCATCTCCGAAGCCACTCTCAAGAGGCGTGTTTGCGGCCAAATGCATGGATGAAATGATGCGCCATATCAGAAGATGGGCGCATGAAGCCTTCTGCAAGTGACAAGGCCGAAGGGAAAAGCCCGTCCTCCACAGGATCTCCTACGGCACCAATATGGATTCTCTATACTATGCACCTGTGACCGCTGGTTTGAAGAATTCCAAACAAACTCGAGCCATGCATGTTCGAGGGGCTGCGCATGCAGTCCACCAAAAGCATGCGCCGTTGATTGTCATGCACGTTGCTGGTGGAAAATCGTATAAAGCGGACCCAGACACTCATGTGCTAGATGTGGGTCAACCCTCCAAGTCTTCCCAAAATCACTTGGGCGCCATAGATGCACTTGAACCAAGTCGGGGAGCACAAATACTGTGACGACAGACCCATGCGCCCAGTTTGGCTGTGCGCATAAAGTGGGTCCATCTCACAACAAGTCTTCCATAAATGATCCGAATGCAGTCTCTAAGCAAGAATTGGGCCAGGGAGAAAACTATTCATGATCACAGCCATGTGCAAGGTTTGACCAAGCCACAAAATTGATGTGAAATTGAAGTTTCCATCGTCTGATTTGCGCAACGTAATTAGTCACAGATGCAAGACGAGAGAAATGACTCATACACATGAAGTGTCCCCTCCCGGGCACACTTGTACAAGAATCATTATCAACTGCTGTTGTAATGAAACAACAGTTCCTCCAACCAAACAGTCGATATTTTAGCGATTGCAACCCGCGACACCAATCCGACAGAGTCCCAAGAAACAAGTTCACAAAGAGGAGAAGGAATTACTTCTCGCCTTATGCTACTCAACATGGAGGTTTCATTCTACGAAGAAGATATCAAAAAAGTAGAACTTGTCCAACCCGACGGTCTCTACCAATACATCAAGGAACCAACCACGGGGTAGTAAGCTAGTACCAGCCGTGGGGGTGTTCCATGGCACAAGTTCGAGGACGAAAGTTGGGGGTAGCAATCTTCCGGTGTTCCACACCAACCCATCATTCTAAGAAGACAATGAATTTCAAGAAACGGACGATAACCTACCCGAGGCTACCCAAGCCGTCCCGGGTGGTACAGTCACCAAGGCTAGAGGTAGCCACCCCCTAGACTCCGAAGATGACGCAACAATGCCTTCCTTCCCTCAAGACAACGAAGCTCAGGAGTCAGGGGAAAAAGTGAAGCTTCGATAGTTCCATCCATCTCTTCCCATGTAATTCCTATATACATGGCAAAAGACAATCAAGCCTCTAGTGATCAACAACGTCTTGAGGTGATTGAAGCAATGATGCAAGGTATGAGTGCCTCGATGCAAACTCTGACTCAAACTGTCCTGGACCTCAGGGCAAGTATAGTCCCACAACTACCAAGGATATCGGAGCAAGCATGCCAAGAACTGGGAAATAATGGAGAGTCAAGTACGATCGCTCCCGCTCCTATCACGGTGGCCAATTACGCCTTGCTGCGATCATATGCTCCATTGTCATCTGACGACGCTCAAGACACAATCCGGGAAGTCAGGGAACTGCAAGCTTGTTTTGATTCGATGAGTAACCTAGACACGCTTCAGAAACTCGGGATATGACAACCTTATCCTCCCAAGTAGAAAAATGTGGTATACCCGTCCAAGTACAAGCCACACTCGATGATCCCATTCGACAGAAAGACATCTCCTCGTTAGTACATGAATTACATTGATTCAACGACGAGATATCTACCTCGGGACGACATACTCCTTACTAAGATCTTCGTTGAAACTCTAACTGGAGTAGCCTACGACTGGTTTGTAGTCTCTCGGACAACTGTATTTTATCGTTCAAAGATCTTCGACGCCTCTTCATCGTTCGATTCTACGACGGTGGAATGGATATGACTATGAGGTCCCTCATGGACATAGTTCAAAGAGAAAAGGAACCTGTCCGAGAGTACATAGAATGGTTCAGGAAGGCAGCACTGAAACTGCTCATGGGCATCCCTGATAGCCATTTGATGGACACTTGCAGAAAGAATTTGCTATATACGGTAAAACTATGGACAACTTCAGTCCCGCTTTAGGATTGGACGACGTTCATCATAAGCGCTGTCGTCGCAGAGAAAAATGCAAAATACGTCCATCTGCTGGGAGTGCAACTCCCCACCAGCAACGACAGAGGTAAAGAGCCCCTTCAACAATAACATCAGCACTATTGACCGTGACAATAAAGGAAAGCAAGCTCTCACTGTCAATGTGTCCAAAAGTTTTGCCGTGACTACTCAAAGGCTGAAAGAAGCACCCAAGCCAAAGATAACTTACTCGTTCGACAATGATGATGTCATCAAGATTTTTTATGTACTGATGAAAGGTAACAAACTCCAGCTACCTGACATCAAACGAACATATAAGGCAGATCATGCCGACATCCCTAAATACTCTTACTACCATCAATTCATCCATCATCTAATACGAGATTACTACGTGTTGAAGAGGCAAATCTAATGGCTGCTAGACTCCAAATTTATCACCTTAGACTTTGAAGACAAGTCAGTCATTGCAAACAATGTCTCCTTGAAATTCGGCAATTTTCCAGCGATAGAAGCCCAAGACGGTGTTATCCCGATACCTAAGACAACCATGGAGGTCGTTAACCTCCCTCCAGCTCGAGTAGCCGGGTTGGTACCACTTACCACTCCGTGAGGCAAAGTCATGTAGGTTTACCCAGACATCATCCCAGATGTGATATAACAAGCAGCTCCTCCGGCTGCCAAATCTAAAGGAAAGAAGACCAGGTCCCATTACACGGTCTCTCCATCGACTGATGAAGCCTTAGCTGGGGTAACCAGGTCAGGGAAAAACTACATACAAGACTACGATACGACTCCAGATGATAGTACACCTTCGACCACCGTACCCACAACTCCAGTAGCTCCTGAGCCATGTCCATCCCAACCTCATGTAGTAGATAGGCAGAAGCAGAAAAAGGTTCACTTTGACAAACCTTTGAGAAAATTCATAGCTCATGGGCTGGAAAAGGCTTACAAATTTGACATATTATCACAGCTTGCCAATATCCCAGCGAAGTTATCACTTTTTGAGCTCATTCGTCTCTCCGAAGAGACTCATGATGCCCTGAGTAAGGCATTATAGAATGTCGACTCCTATCTCGTCCAAGTAAAGCCATCGGCCGAGGACCCCATTCCATGTTCCTACTGCAATAATATGATAAAGGAAATCCCAAATATCACGTTCTTACAACAAGACATGCTACTGAAAAATAACATGCATGATAAACCCTTGTATTATAAAGGGTATATCGGTGTCATCAAGGTAGACTGGATGTACATTGATCCAGGATTATCTCTCAGCATCATCCCTCAAAGTCTGCTCCAGACCTTATTGATCCCCATGCATCGGTTGACAGCAACCAACACGACCATCAGTGGATTCAATGCAGGGAGGAGTTATCCTATGGGGAAGATTCGCTTGAAATGTCAAATAGGTGAAATCCGAACAGAGGTGACTTGCTACGTCATCGATGTGGATGTGTCCTACAACGTTCTCCTGTGGTATCCTTGGATACATGAGTACATGATCGTACCATCAACTCTCCACCAATGCCTGAAATATGTTGACAAAAATGGCGTCGTCAAGATAGAATTTGCCGATGTTGATCCTTTTAAATGAGTCAAAGCCTACTACTCCGAATCGATCATGTATAAATGGATCCACCTGGATAAAGGAGGCAACGATGCCGACGATGAAGTAGAGGTTGGTTCGGCTCAAGGCAAACCTCTAAGAGTCAATCTCAAAGGATGCTCCACCCACATATCTGCTCCTCTTGTGGTCAAGCTTCGCGGAAAGGATCCTGAACCTTTGGTAGTCAAGCTCCGAAGGTAGGAACTGTAAACCCCCTCAAATATTTCTATAGATAGTCTGGTATGGGTTGGAAAATTTTGGTAAACAGCAATTGAATGAGGTTTAGAGTAAGGTGGCAGATGTTTGTTTATTTTAATTAAACCCTTGGCGCGCCCTACCATTGTTGAATTATTCGGAGCCCAACATCAGCCCATAAATTCTAACGGACTATTGTACTTTTGACTTGACCCGCCAATTTAGGTACTGGACTTTTCCGTCACTCATAATCAAATCCGTTGTGCACTAAATTAATTGCACAACTTTCCGTATCCAAATTTCCATATTTAATCCCGTGTCGGACACCTGTGTCGTTACCTTCAATTTTGAGACACTAACTTAACCCGTTGAGCCGGACCAACTAAAGGGTCCAAGACTGACACCAAGCCTACACCATTTTTGACCTTTGTATCACTCCCAAATTGAGACCCCAAGTGCCCCCATTTAATTTAAAAGCGCGAGATATTTTTATTCTAATTAAATCGGGGATACCAACTTTGACTAATCCTATTTTAATCCCCATTTAATTCCAATGTCCATTTAATTAAGCTCATGCCAAACACACAACACCCCCTCACCCTACAAAACATCAAACACCAATTCTCCCATAATTTCCCATCATTTTATGTGATTGTGCAATTATCCAAACTTAAGGGGCTAAATTGCAAATATTGTGACATGTGGCACACCCTCATTGGTCAAGGCCAAATGGAGAGGCCACCATATTCTTTGACCGGTCAACATCACACCCCCCTCTCCTTTGCATTAAGAAACCATTCTCTTCATGTAAAATCTACACCACACATTTGAAATAAGCCCATCCCCACCCTCTAATCATCACACCCCTTCCTATAAAATGTCACCATCACATCCCTCTTCCCCATGCCGGCCCTAATCCCCAAAAACCTAGGAAACCTCACCCCCTCTCTCTCTTCTCCCTCTCTACACTCAACCGAACCCACTCCCATTTCTTCCTTTCTTCTTCTTATTCTTCTTCTTCCATTCTTCTTCTCCTTCCTTGGAACCGGAGCTCCGGCCAACTCAATGTTCTCCAGTGCCACCAATCCGGCGCAGCCACGAGATCCGGCCAGTTTTTCTCCCGCAACTCCGGCGAGCTCCCCTCGATAGCCACCGCCGCCATCACCCTTCTCCGGCGGCTGAACCACACCCGCATTCTCCCCTCGACATTCGGTCTGCTGTCTTCCCGCCGACGGCAGACCTCGTGCCCCGGCAACCAACCCCGGAGCTCCTCCACATCTGGCCACTTCTCTACATTCCCCGCGGCCACGAGATCTGGCGTCCAACCACATCCCTCCGACCGAGCTTCTCCATCGACGCTCCTGCCACCCTGTTGATCTACTGCCACCCCCATTACACCACCTCTCCGTCTCGACCACCGCTAGCTCCGGCGAGCATCTCCACGAACCACCCTGCTGATCACCACCACCACGAACCACCACCTCAACCCAACCACCCTATTGATCTACTGCCACCACCACCTCCAGTTTGTTCTTCGGCCAGCACAGCCCTCTCGACCACCCTACTCCGGCCATCACCCCTCCGGCCAGCGAGCCTCGTCGAGGTATACGACTCCCTCCCCCTCTCTATGTTTATATATAATGTATTTTAGGGTTTATGAAGATGTAGTGTAGTATAGTATATTTTGAGCATGTATTAATGTAGGTTTAGGTTTTGTGTTTGCATAAGAAATTATAAAATGATAAAAGATTTTCATGGGAGTTTAAGGTTTGATTTTAACTAGATGTTCTGAATATTATACATGGTGGAAAAAATGCTAAATCAATTAATGAAGGTTTAAAAATTATTTGAATAAGGACATGGAATATATATACATGATGGATGGATTTGAGGCATAAATAATGAAGTGGGGATTTAAATCACCAAATGAGATTTTTAGGTGTCGTCGTAATTAAATACAAATTGATTATTGTGGGAACAGATTTAAATTATTGAGAAATAAGATTCTTATATTTTAACATTGATGAATACTGAGGAGCACGTGTTTGATTGTGAACTAGTGTGTAGTATCAGACCATTAATCGGTAATTTGGGGACTGAAAATTTATGATGGGTTAAATTATAGTAGTACTTTTGTGATTTGGTAACGATGATATGAGATGAAAGGTTAATAATCATTAATTATATTTTTAAGGATGGTTTGATGATATGGTACAGATGACTAGTTGATTTGATGTATCGTACCAATAGTCAACCGGGGTCAACCATTTAGCGTATTGTCCCTGTGAGTTGTAGCTGAGTCTGAGCATATGTATAGATGTGTGTCACACCCCTGCTTACCGTGTGATAGATTATTGATTGGGTTTGTATCTTATCTCTAGGTACTACGAGACCTGAGGACTTGGACGTGGTACCGGATCCCCGTCATCAGCAGCCGGACGCAGACAAGTGTACCTTGCCACCCTGTATTTCAGATTAAAGATATTTATTATTTCTTTATGTACATTATGCGCTTATTTTATTTACGATCGATACTTCACGTCCGGATCACAACCGGGTGCAGACGTTCGTCGTAACATCTTAGAATGAATGTTAGATGTTCATAACACCTCGATGTACGTACCTGAGTATATCAATACCCCAGAACACACTCATACACTGTGATCGTGCCAGATTCCTGTATCATGATTTTGACATCATGACCAGAGACTGGGACGACCTTAGGGTCGCGTCTGTTGAGTTATTTTCGTGTGTCGAGACTGTTAGATAGAGGTTCAGGTTCAATGCACCATCGTTGACCGCTTGGGAAGGGGAAGACAGTTACTAGACGTTTGGGCTCCTCTGCACGCACTTATATATGTATATATAGTGATCCTATATTATAGAGTAGTTGTATCACCCGTGTGACTCTGTGCTCGGAGCTACGGTACGCCCCGTGTATCTCTGTGTTCGGAGCTATAATTTTATTTTGGACAGCCCACGCGTCGAACATTGTCTTCAAACTGTGTCACACTTAGTTGGTTATGCTAGATTACCCCGTCGTTGCACTTGTACTTTCTGTTATACTTGGCATGCTGTATTTTTGTACTTGTTACGTCCCTCTAAGGATCTGGTCCCCTGCCAGTTTTGTAGCATAGACGATTGCGGAGCATTAGAGTTGCTGATGGAGTTGCTCGTCTTGCGGGCATTATACCAGGTACTCATATCATTTCCACCGGCATTATGGTTATATTATTCTTACTGATTATTCATCTGCTGTTGTAGCCTAGTTTTTGTAGACTCATCTCTTCTCGAGTCTGTTCGAGTTTGTGTGTTATGGGGAGGCCGACTTTAGCACATATAGCTCTTTCTTGCAGACTGCTGTACATTGTGGATTGAGACATAGAGGTTTACATTTATGGGATATCTAGATAGTTCCCTTTATATTATACAGCTTATACGTATTCGAGTCAGACCAGAGTCTGGTCGAATGCGTAGCTGGCGTGTCATGTATTCCTGGTCCTACGTATTTTGGGACTGGGGCGTGACATATTTTTGTGGTGGCCCATGCAGGTCCGATTTAAATCGTCTTGGTCACCTGACTGTGCCAAGCGAGCCTGCAAATTAGGAATAGATATTATGTTTGTTGAATAGGATCTCAATCCATAATCGATTTTAAAAACTTACTTTGTATGTGATTATCGCCCTTGGACTTCTAATTTGTATTCATTCAATTTCCGTCAATATCGTTATCATTGTTTTTCATCCCCTATTATTCGGAAGACGGACGCTTGTGCCTGATGGTTCCCTCCAGAAGAAGATCGTAGCCCAGACGACAGAAGACAGAATTCGTATAACATTCTCTGAGAAGATTGTTACCCTGAGTAGGATAGATTGATAGGTTCTTTTGGATTCTAGAACTAGTATGGAAGGGTAGTAAGAGAATTGGAACCAGTAGTACCCTATTCGTACTTGAGATAGCAGTGATCTTAGAAGTACTGGGAGTTGGAAGGATTGTTGATCATGACCTAGAATAATTTATGGAAATGTATAGCCTGATGATGGAAACTAGTGGTTGTATATGATGGCAATACTAGGAACGATGATTATGAGCTAGAGGAGATAAAATTTTAGGATCTCACTTGGAAGATGATGATCTAATACTAGAAATTTTAGTATGTGCTTGGGTGACATCATTATTATAATTGCACTATGTGACCCGGAACAATAAATAACGGGAAGAAGAAATTTGAGGAATAAAATTTTTTTTTTGGGAAAATTTTTGAGGAGGAGAGAAATTATACTTTAGGCAGGGAAGAAGTTTTCTTTTTGAGGATTAGTGTGGTAAACAGAACATGAGAATTTATTTTGAGTTAAGTCTGGACGATGACACCGTCCTAGCATGGATTGGTTGAGCCAATACCACGCGACGCTAGATTGCCGACGTGGTTGCATTATTTTTGGACCACCAGGTTACCCTGAGTTGAGTTTCTTCAGGGAGCCCGAGAGCATAGTTTCCAACCTTAGCGACACACAATGCAAAGGGTGAACCAGTGTACCCTCGCATTATATCGGGTTTGAGGATGTGTTACTAGAGAATCTTTCCGGCCTGCCACCTGACAGAGAGATAGAATTTGCTATAGAGTTGACTCCAAGAGTTGAGCCGGTTATGTTTCCATCTTCAGACTAGCACCGATAGAGTTGGTTAAGTTGAAGGTCCATAGTAGAGGATCTCTTAGACAAGGGTTTCAGTCGGGCTAGTGTTTCTCCATGGGGAGTACCCATCTTAGTGTACCGAAGAAGGACGGGACGGTACGTTGCATAACGAATACAGGGCGTTAAGGGCTATAACGATAAAGAACAAGT
This sequence comes from Iris macrosiphon, assembly GCA_036927795.1. Classification (NCBI taxonomy): domain Eukaryota; kingdom Viridiplantae; phylum Streptophyta; class Magnoliopsida; order Asparagales; family Iridaceae; genus Iris; species Iris macrosiphon. The sequence goes on from JAYESA010000005.1 coordinate 135,513,989, forward strand.
ACCCTATGCCGCGCATCGATGATTTATTTGATTAGTTTAGCGGCGCATATGTATTCTCGAAGATCGATCTCAGATCAGGCTATCATCAGATCAAGGTACGGAGAGAGGATATTCCGAAAATGGCTTTTCGGACGAAGTATGGACACTATGAGTTTCTAGTCATGCCGTTTGGTTTAACCAACGCGCCAGCAGTATTTATGAACTTGATAAATAATATTTCCCACCAGTACGTAGATAAGTTCATGATGGTGTTCATCGACGTCTTGGTATATTCCGAGAACCAGGAGAAGCACGAGAGACATCTTAGGATCGTGTTGGAGACGCTGAGAAATAAGAGGATGTATGCCAAGCTCAGCAAATATGAGTTATGTTCAGATAGAATAGATAGTCTACGCATCAGGACAGCTGAGAGTTCATGAGAAGAACTATCCGACGCATGATCTAGAGCTAGCTGCAGTGATATTTGCACTAAAGCTATGGAGATACTACCTTTATGGTGAGCGTGTTGAGATTTATACAGATCATAAAAGCCTGAAGTATGTCTACACATAGAAGGAGCTCAACTCAGACAGAGGCGCTGGCTAAAATTTATGACAGATTATAATATCGAGTTGCAGTACCACCCTGGCGAGGCGAATGTAGTAGCAGATGCCTTAAGCAAAGCCCATGGCATATTTTTACGACTCATCGCCAGTTGTTAGAGGATTTTTCAGGAACTCAGGATTGAGATTGTATTGCCAGGCATGGATGGACAGATGGCCAGTCTTGAGGATTCAGTCCATATTTATTGAGAGGATCAAGGCAGCCTTGCCTACAGATACGAGATTTAGACGACTGCAAGAAAGGATAGAGGCCAACATACATACGGGACTCAGGATTCATTAAGACGGAACATTGAGGTGAGGAGATCGCCTATACGTTCCGAGTGGCGAGCTACGCCAAGAGTTGAGGACCGAGGCTCATAGCTCGATTTATTCTATTCATCCCGGAGGTACGAAGATGTACCGAGATTTGAGACAACATTTATGGTGGCATGGAATGAAGAGAGAGATTGCAAGATTCATGGCGAGATATTTGGTTTGTCAGCAAGTCAAGGCTAAACATCAGAGGACTGCAGGACTATTGTAGTTGCTTCCCATTCCCGAGTGGAAGTGGGAACACATCACCATGGACTTCATCGCAGGATTCCCGCGGAGCCCTAGCGGGAAGGATGCAGTTTGGGTTGTCACAGACAGACTCACCAAGTCTGCACATTTCTTGCCCCTCAGAGTTAGGCAGCCCACGAAGATATTAGCTGACATGTATATGAGATAGATAGTACGACTACATGGAGTGCCTGTCAGCATCGTATCGGATCGTGATTCCAGATTCACGTCACATTTTTGGGCGAAGTATGCAGGAGAGTCTAGGAACTCATCTCAAGTTCAGCACTGCATATTATCCACAGACTGATGGCCAGTCAGAGCGCACAATACAGATATTAGAGGATATGTTGAGAGCGTGCATGATTGATTTTAGAGGATCTTGGGAGGACCATCTACACTTGGTGGAATTCTCCTACAATAACAGCTACCAGGCTAGCATACAGATGACACCTTATGAGACACTGTACGACAGGAAGTGTAGGTCACCAGTATGTTGGAGTGACGTGGGAGAACGTCGGATACTTGGTCTAGAGTTAGTAACACAGACAGTGGAGAAAGTCAAGTAGATTCAGAGCCACCTGCGTGCAGCACATGACAGACAAAAATATTGGGCATATGCGCATCGCAGACCTTTGGAGTTCAAGGAAGGTGACCATGTATTTTTGAAGATATCGCCTACTCGTGGTACCATCAGATTCGGAGGCAGAGGCAAGCTGAGTCCAAGGTACATCGGACCTTTTGACATCTTGAAACGAGTTGGCGAAGTGGCTTACCATCTTGCATTGCCTCCATCATTAGAAGGAGTACATGACGTATTTCACATATCGCAGTTGAGGAGATATGTGGCAGACCCTAGCCACGTGCTTGATCATTCGGAGATTACAGTCAGGCCCAGTCTATCTTACGTAGAGCAGCCAGTTGAGATCATCGATCACAGTGAGAAGACTTTGAGAGGGCAGACTATTCGATTGGTCAGAGTTGCATGGAAGCATCATTCGCCAGGCGAGTCTACCTGGGAGCGCGAGGATTTCATTCGACAGCATTTTCCATATTTATTTGGGGAGCAAGGTATGGATTTACGTACCGTATTTGATTACTAGTTATTTTTAAATTCTCTTAGCTATTATCGTGCTTTACTTTTAATTTCGGGAACAAAATTTTTCTAAGTTGGAAATGATGTAAACCCCCTCAAATATTTCTATAGATAGTCTGGTATGGGTTAGAAAATTTTGGTAAAGCAACAATTGATTGAGGTTTAGAGTAAGGTGGCAGATGTCTGTTTATTTTAATTAAACCCTTGGCGCGCCCTACCATAGTTGAATTATTTGGAGCCCAACATCAGCCCATAAATTCCAACAGACTGTTGTACTTTTGACTTGACCCGCCAATTTAGGCACTGGACTTTTCCGTCACTCAAAATCAAATCCGTTGTGCCCTAAATTAATTGCACAACTTCCTGTATCCAAATTCCCATATTTAATCCCGTATCGGACACCTGTGTCGTTACCTTCAATTTTGAGACACCAACTTAACCCGTTGAGCCGGACCAACTAAAGGGTCCAAGACTGACACCAAGCCTACACCATTTTTGACCTTTGTGTCATTCCCAAATTGAGACCCCAAGTGCCCCCATTTAATTTAAAAGTGCGGGATATTTTTATTCTAATTAAATCGAGGATACCAACTTTGACTAATCCTATTTTAATCCCTATTTAATTCCAATGCCCATTTAATTAAGCTCATGCCAAACACACAACACCCCCTCACCCTACAAAATACCAAACACCAATTCTTCCATAATTTTTCCATTATTTTATGTGATTGTGCAATTACCCAAACTTAGGGGGCTAAATTATAAATGTTGTGACATGTGGCACACCCTCATTGGTCAAGGCCAAATGGAGAGGCCACCCTCTTCTTTGACCGATCAACATCACCCCCCCTCTCCTTTGCATGAAGAAACCATTCTCTTCATGTAAAATCTATACCACACATTTGAAATAAGCCCATCCCCACCCTCCAATCATCACACCCCTGCCTATAAAATGTCACCATCACATCCCTATTCCCCATGCCGGCCCTAATTCCCAAAAACCTAGAAAACCTCACCCCCCTCTCTCTCTCCTCCCTCTCTACACTCAACCGAACCTACTCCCATTTCTTCCTTTCTTCTTCTTCTTCTTCTTCTTCTTCTTCTTCTTCTTCTCCTTCCTTGGAACCGGAGCTCCGGCCAACTCACTGATCTCCTGCGCCACCAATTCGGTACAGCCACAAGATCCGGCCAGTTTTCCTCTCGCGACTCCGGCGAGCTCCCCTCGATAGCCACCGCCGCCATCACCCTTCTCCGGCGGCTGAACCACACCCGCATTCTCCCCTCGACATTCGGTCTGCTGTCTTCCCGCCGACGGCAGACCTCGAGCCCCGGCGACCAACCCCGGAGCTCCTCCACATCCGGCCACTTCTCTGCATTCCCCGAGGCCACAAGATTCGACGTCCAACCACATCCCTCCGGCCGAGCTTCTCCATCGACGCTCCGGCCACCCTGTTGATCTACTGCCACCCCCATTACACCACCTCTCCGTCTCGACCACCGCTAGCTCCGGCGAGCATCTCCATGAACCACCCTGCTGATCACCACCACCACGAACCACCACCTCAACCCAACCACCCTGTTGATCTACTGCCACCACCACCTCCAGTTTGTTCTCCGGCCAGCACAGCCCTCTCGACCACCCTACTCCGGCCATCACCCCTCCGGCCAGCGAGCCTCGTCGAGGTATACGACTCCCTCCCCCTCTCTATGTTTATATATAATGTATTTTAGGGTTTATGAGATGTAGTGTAGTAAATTTTGAGCATGTACTAATGTAGGTTTAGGTTTTGTGTTTGCATAAGAAATTATAAAATGATAAAAGATTTTTATGGGAGTTTAAGGTTTGATTTTAACTAGATGTTCTGAATATTATACATGGTGGAAAAAAAATGCTAAATCAATTAATGAAGGTTTAAAAATGATTTGAATAAGGACATGGAATATATATACATGATGGATGGATTTTAGGCATAAATAATGAAGTGGGGATTTAAATCACCAAATAAGATTTTTAGGTGTCGTCCTAATTAAATACAAATTGATTATTGTGGGAACAGATTTAAATTATTGAGAAATAAGATTCTTATATTTGAACATTGATGAACACTGAGGAGCACGTGTTTGATTGTGAACTAGTGTGTAGTATCAGACCATTAATCGGTAATTTGGGGACTGGAAATTAATGATGGGTTAAATTAGAGTAGTACTTTTGTGATTTGGTAACGATGATATGAGACGAAAGGTTAATAATCATTAATTATGTTTTTGAGGATGGTTTGATGATATGGTACAGATGACTAGTTGATTTGATGTATGGTACCAATAGTCAACCGGGGTCAACCATCTAGCGTATTATCCCTGTGAGTTGTAGCTGAGTCTGAGCATATGTATAGATGTGTGTCACACTCCTGCTTGCCGTGTGATAGATTATTGATTGGGTTTGTATCTTATCTCTAGGTACTACGGGACCTGAGGACTTGGACGTGGTACTGGATCCCCGTCATCAGCAGCCGGACGTAGGCAAGTGTACCTTGCCACCCTGTATTTCAGATTAAAGATATTTATTATTTCTTTATGTACATTGTGCGCATTTTTTGTTTACGATCGATACTTCGCGTCCGGATCACAACCGGGTGCAGACGTTCGTCGTAATGTCTTGGAATGAATGTTAGATGTTCGTAATACCTCAATGTACATATCTGAGTATATCGATACCCCAGGATACACTCATACACTGTGATCATGCCAGATTCCTGTATCCTGATATTAACATCATGACCAGAGACTGGGACGACCTTAGGGTCGCGTCTGTTGAGTTATTTCTATGTGTCGAGACTGTTAGATAGAGGTTCAGGTTCAGCGCACCATCGTTGACCGCTTGGGAAGGGGAAGACAGTTACTAGACATTTGGACTCCTCTGTACACGCTTATATATGCATATATAGTGATCCTGTATTCTATGAGGCATATAATGGTCAGGCTGCACCCGACATGAGGTATGGGGTGAGCTATGATGCATGTAGAGTGGGGTATGATCACATAATCTACTAATATTTCCCCATCCCCAGCTAGCACGATGGATTCCTATCATGACTCCTCATGACAGGTCTCGATGATGCTAACCCGTGTATATATAGTGTCAGAATTATGTACACTATACAACTAGAATCATAGAGATGATCGACATAATAAAAACTGTAAGAGAATGTACTCGCCTGTGGTCCTGAGTCTAAATAATCCAACAGTCCTATAGATATAATATAATAATAATATAGTATCAGTTGTTACACTAGCACATACATAAACATAATTATACTGAACTCAGAACTACGCTAGGGGTGATACTGGTCATCTAGCAGGGTCAAGTGTGCGTCTAAATGCACGAGTATCATACCCTCAAATGTTGTGCATAATCAGACAGTCAACTCACTAACACATGTCTAAGGATCTAAATCCCGTGTAACACCAACACATGTCTAAGCCAGTACGTTGGTGTACACAAGGCAGTCAATTCACTAATATTCAGGGTCACATGGTCATATATAAATATATGGGATATCCACAGTTAATACCTAGGGTCATACAACATATATATATTACAGTCCTACATAGCACTAGCAACCAGTTTCTTATGGATTATATATGCATCTCTATATGTATATATATCAAACTAATTATTATACGCACACGCATGCACACGAATTACCAGGTTCACCGACACAGGTCTTACGCCAAATAAACTGTCATGAAGCAATTGCTAATCCTAATTAATATTCACACATGCACACACACACAATCATGAAGGAAGGGCAGTCAAACCTGTATGGACATGAACGAGAGAGGGTGTATTTGATAATCGAGGGAGGTCGTTGACTGGAGGTGGCACTTCTCAGCTGCTGTCATGGTGGGGCTCGGCTCCGGCTGTCGTCAGGCGGTCGGTCAAGATCGTTGAGGAGAGTTTGCTGCTGTCGGAGTCATCGATGAAGATGACGACGGGGAGTTGGGTGCTGATGAGGTGAACCGCTGGTCCTCAGGTGGTTGTGGGTCGGCTGCTCCGGTGGAGGTCGATAGTGGGGTTGCTCGGGGTCGGGATGGTGGTGGTGTCGAGTAGGGGACGCTGGTGGTGGTGGTGGTGTTAATGGTGGCGTTGGTGTAGGTGATGAGGATGACGGAGGTCGATGATGATGGCATGGCCGGGGCTGTTGATGTCGGGGTGAGGGGAAGTCGTCGTGGTGTCAGCGGTTGGACATAGGCATTCAGGCGGTGATGGGTAATGGCAGCGGTGAGTAGGTCGGGGTGAAGTCAGGGAATGGCGTGGGGGAGATGATGATGGTGAAGGAGGCGGTGCACCCGGCTGCTGTCGGTCGGGTGATAGCGGGGGTGTCCCACGAGGCGGTCGGGGTGTAGGCGCTGTCGGGGTCGACGAGTTTACTAAGGTGGTCGGGGATGGTGGGATGAAGGTGATGGCATGAACAATAGAGGGGGGTGTAGTCGGCTAGAATTAGGTTTAGGGTTAGGGTGTTTTGTGATGTTGATAAAAATATGGGAAAAAATGTTTATATATGGGGAAAAAATCACATGTGACCGGTCAAAGAAGAGGGAAGGGGTTTCTTCATGTGTTGGGTCCAATAGGATGTGGACACCTCAATACATTTTTGCATAAAAGTCCCAATAATAGAAAAATTACACAAAAGTGGGGTTTTGGATTAAATGGGGGAAATACCATGTTTGGTGTGATATAGTGGCTAAAAAAAGTATGTGGTATTTAGTATGAGTCTTGAGGGTGTGAATGGAGATTTGGCTTGGTGTTGGGTCTAGTTTTGGATTAAGTTGGGTCCTTACACCAATTTAATTAAATTAATATAAATAGTGTTCTAAAATAAATTGGAAATACATAGGACTAAAATTTGGTAGGACACAAGTGTCATGGACGTATAAGACTCAGAATAGAATATTATCATAAATTGAGTTGTACAAAACGGGTCAAGATTGTGTCTCCAATTTTGATTGGAACGCACAACGATGCAAAGTTAGATTTATTTGGACATAAGCATAAATGTCTGTGACGAGTATTGTGCGACTAAAATAAAGCACAAAAGGGCATATTTATAAGTTACACCAAGGTCAGAATGGAAGGCTGGCATATCTAAGATAAGGGTGTGAAATCTGTTGGAAGGCAAAAGCTAGTGTAGCACTCCAAATATTGAAGCAACGATAAGGTACAATAATTAAAATAAAATTACATATTAAATATGATTCCCTAAATTTAATTTTCTAAAATGTTAATTAAATCCATAATCCTATAATTTGGTCAGAGGTCCTACTAGTAGGTTTCTAGGTCCAGTCCACTTACTCATGCATTTAAGGAACACTATAAATATATAAATATCATGCAATATATTAACACAATACTTATAATAATTAAAAAGACGAAAATACCCCTATTCTGAAATGTGGTAGTGACAGAGACCAAGGCCTGAATTATGGCAAAGGGTGACGCTTGCCATTACATTATTTTGCTCCCAAAGGCAAGCCCAAGAAGTACTACCAACAAGTCGATCATATTTGGGGTATGTTACACCTCCTACAACTCTTGAAGACTCAGGGGAAGAAGGCGAGTTGCAATCTCACTCTTTACAATCATTCACTTGGGACTCCGACACTAGAATCAGAGATATGCTTAAATAAACATTGTCTATCAACATGGCGTCAGCTGACCCAGAAGAAGACGACGAAGATTCGGTCGAGCTCTTTGAAGTAGAACCGTGGGCTCAAAAACTCGAAGCACAGTGGGAATTACAGTTTGAACAACGAGAACCTCCTATTGAAGATGAAGTGGTGTAAGTTGACTTGGGCGACGATTCTGCTTGTAAACCTATTTTCATCAGCAAAAACCTCTCCAAGGAAGAGCAAAAATCCCTTATCCAGCTGGTAAGGGAATAGATTGACTTCTTCGCATGGAGCTATTAAGATATGCTGGGCTTGGACCCTCAAATCATGATACACAAGCTTAATATTCTCCCAGACGCTAGGCCACTAAAGCAATATCAAAGGCGGTTCCGTCCAGACATTATGGACGCGATCAAATCTGATGTAAATAAGCTGATAGCAAGCGACTTTATTCTCGAAGAGCAACATCCGGAATGGGTAGCTAATATTGTTTCCGTCATCAAGAAAAATAGTAAAATTCGAGTTTGTATAGACTTTTGTAATTTGAACACGGCTTGCCCAAAGGATGAGTTCTCCCTTCCAATCACATACATGATAATTGATAACACTTGTGATTTCGAGCATATGTCCTTCATGGATGGATTCTCGGGCTATAATCAAATCAAGATATTTCCAGATGACGAGAAACATACATCATTCTGAACACTGATAGGATTATACTGTTATACAGTAATACCCTTCGGCTTAAAGAATGCGGGTGCGATATACCAACGAGCAATGAGCACCATCTTCTTTGGACACCTACACAAGACAGTCAAGTGTTATATTAATGACATTGCTGTCAAGAGCCATTTCCATGAGGACTACTTCAATGATCGAAAGATAGTGTTCGACCTGATGCAAGTGTACCAACTAAGGATGAACCCCACTAAGTCTTTTATGGGATTCTCTAACGGCAAGTTCTTAGATTTTATCATAACCTCGAAGGGTATTCATATTGACCCTGAGAAGATCAATGCTATCCTTAATATACATAATCCAAAAAACCTTTGAGAGCTACGTGGTCTGTAAAAAAGGTTAGCCTATATCAGGCGATTCATATCCAACCTCTCTGGGTGATGTCAACCCTTTACTCAGCTGATGAAGAAGGAAGTCTCATTCGTTTGGACCGAAGAATGTCAACGAGCCTTCGATGACATCAAGAACTACCTCACGAAGCCCCCATTATTGGTGGCTCCAGTCACGGTAAAACCCTTCCTGCTCTACGTAGGAGCAATAGATTACTCTTTCGGTACTTTACTAGCCCAGAAGATTGACGTAGGTCATGAGCAGGCCATGTACTATCTCAGTAGGACGATGATTAGCGTGGAATATAGATACAACCCTATCGAGAAGGAGTTCCTCGCCCTACTTTTTGCTGTTCAAAAGACTTGTCATTATTTAACTCGGCAAACAATCTATGTGATTTTGCGAGTTAGCCCCCTAAGAGTCCTCATGACTAAGCCTGGGATACTTAACTCTCGTTTAGCCATATGGACAATGCTACTATCACCTTACCACATGGTATTTGTTCCACAAAAGGCGGTTAAAGGCCAAGCATTTGTCGACTTCCTGGTAGCTCATCCGGTGCCATAAACCTTAAAGCTTTACGACGAGATTCCAGACAAAGTGTTAGAATCTAATATGGCGACAAAAGAGTCTGTATGGCGAATATTCTTGGACGATGCTTTAATAACAGGGTCCAAGGGCAGCATCATCGCTGGAGTAGGGGTAGTGTTGATTTCTCCTGATGACCTGGTCAACAATCACGCTTATTCACTCATAGATTCATATTCCAACAATGCGATAGAATATGATGCCCTAATTATTGGACTTCAGCAAGCTAAACAATTGGATGTGGAATACCTAGAGGCCTATGGTGATTCCAAACTGATATTCAGTCAGGCTCATAGCGGGTATGAAGTCCGTCATGAGGACTTACTCTCCTTCCATCAAGCGAAAGTTAACATAATTTTTACTTTCATAGGGTTCTTCATAGAGTATGTGCCACGACTGCAAAACATCGAGGCTGACGCTTTTGCTGGTCTAGCAGCTTCCTTGGCAGTCCCGATTAAGACCCATCAATTAGTTACAGTGGTCGGACAATAACTGGTCTGCCCTAAGAACAACTTATGCTTATGCCTAAGCCACTCTATGGAAACAGACGTTAACGTCAATGATTGGAGGCTCCTATTCATAGACTATGCCACCTACAGATTCCTTCTAGATGACCCAAGGGAGGCCACTTCCGTTAGAAGATGTTCCCTCCGTTTTTATTATGATACATTGTCACTACCGCTTTTCCGAAAAGGGGTATTTCTATCTTTTCCTATTATCGGTAATATTGTTAATATTGGTATTTCAAAAATTATTATATTGAATGATATTTCATAATTATTTATTTTTGGTTCATATTATATATTTATTATTATTATTATTTATTTATTGTTAGCATGTTACATTATATTTTGGACTTGTGTTAGTGGACTTAACTAGTTTAGAATTGACTCTTGCACTAATATTTATTTTAGTTAACTTGAGCCCAATATTCTAGCCCAATTCATTAAGTTAATAATTTAATTAGTCAAACCATTAGGAGTAGAAGCTTTCTTCCTTAATGAATTTCTTCATGACAAGCCCCAAGGGGTATAATAGACATAATACATTGCTTGGAGGCCAAGTAGGGGCCGACCACTATTAGAGGGAAGGTTTCTCTCTCCTCTCCTCTCATTTCTTTTTATTTAGATCTAGAATTTGTTCATCCCCAAATTTTCTCTTCCCTCCATCAAACCTACACTAAATATCTACCAAATTCCTTTCTAATTTATCTCTACTTCACCATTAGAGACTCTAGAAGCAAGGAGGAGGCAAGGATATGCAATTTGGTGGAAGGAGCATAAGTTGAAGGCTCTTGACATCCATTTGGAGGCTTGCATTGGGAATCCATCTCCCAAAAGGTATATTTTAGAATTTTCCTCCTATTTAGGTTCTAAATATGTAGTTTAATCATTAGAAACCCTCTCATGTACTAGGACTACCTATAAAAAGAAGATTTGACTACTAGGGACCCATATTTTGTAAGTTCTTATGTGTTTTGTGCCCAATTTGGAAAAAATGGAGATTGGTGCACCAAGTATTTACAATTAGTCAAATGGACTAAATTAATGTTAGATTGGTTGTGAGTGGCAAGATACGTGTCCACAATTGGATACGAGTAGGCCGTATCATGATACATTGTGACACGGGATTGAGAATTGGTATTTTTTTATAGTATTGGTTCCTTGTGTCCATATACTCATAGATCTATTATAATTAGTATATATTACTTAATTCTAGTCCTAATTTATATATTATAGATTCTTATGATATTTTAGTTAAGTTTGGAGAGGTGGAGAGTGTGTATCAAGTGGGTATAGGTAAATTTTGGTGAGATACTCACTTGTGCACATAAAGTGTTTGATGAATTGATAGTTTGTATATGTGCACACTTAGAAGTGACAGTAAGGTTAGCTTTAATGTCTGAATGAATGCCAGTATATATATATATATATATATATATATATATATATATATATATATATATATATATATATATATATATGGATATATTATAGGTTGTGTGGGTATGTGTAGTTATTTGTATGTAAAAGTGATTGGTGTTTATGTGCACAACTGTGATTGTGTTCAGGTGTGGGAGTATTTAGAGCATGAGTGTTAGAGGAAGAGGGCATGAGGTCTGAACTGAGGCCATGTATCAGTGAATGATACATGAGCAAGGGGGCTCGGGTAGACTACTATGACTGTGTTGAACTTATTGTGTGTGAGGTGGTATCTGATGCTCTTAAAATCGGGTCAAGGTGTGCAACATACTGTTAGCAGTATGTAGAAGTGTTCAATATGCAAGTGTTGTGTGTGTATAGGGTTAATTGCTAATGCATGGAAGAGGTGATCGGGTTGGGGCATGAGAAGGTCAAGGGAACAACTGCAATTTTTATTGCAAACTTGGTTCAGTCCAAGTTTGTTTGTTGATGATATAAAGCATGGGTATCATCTATACCCTATTGCAGGGCTTAAATTGGTACTCGACAAGCTTGGGGTAAAGCCAAATAATGGGTGCAGTGGCATTAAGCTTCCGTGCTTAGGAATTTAGAGCACAAACATGTGTGAGTGCAGAAGTGATGGAGGGTATCAAGTACAGGCATAGCGTAGTTACATCCAGGCGGAGAAAGTTATATCGATGTTGAGATTAAGTGCAAGTACTGCACTTGACATTGCAAACTTTTTACTTGACAACAGAGCTTGGGTACTACAACTAAAGGCAGACAGTGCACTTTTGTGCACTGTATATTAGAGGCTGGAGTTTGGTTTTTGCTCAGTTAGAAAGGGATAGGTGGTTGTCAGTGGGGAGTATAAAGGTTTGGTTTCAGCTGTGTGTATCAGAGATTTTGAACTAGTGATGGTGTGGGAGTAACCATGTATCAATAAGATACATGTGTATCCTAGTAGGTGAGTTAGTATTATGGTTAGGGTAATGTGGGTATCTATGAATGTTAAGGTATTAGTGTTAGTAGGTAAGTATATCAGTTAGTATATATATTGTATGGTGTTAGTTTCAGTTGTCAAAGTAAGTTAGTAGTATATATGGTAGTGTATGAGTATCAATTGAATTATAGATGTTAAGTTTGGGTATCTACTAGTAGTTAAGTATATGTTATTAGTTAGTTGTGATATCAGTTAGTGTAAAGTCAAGAATTTTGTATGAAATGTATCTGTTAAATTAGTATACTATTTTGAGTTAGAGTTTAAGTTAATATAGTGTCACTAGTATACATTAATTAGCTATTAGCATGATGTCAGTTAAGTGTGTACAAGCTAGTAGTGAGTGCTAGTATCAGTAAAGTATTATAGTAAGTTATTATTAGTAAATACTAATATCCGTTCGTATTGAGAGGTTAGTTGAGATTAGTAGTTAGAGGTTAGATATTAGCTAGCTAATATTATGAGTTAGTGTATTAAGTATTGGTTAGTATTAGGATTGATATTAGATACTAGTATTACCTTGAGATATGTAATGTTAAGGTATTGGTCATAACTTTAGATATTGGTGGGTATCAAGAGGGTAGTTAGATATCGATACCAAGATGGCTCAAAGCCAATGTATTCAATACTAAGTTAGTATTAGCTACTGGATAACCAGAGTTATATATATATATATATATATATATATATATATATATATATATATATATATATATATATATATATATAGTGCTATATAGTGATACTTAGTAGTTATGATACTCTAGTTACTTGTATTAGCCAAGTATAGCCTAGATAAACAAGGTATGGACCCAATAACTTGGATATAGGCTTATACAACATAGAAATAGTTAGTTTGACTTAGAGATGGCTTAAGGACCTAAAATTTAACTAGTTTAACTTGTATTCATTTCAAAACCTTGTATTAATGTAATATTCCATATATAGGTTGTGAGATACCAGTTTAGATACTGTTTGACATCCATTGCTCTGGACCACAGGCGAGTACATCTCTCTGTTAGTTTTTATTTTATGATAGTGTATATATCATTTGTTCTAGAACTGTTTACTTGATTCCAACATAGTGGCTATACGGACTAGTACTAAATGGATCCTGTCATGGGATGTTATCCCCTACCGTGTTCAGCGGGTACTCCTTCACATGTATTTCATCGTGTGTATCGGGTATTGATTATCATGTACTTTATGTACATACACTGTTCGTATTTAATGTGCTCATATTCGTGTACACACACTGCTCGTATTTAGTGTGTCCATATTCGTGTTCATAATGTATCATGATTGGATCCATAAGTATTAGTTAGGGATGGGGTAGTAGGAGTTGGTTATGTGATCAAGCCCAAGTGTATTCGTATACATGTCGATTATATATCACACGTGTAATCGAGTTACCATATTGTATCCGTGTTCAACCTAAACCGATAACATAATAAACTTGTACCCTATGGCACATTAGCTAGTATATCTACTTTCATCACTTGCGGCTATTCATATTGTCTATGCTTTACTTTCTAGTATATTACCTGTTCACTCCAGTTCATTGTCGTTTCCTATTGCTAGTTATCTTATATTCTTTTTTATTGTTTGTTATATATGCTCTATTATATTTCTAGAACTGCTTTCAGAGGTATGTACTTCGCTCCTTTTCTGATTGGATAATATTTTTCAGCGATTGTTGTGTTCTTCATTTCAAAATTTCAGAGTGATGCTATAGACATGACTGCTCTTACTCTGTGGACTTGAGGTGACTATTGTAGAGATTAGTTAGTATTTATTTTTTATACCTTGTATAGTTTTCTTCTTGTAGAATATTTTTAATTATCCTTCTTGTTCGTTCTTCTTTTAAATTATTGTGATTGAGTACATGGTAGTACTGGTTATACTAGTATGATAGATAGATAGATAGATAATGATAACCTAGACAATGTTCTATCGTCGATGTTGCGGCGTAGGCTGGACGTACCCACGTACTCGTGCCCCGATCATGCGAGTGCGGGTCGTGACATATATATACTAAGATGTTATACCATCGTTCATATGACAAGCTCCTGCTACGATGCCTATCGAACGAAGAAGCGAAACAAGTACTCCGTGAAGCTCACGATGGTGTTTGCGATGCTCACCAACCTCGTCCTAAGCTATAAGACCGCCTTCGACGTATGGGCTACTATTGGCCAATGATGGTAGCGTATGCCGTTGATTATGCAAAAAAGTACAGAATATATCAAATTTATGCTGACTTTATCCACCAACCTTTGGAGTTTCTACATCCAACCATTTTATCTTGGCCGTTCGAAGCATGGGGTATGGACATCATCGGACCGACCAGTCCACCTTCGTCTAAGGGGCACCGGTTCATCTTGGCTATCACAGATTACTTCTCTAAATGGGCGGAAGCTGTTCCACTCACAGAAGTAAAAATATACAACGTGGTTAGCTTCATAAAATATCACGTCGTTTGCCACTTTGGTTTGCCTCGCAGGATCATTCATGACAATGGTCCACAATTTGTGAGTCACGCTTCTTTCGATTTTACAATAAAAATCAAATTCAAAATGTAGCTTCGACTTACTATAACCAGCAGCAAATGGATTGGCAGAAACGTTCAACAAGACGATAATCAAGCTACTTAAAAATTTTGTTTCGTCCAACAAGTGCAATTGGAACGAGAAGCTCGACGAATGTCTATGGTCTTACCGAAAGACGGTCCGAACTCTGACAGGCAGCACGCCATTTCTTTGGTTTACGGAAGCGAAGCCGTGCTTCCTCTGAAAACCCAAATTCCATCTTTTCGGGTAGCTTTCTCCAACCAGCTAACCATTGAAGGCAATCATCGTTGGCGTTTATAAGAGTTGATGGCACTTGAGAAAAAATGTATCTTGGCTCAACAACGCATCGAGCTATATCAAGCACGACTTTTTGAACCTTTCGACAAAAAAGTAAAAGAAAGGACATTTCAGGTCGGTGATGTCGTCTTAATAGTTAGAAGACCCATGGTCATGACCCATAGGTCGATGAAAAAGTTTTAAGACAAATGGGGGGCCTTCATAGTAGAGACAGTCTACTCCAATGGCGCATACAGGCTCGCTAAGCTTAATGGTGACTTACTAATGATGCCAATCGATGATAAGTTCATGAAAAAATACTTTGCCTAGGTGTGTATTTTCGAAAAAAGAAGTGTGTATGTATTGCATTCGTTCCTTGCATTCGTTCCCTAACATGTAATCTGTCCCATCTCTGCCATATGTGATAAAAATCTGTTATCCGTACTCAGGAGTCCCGAATACGCAATGGATAATAGGTCCTCAAAAATTTTCTAAGACAAGTAGTTTACGTCCACATCACCTCTGAACTATGAGCCGTCCATGTTCCCAGTAAGATAAAAGAAAATATTCATGTCCATATTACCTCTGACTCGTTTCTTTTTATCTCTACGAAATACCTCACCGTGATTATACTCAGCTACAAGCAAACATTCTTGCCTACTGATTTTGCACCAGAAAGTCTGAACCATTGCAGATGGTGTCTCCTTCAAAATTTTCTCATAAAATTGCTCTAACCTATCATATTCATATTACCTCTGATAGGGTCTGTTTATCACAAGTTGTGATAATATACTACATCCATATTAACTCTGGTATAATATTCATAACCACGGTACGTATAACAACAAAAAATTTCTAAAAGCAAAAGCAAAATTTTTATTGATACTCAATATCATGAGTACATATGATGGAAGTCCATTACATCGAGGATTTTTATTAATATTCAAGATCATCAGTAAATTTGGAAAAGAAGGAGACCCTTCTGTGCTTCTTCTGATACCAAAGCATGAAAACCTGGTAGCTCAACGCATTCTAGGTCATCACTTTAGCAAGCTCCTTAGTGCAAACCATAATACATGGAAAAAAAATCCATACCGATGGATAACAAGGATGCTTGGAATACAAAGCTGAGCCTACAGAACCAACTCTATTGTGTGAAAGGACGCACATAGAAATCCCGGTTAGGATGTTAATTCCAATCCTGTAAACATGGCGGCCATATACGGGGAATAACTACAGTGAGCTAGGTTGGAAGACCACGAACAATCTTTCGGGTAATACATTTGTTCACCATGAACAATGGAACTTATGATATCATTCCATGCTCCATCAAGACCAGGGCGACCCAAGGAAACTCCTGCATTACAAAGTATACACATAAGTCAAAATACTTGCAATAAAGGCAGTAAAAAGGAAGATAATGGCAAATTAGAAAAAGTTACCCATGCGCAGGGACACCATGCGCACGGATTAAAAGTTTGATATATATGAACATCTCGACCACAACGCATATTACAAACACATCTCTCCAAAAGATATAGTCGCATCCATGCAGAGGGTGGTCGTGCATAGCCTTCCAGCGCATGCTCTCGATGAGCATCCTGAGACAGCTTTACCCATGCGCCTAGTGAAGGATTCTAGCCATCAGCGTATCTTCATGTCGAAGCCTTTCGGCGACGGCCATGAGCGTTAAGCCGTGGGGTTTGTCTGTGTATGTTCTTGGCAATTCTTCGCCCATGCAAAATAGACTGTACGATAGTGTCTGTGTGTTTTATGAAAGAGGAGGCACAAGTTTTCTGTTTACTTTCAGAAGTGATAGCAGAATCGTCGACCATCAGAGGCAAAGAATCGACAAAGAGCTCAACCGGACTCCCTGTGTCCGACTTTTGCAAAGGTATCTTGAGAAGGAGAAATGATTCTCTTCCCCATGGTCCCTATTTATAGGCAAATATAGCCATTAAAGCTCCCCGAGCAATGGGGCACCAAAACCACAGAATGAATCTCATATTTAATGGATGAACCCATGCCTAGGGAAGATGAAAGAGTGGGTCAACCCCATGACATGCGCTATAAATTTACCAGCTCAGGTCTCAATTGAAGACAACTCAGCACCTTCACACATGCGTCGGATATGTTATGCACCAATAAACAGATACACCAATAAAGCTGATGCGACGGATCTCCTATGTGCCTTCATTATCCATGCTTCTGTTCAAAGTATTCCAAACTTAATTTAAGTTTGAAAACTTTGAAGGGAGTATTGTAGAAGCATTTAAAAATCCATACCATATTCCAAATGCAGCCAAAGTCATGCGCAGTCATGCACTAAGCATAGCCCCAAGTCCTACGCATTCATGCGCCAGGGGCAGCCAAGGCCATGAGCAGTCATACGCTGAAGGAAGCTAAATCCATACGCTGAACGCAATCAAAGTCATGTGCCAACATTACTGCAACAAAGGTCCCATGCGGGTAACACCCCCAATACTCCCATGTGACAATATTTCCATGCGACAATATTTCTATGCGCTGGAGTTACTATGCAGCCAGGATCTTCAAGCAGTCCATATTGTTCTCATGCGTCAGTGTGCCTAACGCCAATAATCATCATGCACCATTATGCGCTTGAGTTATTATACGATAATGCTCCTATCCTTAGCCGCCAAGGTCTTCGAATAACCAAGGCATAACACGTGTCACATGGATTATGGGTACCAGCAACCCCATATCTCGAATTGCTATGTAGAAACCTTATTCGACATGCGCCTATGTACGGTATCATGAGATCCGTGCACGCATGCACATGCATGGTGCCCTGAAGGCTATAAATTATGGACGTCTTCCACACATAAAAAAATATAGAGGAGAGAGGAGAAGATGAGGAGCCCAGAGACAACCGAAGAGGGACATCAACTTAGTCACATACTCAAGTTCCCGAAGGCCTCTCCATTCTCTTTTATCGGATCGTCAACGGAGTAAAGAAGTCGACCATAGATTTGATCTCAACCGTCATACTTGCCCAGATCTATTCCTTTTTATACTCAGAAATCTACGCATTAGAGTTTCTTTTGTACCTTATTTTGTTCTACACTAATTAATACAAAAGTTCGTTCAACTTTTTCTGTATTTTTATGATGTCGATATACATGAAGACCTCGTTCCTTACCATTATGATATGCTCGACTTGGAATCCATCATCGTCGGATTCTACATCGACCATGTGCCTCGATTGTAGAATACCGAAGCAAATGCCCTAGCAAGTCTTGCAGCCTCATTGGCCACTCCACTCAGGACACAACGTTCAATCACGGTGATTGGTCAAGAATTATTTTACCCTAAAAATAATTTACACATCCTGCAAAGTCATGTAGCAGAGACGAGCCTCGACTCTTAGGATTGGAGGTTCTTCTTCATAGACTACGCAGTCTATGGAATCCTACCAGAGGACCCAAAGGAAGGAGTGTCTATCTAGAGGCATTCTCTCAGATTCTACTGTGATATAGTCACCAAAATACTACATCATTGTTCATATGACAGACTCTTGCTACTGTGCTTATCTGACACAGAAGCAAAGCAGGCACTGAATGCAGCTCACTACAGTACTTACGGGGCACACCGACCCAATCCTAAGTTACAATACTGTCTTAAACGTATGGGCTACTATTGGCCCCCACTATGGTGGCTGAAACTATAGAATACGTCAGGAAGTGTAGAGCATATCAAATCTATGTCAACTTCATTCACCAGCTATCAAAGTTCCTGCACCCAACGACTGTATCTTGGCCATTTGCAGCTAAGGGCATGGATATTATAGGTCTAATCAGCCCTCCTTCGTCAAAGGGACATTGGTTCATCTTATATATAACTAATTATTTCTCTAAATAGGCAGAATCTATATCGTTCATAGAGGTGAAGACATCCAATGTGATCAACTTCATCAAGCATCACGTCATTTATCGCTTTGGCCTGCCCCGCAGGATCATCCATGACAACCATCTATAGTTTATGAGCCACGTGTTTTATTGGTTCTGAGACAAAAACTGAATCCATATCGTGGCATTAATGGCCTATAATCTAGCAACGAATGGACTGGTAGAAGCATTCAACAAGACCATCATTAAACTTCTTAAAAAGTGTTTCGTCCAATAAATGTGACTAGAATGAGAAGCTTGGCGAATGTCTCTGGGTCAATCGCACAATTGTCCGGAATCCAACTGGCAGCATGCTATTTTCCCTGGTCTATAGGAGCGAAGCCATTCTTCCCTTATAAGTCTAGATCCCCTCCTTCAGGATCGCTCTGGTCAACGAGCTAACAACTGAAGACAACCGCCATCTGCGGTTACGAGAACTAGAAGCACTCGACAAAAAGTGTCTCCTAGCTCAATAGCGTATTGAGTCATACCAGGCATGCATCTCCAAAGCCTTTAACAAAAAGGTAAAACATAGAGTCTTCCAGGTTGGCGACCTTGTCTTGGCGGTGTAAAGACCGATGGTCATAATGCATAAAACAAAAGATAAATTTTAGCCCAAGTGGGAGGGTCCCTTCGTGGTGGACTCAGTGTATTCCAATAGAGCGTATAGAAATCTAACATTGACTTCCTTATGATGCCTATCAATGGTAAGTTCCCAAAAAATACTATGCCTAATTCTGGCATAGCGAGGCATGTGGTACCCCCACCCCAAATGGGCCACCTTAGAATGTGCAGTGTCTACATTCTTAAACTCTCCAACAGAGTTATTCAAAAATATAAATGTACAACGAGATGTTTATCCCCCACAGAAATATCTTCGAGCTATTACCTGTATCCAGGAGTCTTGAATATGCCATGGATAATAGATCCTCAAAATTCCCCTAGTAGAATAAAGTCCTCAAAATCCTACGAAACTGTCTCGTAGGTGTCACTAGGCAAATTTTTCCCCAGCGAGCAAACCTTTTCTTATAACTCAAATGCTTCATGTTTCCAAACCCCAATTGGTTTCAGGAATAATCTATGTATGATCAAATTCTCCCAACCGAATATTTCTGGAAGAGGTATATGTCCACATCACATCTGAACCATCTTCCAACAAAATCTTCTTCTCCAGTGAAACAGATCTATCCTAGGAGGGTAGTCGCTCTAAGGACCTTCTGTTCCTATTCCCCAACTGGGCTAGAGATAGTCTATGCTACAAAATAATAATGTCTCCACTACCTTTGAATTATTTCCAAGAAAAAGGTACTCTAGCCCTTACAAGATTATACTTATCTTCCATGTCCATATTAGCTCTGAGAAGATCCCCAGTGGTATGTTATCAACCTGCTATGTCCACATTATCTGAGAAGATCCCCATTGGGATGTTATTATTTTGCCACATCCATATTACCTCTGAGAAGACTTACTCAGTCTATCATGTCCATATTAGCTCTTATATCACCTCATTTCTAACTTATTATTCATACTTAGTTCTAAGCACACCATGGGTAATAAGTCCATAAAATACTCTTCCAGTAGAGTCATCTTGGCCTATCACGTCTATATCACCTCTGCTAGCATCTTGTTTCTAAATATATTATCCGTAATTAGTTATAAGTATACCATGAGCAATAAGTCCACAAAATACTCCCCCAGTGGAGTCATCTCAGTTTATCACGTCCATTTTACCTCTGATAACATCTTACTTTTAACTTATTATCCGTACTTAGTTCAAGTGCGTCATGGATTATAAGTCCATAAAAAGCTCCCTCAGTGGAGTTACCTTGATCTATCATGTTCACTTTACCTCTGATAGTCTACCCATTACTATGCCATAGTGATTGGTATGGTTATGACAAGACACATAAGTGTAGATGCCTTTACTCTTCACTTCTGTTATTAAATCCCCAATGGGTTTATATCTTTAAACATATCTATCACGTCCATATTACCTTTGATAGCATGTCATTTTCAACTTATTATCCGTATATAGATCCAAATACGTTATGGATAATAAGTCCACAAGAAGCTCCCCTAATGGAGTTACCTAGGCCTATCAAGTCTACGATATCCCTATCCACTACTCATGCCACAGTGTTTGGTATGTTACTGAGCCGCTGTTGAAACCCCTAGTGGGTTTATAACTACATAAAATTAGGACTAGATGTATTTTTGTCATTTCACTTTGGTTGCTAATTATAATAGTTTTGTTAAATTAGTGGTTAGTTTAGAATTAATTATATTTCAATTGTCATGTATAGAATATTCTATTTAGTTAGTTAGATGCCATCCATAACTAATTAAATTCCCTCCATAACCAAAATATTTTGTTCCCATTAGATTCAAAATTTAAATTAGGAAGAAGGAGTGGCAAACTTATAATTTTCAACACTCCCAAAACCTACCAAAGTGGTCGGCCCCTATTCCTCCATATTCTACTTTATTTTCCCTACCAAAAGTTTTTCTTCTTCCCTAATCTTCTTCTCCACCAAGCCACCCCAAATTTTGACCAATTCTTACTTCCAACCACTCAATTTTCTTTCCAATTTTCTTTCCATGGAGGCCTAGAGCTTTGGAGCACAAGCAGAGCTTGGAGAGAAGCCCAAGCTAGGAGGATCATGTCCAATTCATCATCTTCATATCAAAATTCGTGGATCTTCATTGGAACACAACTCCCAATAGGTAAATTCAATTTTCTCTCCCAATTTCTATGTTAGAAACCTAAACTGAACCCACAGAAACCCACCAATAGTTAGATTCAACCTTATTGGTGGTGAATTAAGTGGTAAAGAGCCTTTTCCTAATAGATCTATGTATTTTTTATGGTCAATTTGGTGGAATTATAAATTTATGTCTACCAAGTATTTGTGTAGTGTTTCTAAAGAAAATTTTGTATCCAATTTAGTTTGTGCTTGTGTCCTAGTGTCCACAATTGGATACTTTATATTTGTATCATGATAAGTCATGATACGTATAGCTAGATTTGGTAATTTTTGTGTTTTGGTGCCTCTTTATGTCAATTCTCTATATATTGTATTATGTCTATTATTCTATAGATTTTATGTCAATTCTATATATATTTGGTGTTTCAATTGGTATTGTTGGTTGTTCTTTTGGTATCAATGTGTATTGGTGTTCATGAGAGAGGATTGGTATGGTATCATGGTGTATTTGGTGTTGATGAGTATTATAGGGTGTATCCTAGTTTTGAGTTATGATACTTGTGTATCATGTGATACATGAGTGTGTATGTGTATATTTGTGTGAGTATATTTGTGTTTATGTGTGTACAGAGGGGCAATATATATGATTTCATGTGTGCATGAGAGTGTGGGTATTACGGAGTATGTTAGAACAGTAGAGGGGTGAGTGTAGCCTAATTTTGTTATGACAACAACAAGATAAATCATGCCTGTGCACAACTGTGGCAAAACCTTGCTGCATATTGCTGTGTAACAATATGTGTGCTATTTCTATGGCAGTACTGCCAATCTAGTGAACTAGTGTGAGGGGGAGAAGCCATCTTTGACAACAGTAGTAGGAGATGTCATGCCCCAGTCCTAAAATACACGGGACTAGGCTACATGGCAATGACCAGCTACGTACTCAACCAGACTCCTGTCCGACTCGAATACGTATAAGCTATGCTACCTAAGTATTATAATAAAATATAGCTATGTCTATGATCCACAAGTACACAAAATATCAAGAATGAGCTACATGTGTTAAAGTCGGCCGCCTAATAACACACAAGCTCGAATAGACTCGAGAAAGATAGAATTATAATAATACGTGGTTCCAATACCTGAATGACAAGGCGATACGCATCAACAACTCCAAAAAACTTTACGTCCGCCTATGCTGCAAAACTGGCAAGAAACCATATCCTCAGAGGGACGTAACAAGGTACAATAAACAGCGTGCCAGAAGTAAAATAGTATAGCAGCACAAGGTGCTCAGGGGTATAACTACAATAACCATCTAAGTAAAACATTATAGTAGCACAAGGTTCTGAAGTTGTCCCAAAAGATAGGATGCTTCAAGTCGACTTTCTTTGTTATCCACCAATCAAGAGCAAGATCTTGTAGTTGTAATTGGACTTGATTAACTTGCTTCTCTGCTGGAATCTTAGCTACCACCATGATCGTCTCAATGTCTTGAAGCCAAGCATCCATCGTAATAGCATCGTCCGTGCCTCCGAAATAGCTCGGGTTGAGTCGACATAATCTGTATGATGTCCCATAATCTTCTTCTTCACTATCCTCCAGAGCCGTTTGCAGTTCTTGGTTTAATAAGATGTTCTGCTCCTGTTCTCGTAGCTGCTGGTGCTGCTGCACTGCTATCTGATGCTGTTGTGTAGCCACCATACCTCTGATAATTTTAACAGTGTTGGGGTATCAAGTGCTACTGGTGTTACTGGAACTGCCAGGGGTACCGAGATCTCTGGTATATGTTGCCCAACTATTAGCTCTACTCGAAGCTGATCTTGAGAAAGTACTGTCTCTTGCTGGCGCTCAATGGGATCTTGCTCTACTAGCTGTTCTACCACATCTGTTGCTCTAACAGGTGGGGAAGAGGTGCCCTTGGAGGGAAAAGACACCAAGTATTAATAATAGGACAGGAAGGATCAATGAGACAAACAGTTGATAGTTCAAGCTTGGTATCAAAGAGGACGAATTTAGGATATCAAAGGGAACAGTTTTGATTGAGTGTCACTACCATATTTTCTAGCAAGGATATTTTGGTCATTTCATAATTAGTTAAATATGTGCTTGTGGAATATTATTTATTATATTATTTATTTATTCTTAGATATTATATTTGATTTTGGACTTGTTTTAGTGGACCTAACTAGTTTAGATTAAACTCATGTACCAACATTAATTCTAGTTAGATTGAGCCCAACAATCAAGTCCATTCATTAGGAGGATGACTTAATTAGTTAAACCAATTGGATTAAAACCTTGCTTCCTTAATTAATTCCTTCATGACAAGCCCATAGGGATATTTTAGACTTTTCATACTTGCTTGCATCACAAGCAAGGGCCGGCCATAGTAGAGGGAGGAGAGAGACTCTCTCTCTCTTCATCCATTCATCTCATTTCTAGATCTAGAATTTCTTTCTTCCAAATTCTTCATTCCTACACCAAAGCTACCTATATTCCTTCCCAATTCCTTCTCTACTCACCATTGGAGGCTATTGGAACAAGGAGGAGGAAGGAGCACAAGTTGAAGGATCTTGACACTCATTTGGAGACTTTTATTGGGAATCCATCTCCCAATAGGTATAATTCAGTTTTTTATTCTAATTAGACCCTAAATCTATAGTTTAATCATTAGTAACCCTTATATATACTAAGGCTACCTATAGGAAGTGGAATTAGGTTCATAGGAGACCTATAGAGGAAGTTATGGTATATTTTATGCCAATTTTGGGGAAATTTTGAGATTGGCACATCATGTGTTTATCAATAGGTCAATTAGACCAAATTGACATGTGTTTGATTGTATTAGACTAGTATCGTATCCATAATTGGATACATGTTGGCCGTATCATGATAATTTAGCGATACGGGTTGATTTAGGGGTTTTTTTAGACACGGGGGTTTGAGCATGTCAAATTTTTATATGGACATGTAGTTTAGTAGCTAGCTCTTCGTAGTACTTCTAATTATGATTCTAGACTTGCTCGTGTCCTTCGGGATACGTTTGGTGGTATGGTGGAGCCGTATAGCAAGCGTATCATAGATTGAGTGTGATACGGGTGCGGTGCACTCCACGTGGTTATGTTTTTGCATTTAATTCATTGGACTTATGTGTAGCTATTTAAATATTGCATATGAGTTATATATATGATATATATATAGAGGCTTGGTATATATATGCAATTGGTTAGGAGTTATATGTGTATATCTATATCTATCATTAAGAGTTTTTATGCGGACTGTGGGGGATCATACCTGAGCCATAAATGGGTGAGGACATTGCCAGCAAGGTATCACTGCAACAAGTGACTGAAGCAAACATAAGTCGGGATATACAAGTGAGGGCAGTGCATAGTAGCTGTGCATTGGTACACAGCAAGAGGGTCGGGTTTGCTATGTTTGGCAGTAAGGTTTAGTAGCAGTAGCAGGATGCTGTTAGGAGTCGCGCAGTAGCACCAGAAGCAAACACTTCTATAGGCAGTAGCAGCAGCAACAAATACAACTAGGAGCAGTAGCAGCAATGCAACTAGGAGGCAGCAGCAGCAGCAGCAGCAGCAACAGTAATACCAGTAGGGGCAGCAACAGCAGCGAGGCTAATAGTAGTAGCAGCTACCATGGGGAGAGGGGGTCGGGTAATTATAGGATGGAGTCATGTAGTTAGTATTTAAGCTAGTTGTTAGTTGGAGATAAGTTTATGTGTATTAGTGATTAGAGTTAGATATTAGTAAGAAGTTAGTAATTGAGTTGTGGTTATTTGTTGTTGTGTGAGTTATATGTTAGAAGAGGGTATGTGTTAGTTATTGGTAATATATGTTAAGTAGTATTTTGTTATAAGTTATTATATAGTATAAGTTAGATATTGGTAAGTGAGGTATGATAGATACTTAATAGATGGATACATCTATAAAAATTAGCTAGTTAGTTGTCTTAGTTTGATAAGCTAGTAGGTATTACTTGTGATACCAAGGTAATTGTAGGTATTGGGTATTAGTATCATGATGATGATAGCTAGCGTGATACCGTATTGGCTCAAAACCAAGGTATCCACTTAGCATTAGTTTAGCTAGGGATACTAATATATAGTATATTTGTATAACTTATAGAATATTTTTATATAGATATATTTACGTATCTCATGATACGGTATCATACTAGTATCCTATAGCTAGCATAGCCTAGTTACGTATTGTATGGACTCAATATCCTAGAGATGGACTCATACAACCTATAAATAGCTAGTTTGATCAAGTTTGACTAGTTGACCTAGAGTTGACCTAGTTTGACTATTTTGACCTAGAAATGACTTATGACCTAGAATTTGACTAGTTTAACTTGTATTCATTCTAAAACCTTGTATTGATGTAATATTCCATATTTCGGTCTCCGAGACACCGTTTCAGACATCTTTGATACTGTTCATCGAATTTCAGGCAAGTACATTCTCTGATAGTTTTTCATTTATGATATCCTTTATGTTTCTTGTATTATTGTAGATATCCTTGATTTCTTGACACAATGGTTACACGGATTGGTATATCCGGATCTCGTCATGAGATATTATTCTTTGGTATTTATGGTGTATCTTGTGCAAGCCTTGTTCCTCGTTCTTCTTGTACATATACTGATATCGATTCTTAGAGAGACTAGCTACCTATCCAGTGAATTCCGTGTCATAATGTACCATGGTTGGATCTACTATACCAGTCAGGGCGGGGAGTGCTAGTGTAGATATATGATTATACCCTCCTAGTGCATGTCATTGTGAGTGTTGATCATACACCGCACGTATGATTAACCAGGCCCTAATTATTGTGCAAGTTCCTAAGCCGATTATATGTTGAAGCTGATACTCACTCACATAGTAGTAATATTTCTTGCTCATTTCCATGATGCTCATTTCTTATATTTAAATCCAGTATTCCTATTTTGTATATCTTTTGTAATTGTATCTTGCATCTTGTATATTTTACTCTATTTACTGTTAGATAGTTTTTATTATTATTGGAATACTTGTTAGAGGTGTACTTTGCTTCTTTCCTGACATGATATATTTTTATCAGATGACACTGAGTGGTATCATACTTACTACGGGCGTCAGGACGTAGTTGACTTAGAGCCAAAGACTTTGGCTCAGGAGAATCTTATCCCGGTTGAGACAGATGACCCAGTACCTGTCGCTCAGTAGATAGGTTATTGTACTGGATTTATCTCCAGCATTTGATATTAGTATTTTTTATATATTAGATGACTCATTGGTTATTACTTTGTCTCATGAGTTGTATTTGACTCTTCAGTTCTTTATAACATATTCGTGCGATTGTTCTATCTTATAGATCTGTGATTGAGTATTCATACTTCATTGGTGGCATTATATATCTTGATGATCATTATTGCTAGATATATAGTTTACCCAAACAACATTCTACCATCGATACTGCGGCGTAGGCTGGACGTTGTTCACCACTTATGTCCCTATACCGGGTGCGGGTCATGACATATTTTTAGTGGTGGCCCATACAGGTCTTCAAGGTTGCAATTAGTATGATTCGTAGTGGTGCTCTGATTTAAGTGCTATTACGAGCCTGTTTCAGGATATAGGCTATAGGCTGAGAATACTCAATCATATCTAGGAAATACTCTATTGTTCATTTCAACTATTCTTCCTTGATATTTATATTTGATCTTTAATTATCCTTCTTTGAGTACATTATATCATGTCCCATATTGATTCTTTCCTTTCACTTTTCCTTTAGATGCCGCCTAAGACTCGATCACAGTAGAGGGGGACACTTTCTAAGAGATCTGCGACTTCGAGAGAGCCTGAACCAATCACTTCTTCGATGATTGGCGTATCAACTCCGTTCGGGGGTCCACCTCCAACTCAGAGGATTGTTTCAACTGTGTCTGAAGGGCTTCCACCTCCACCTTCCGTGCCGATAGATGCGACTCAGGTGTTCGCATTATTTTACGAGATGTTGGAGGCTCAGAGGGCCCAGTCAGAGGCTCATCAGAGGCATAACGACTTGTTATGGCAGGGTATTGAGAGTGCTCATCAGCTTGCCCTTGTTGTAGTAGAGAGAGGAGCTCCGATCCAGCAGCAGGTTGCTCCACAGGTTGCCTAGCTACGACTGGGTAATATTCAGGACTTCAAGAAGCTGGAACCTCGGATCTTCAAAGGAATCGAGGGCATCATCTACGCTGATGATTGGCTCGAGGATATTGAGCGTCTCATGAGGGTATCTTGTCTTGCTGAGGATCTGATGGTTGAGGCAGTAAGACTTTAACTGTTCGATATTGCCCACACTTAGTTCAGGAATGAGCCACTTCTTGCTGATGTAGGGCAGTCTTGGGAGGTGTTCAAGGTCCTATTTGAGAGAAAGTTTTTTGCTTGGGCGGATAAATTAGACTTGGGGAGGCAGTTTGAGGGCCTTACTTAGGGGAGCATGTCCGTGGAGGAGTACGCCGCAGAGTTCGGTAGGCTGAGCTGATTTGCTGAATATTTGGTGAGGAAGCCAGAGGTTCGGGCTATCCATTTCCGCGAGGGTCTGAACTGGGAAGTAAAGATCCTTATTCCGTTTTTCTATGAGACGTATTTCGAGACACTTGCGGAGGCAAGTAAGGTTGAGAGGGAGTTGGGCTTGAAACCCAAGAGAGACCGTGATTCTTTTTTGGGGGCTAGTAGCAGTGCAGGGCCTGCTAAGCGTCATTATTTCCAGTCTAGGCCTTTCCAGCAATAGCACCAGAATCCATCTAGGGCGCCGATTCACCAGGAACCCCAGTAGCAGCAGAGACAATCACAGCTAGCTTCCTACCACTTTTATAGGAAGCCTGACCTTATATGGAAAGTTTGCAGGAAGAGGTTAGGAGTTTGTCTGTATTATGGTGCCGAGGGGCATCAGCTGAGAGATTGTCCTTCCAACCCTCGTCGTGCAGTTCAGGAAGTAGCTTCAGCTCCGAGAACACAGGCAAGGCCACTTGCAGTACAGCCGAGGGGGCTGCCACTTCCGACCCAATAGCAGCATTATGCCTAGCACCAGCTTCAGGGGGTGTACCTCAGGGACGAGCGTTCGCTATGACGGTCGAGGAGGCCGAGCCCACCGGAGATATTATTGCAGGTTCTGTTCTTCTTGATTCTATTTCAGCTTTAGCATTATTTGATAGTGGTGCTTCCCATAGTTTTGTATCTATTTTTTTTTTATTTGAAGCATCATTTGGTAGCTGAGTCTTTGCTTAGGACTTGCAAGATCATGACCGAGGGAGGCAATATCCTGGTTAGTGATATTTGTAAGGATCGAAGAGTTATTCTGGGAGGCCGGGATATTAGTGCGTATCTACTTGTAATACCACTTCCGATCTACGATATTATACTCAGGATAGATTGGTTGAGTAGACACCATGCTAGTATAGATTATAGAAGAGGTAGAGTTTTGTTTAGCCCGTTAGGAGAGCCGAAGTTTGAGTTTGCTAGAGGTGCTATAGAGCAAAAAAAAAGATATTATCTGTGGAGCTATTGTAGAAGACAAGGAGTTGCGGCATCATTTGATAGCATAATTCTTGGATGTGTTTCCTGAGGAATTGCCAGGATTGCCAATAGATCAAAATATTGAGTTCTCTATAGACTTGGTGCCAAGTGCGGAGCCAATTTCACAGTATGTCTATAGTGTAAACAATAGTGAGCTGATTGAGCTGAAGAAGCAAGTTGATGAATTGCAGGATAAGGGGTTTATTAGATCCAGTTCTTCACCGTGGAAAGCCTCGGTATTGTTTGTACCAAAAAGGATGGATCAGTACGTATGTGCATCGATTACAGAGCATTAAATAATCTTATTATAAAAAATAAATACATGTTGCCACGGATTGATGACCTATTCGATCAGTTGAGTGGCACCAAGGTATTTTCCAAGATAGACTTGAGATCAGGCTAACACCAGGTGAAAGTGAACCCGAAGGATATTTCGAAGACTGCTTTTAGGACTCGGTATGGCCAGTATGAGTTCATGGTGATGCCGTTTTGGTTGACTAATGCCCCAACGGTATTTATGAATTTGATGAACAAGGTGTTCCATCAGTACCTTGACAAGTTTGTGGAGGTATTCATCGATGACATACTCATATACTCGAAGACACCAGAAGAGCATGAGGAGCATTTGCGGATTGTGTTGGATGTACTGAGGAAGAAGAAGTTGTATGGAAAGCTGTCTAAGTGTGAGTTATTCCTGGACAAGGTAGAGTTCTTAGGCCATGTTGTGACTGGTGATAGAATTTTAGGGGATCCAAAGAAGATCGCAGCAGTAGAATCTTGGAAGACCCCAAGTTCAGTGGTAGATATCAAAAGTTTCTTGGATCTAGCAGGCTACTACAAGAAGTTTGTGCAAAAATTTTCAAGGATTGCCGAGCCGATGACTAGACTCACCAGAAAGGATGCAGAGTTTGTTTGGACAAAGCAGTGCCATGTTGCTTTTGAAGAATTAAAGACGAGGTTGACGTCTGCTCCTATTTTAACGTTGCCATCAGGGTCCAAAGATTTTATTAATTATAATGATGCATTGGGGAAAGGGCTGGGTTGTGTTCTTCTGCAGAATGGAAAAATGATTGCCTATTGTCACTACCCCATTTCCAGAGCAGGGTATTTTTATTTTAATTTGGTTAATTGTTTATTTATCATAAATATTTGTATTAATATTTAATTATTGGATGTATTATTTTTTTATTAGTTATTTTAGTATTTTGGCTAGCCTGGACCTATGTCAGACCCTAGTGGACCCATGCCAGACCCAACCAACACCCTTGCCAGACTTATTCATTGGCTTAGAATAGTTATTTATATTTTAATTAGCTAGTTAGAGTGATTAGGAATTTATTAGAGTGCATTTGGAAACCCCAAACCCAACCCTATTTTAGGATGACTTGAATTGGAGGGCATTTTAGTCATTTTACTAAACCCAACCCTAAACCTATTTCCTAATCCCCCCTTGGCAGATCAAAACCAGCAGCTCCCCCTCCCTTTCACTTCACTTCTTCTTCTTCTTCTTCTTCTTCTTCTTCTTCTTCTTCTTCACTCTTTTCTTCTTCTTCCTTCTTCCAAATTTCTCATCCAAGTAAGTTTTTTCATTTTTCTTCTCTTCCTTCACTTGCTTTACTCTCTAATGTAAACCCTAACCCTTTGCTTTTCCCTAACCTAGATGTGTAGAGCTTAGATATGGTGTTGGAGCTTGAGTTGGAAGCTTGGAGGCTTGGTGTGGTAAATTTGGAGCTTTTTGGAGACTTTGGCTTGGGATTCCAACTCCCAAAAGGTAAACCCTAATTTTTTCCCTTGTGATTACTCTAATATAGTGTAATTAGTAGTTTAGAACCTTCCTAGACCTTAAGGCTACCAGTGGGAGGAAGTTGGAGCTTGTTTGGATGTGTTTGGAGACTTTGGCATTATGTTTTGTGTCAATTTTGGATGAAATCCGAGATTGGCCCAATTTTTGGTGTTGCCCTAGGTTAGACAGACCTAGGTAGACGTACTTGGATGTCTTGAGGATAAGTACGTGTCCCCGTTCGGACACATGAGATCGTGTCGCGGAGATTTGAGCATTTTGGGCGATTTGGGAGTTTTCGTCGTCGTAGGTTCTATGTGCGTGCGTATTTTTACCACGGACCTAGAATCGGTGGGTTAGCATTTTTTTAGGATTTAGACATCGATTAGAACCCGTGGATAAATTTTGGGCCAATTTCGAGTAGGTTTGGTGTGCGTTTCACGAGGTTTTGCGAACCGCACACCACGTGTTCGTCGAAATGACCGAATGGCCATTTTGACTTGGTTTTTAGGTTTTGGGCTTGTGCGTGCGTTGGTTTAGCTTCGGAGAGTGTGTGCTAGAGTTTTCGAGTATATATTTATATATATATATATATGTGTGTGTTTTTTGGTATAGGGGTGAGTGTGGTTGAGTGTGTGTGTTGGTGTTTATGTATGTGTAGGTGTGTGTAGTTATATATGTGTGTTTATATATATATATATATATATATATATATATATATATGTATGTTTATGTGTGTGTTGTTGTGTGAGTGTTTGTGTGAGAGTGTGTGTGTGAGAGTGTGTGAGTGTGAGTGTGTGTTTGTGAGCGTGTGTGTGTGGATATGTGTTTGTATATATATGTATGAGTGTGTGTATATATATATATGTTTGTGTATATATGTATGAGTGTGTGTATATATATATACCTATGTGTGTTTATATAGATATGTGTGTGTGTGTACCTATATATATATATGTGTTTGTGTGTGTACATATATATATATATATATATATATATATATATATATATATATATATATATATATATATATATATATATATGGTTGTGTGTGTATATATATATATATGTATATATGTTTGGGTATATATATGTATCAGTGTGTGTGTGTGCTTGTGTGTCTTTGTGTGTGTGTGTGTGTCGAGGTGTGTGTGTGCTAGAGCGAGTGGTAGAGAGAGCGAGGGAGAGAGGTTGAGAGAGCACAACGCGTATCAGGCGCAGCAACAGCTGCAGGCGCTCAGCAGCGCAGCGGTAACGCCGCGGCAGCAGCAGAAGCTGCAGCAGGGCAGCAGCACCGCGGCAGCACACTACAGCAGCAGCAGCAGCCGCTACGGGCAGCGGCAGCGCGTTTGAACGCACCGCACGCTCGAGCCAGTTTCTTCCCCCCCTTTTTTTATATTTATGTATATATATAGATGTATACATATATTTACATAGATAGATATAGAGATAGATAGATAGAGGTATATATATAGATAGATATAAGTATGAGTATATATATATATATATATATATATATATATATATATATATATATATATATATATATATATATATATATATATATATATATATATATGTGTGTGTGTGTGTGTGTGTGTGTGTGTATGTATGGATATATATATATATATAGATACGTAGAATATATACATATGTGTCTATATATACATATTAGCCTAGATATATAGCTAGGAATATATATATATATATATATATATATATATATATATATATATATATATATATATATATATATATATATATATATGCTAGATAGCTAGCTAGTTAGTAGGTTAGAGGGGGAGTAAGGTAGGTATCTCAATACCTTGAGATACCAAGGTATTGAGGTAAGGTGAGGTAAGATATTGACGTAGCCTAATACTAAGTTTTATGTATATATATATATATATATATATATATATATATATATATATATATATATATATATATATATATATAGTTAGAGGGTAAGGTATCCGGGTAAGGTATCTCAATACCCTGAGATACCAAGGTATTGAGATAAGTTGGGTATCGGGAATGAGGTAGTTGCCTATACACTAGGTTATATATATATATATATATATATATATATATATATATATATATATATATATATATATATATATAGTTAGATATATGTTATATATATATATATTAGTATATGGTAATATATATATAGTTAGTTAGTTAACTAGTGTTAGTGAGGGGTAAGGCTTGAGTATCTCAATACCTTGAGATACTCAAGGTATTGAGCATCGGGGCAAGGTATTGAGTTTTAGCCTAGGATTGAGGTTAGAGATGCTTTTAGATATATAGTTATATATATATATATATATATATATATATATATATATATATATATATATATATATATATATATATATATATATATATATATATATATGTGCTAGTATATATTATAGAGGGTATAGGCAGGACGTATAGCGTAGGTTGAGGTATCGGATACCGAGGGTATCCGGGTATCTCAAGGAGGCGAGTTTAAGGGTTTATTAGCTTAATGACCTAGTTTTGACCTAGAATTTTAGGGGCACCTTGTCACGACCCGCACCCGAAAATTCGGGCACGAGTGCGTGGGTACGTCCAGCCTACGCCGCAGAGTCGGCGGTAGTACGCTGTCTAGGTCAATCCATATTTACTAACTAGCTCATTCACAAATAACATAGACAAGATAATAATGAGAATTGAACTTAAGATTGCAACTGAAATAAATGCGACAACAGATTCAAATGTTTTAGTACAGGATTTCAAAATGAAGTCGGGGACAAACCCGATAAATGAGATAAGAATATAAATGAAAGATAGCTACTACTAGCTACTCTGCAGCAGGGGTCTCCTGGGTGGGTTCTGGCTCCTCATAGGTAACATCAGTCCCCTCATAGGGACCATAATAAGTAGGGGCAAGATCCTCATCATCGCCTAAATCAACAGATCCAGTCAGGAAAGGAGCAAAGTACACAGTGCACAACAAGGTTAAACTAAATATTTATGACAATTAAATATTGAATATCAAGTTAAGAAACTGCATAACAGAACATCATCATCTCAGAGTTAACTGTAAACAGGAATATGAGAAACAGAAATAAATGAAACAGGAAATGAAACTACAATAGCCAGTAAGAAATATATCATGACCAGAACTATCTGTGTGAACTTGTGTTTGTTTTTAGAATACATAGTTGGCATGTAGGGGTTTATAAGGCTAATCCGGCCGTCATAAACGGCTATTAGACAATATAATCGAGATCCGGCTGATGGACAGTCGTGTACCAACAGCTATTAGACAATACAGGGGAAAGGGTAAACTCTATGTCTCCTTAGTATTCTCCCACCTGATACGAAAAACAAGACATGAACTCCAGTATTCAAGACATAAAATTCAACATTTCTAACACTAGGTGTAAACATCAAGGGTACATGTATGGCAGGGAATTAATTATCACAATATATAAAGATTAACTTGAAGTGCAGGTACTTGCCTGTTGTTTGGATCTGATTAATATTGGCTCTCGGGGGGAAATTCCAGAGATGAGTCCAAAAGCTGAAATAGACGTTACCATCATGCTCAGAAGATGTCAAATAGCTAGAAACGCCTGTCCTTGGGTCCAATTTGGAGACAAGGACAAAAATGGCAGTTCCACGAAAACTCACACGTCCGTATCGACGATGCGTACGTATCTGTGAAGACCGCACGCGACCAAGTCGTCCCGTTTGGCGGGGCGCACTCAGTTCCGGGGTGAAACAGGGTCTGGTTTTTTCCTGTTTTTGGATCGCGGTGTGCGATCACCACAGGACGCGATGCCTCGAACAGTTTATCCGGACACCGAGAGGATCATACAGGCTTCACAACGCAATTTGCGAAATTGGAAACAGAGCTACGAGGCGAAAGGGCCAAAACGGGGTCCGCCGGGGCCCGTTTTGCACCAAAAAATGTGTCCGGGTCAAAGGTCTCCAAATTCACCAAACTTAGTGTCAACAGGTCAGGAACGCTGATACGAACCCAACGGAACTTCCAGATTTGGATTCCGATGAGTCGAACACAAAATCGCCCGTCGAGCGGGGCCTGTGGGGCCCACGACACGCGATTTCGTCAACGTTCTCAGAATCGAACCAAACTTGACCCACAGGACCAGCGTATCGCTACGAGTCCGATGGCGCAAGTTTAGTCTCGATCCGACGTGTGTGCACGAAGTTAGGGTGAATTGTCGAAAAGGCGGATACGGGGCGATGTCCGCGGATACGCGTTGATTTCGGTGTGCACGCACACCCGAATCAGCTTCCACGAAAACTCACACGTTCGTATCGACGATGCGTACGTATATGTGAAGACCGCACGCGACCAAGTCGTCCCGTTTGGCGGGGCGCACTCAGTTCCGGGGTGAAACAGGGTCTAGTTTTTTCCTATTTTTGGATCGCGGTGTGCGATCACCACAGGACGCGATGCCTCGAACAGTTTGTCCGGACACCGAGAGGGTCATACAGGCTTCACAACATAATTTGCGGAATTAGAAACAGAGCTACGAGGCGAAAGTTACACGTACCTGAAGGGGACCTGAAAATTCAGGGTCGAGGTGTGTCCGACTCGTGTCGGACACGAAAATGGGAATTAGGGCTAGGGTTCCGAGAGGAAATCGGCCGTGGACGGCGGAGGGCGGCTGCTGGGCGGCCGGCGAGGGCGGGGGACGGTTCGCCGAGGGGCGGCGCGGCGTCCACGGGCGGAGCGGCGGCTCAGGGCGGCCGGCAGCGGCGGTGGGGAGCTGCTTGCTGCTGCTGCGGCTGAAGTCGGGGACGGCTGCGGCCGCTGCTGCCGGTGGGGTGGCGGTGCTGGAGGGGAGGAGGACGGCGGCGGCGGAGCTGGGGGAGAGGAGGACGGCGGCAGCGGAGCTGGGGTGGTCGACGGTGGCCGGGGAAGAAAGGGGGAGGTATTTATAGGGCTGGGAGGCGGTGGCGTGGGCCGAGGGAGGCGGCGGCCAGCGCGGGGGCGGGGGCGCATGGCCGCGGGCTGCGCGGAGGCGGGCGGAGGGTCCGGCGGAAGCGCGGGGAGCCGGTGGACGCGGGGGGGCCGGAGCGGGTCACGCGGGGGGGCTGGGTCACGGGTTTGGGTTCGGGTCGGGTTCGGGCGGACCCGACCCGACCCGTTAGGGTTTGGGCTGGGCTGGAATTAAAAGAAAAAAAAGGTAATAATAATAATAATAATAATAATAATAATAATAATAATAATAATAATAATAATATTAATAAATCAGTTAATTAAATAAATAATTAATAAATACTTTTTAGGTGTTTTAAAAATAGGTCCGGGGTCCAATAAATTCCAAAAAAATTACCCTAAGTCCAGTTTTCTATTTTACACCCAAAAATATTATTTTCATAATATTTTAATGTTATTTATTATCAAATAAAAATTATTTAATAATTAGGAACCCTGATTTTAATTACAGAAAATTCCCAGAAAATTCCAGAAAATTGTAAAAAAATCCCAATTTTAATATTTTTTGAAAATCAGGGGCTTACAACCTAGTTGGACCTAGAGTTGACCGTAGTTGCCCCGGTTGACCGCCAAAGTCAATTTTTGACCTAAAGTTGACTTTTTGGACCCAGAGTTGACTTTTTGACCCAGATTTTACCGATTTGACCCGTTTGACCTAGAACAACCTTAGAAGTTTGTTTTTAGCTATTTTATATTTGTTTAACTTTGTAGTACCCTGTTTAACCTTGCTTTTCGCAATAGATCCTTGCGATACCAGTTCGGATCGTCAGTTGCTCAGGACGTCAGGCGAGTACATTCTTTGATAGTTTCCATTATCTGAAGATTATTATGATTCAGCTTCTAGTATAGTATCATCTAATTTTCTGACAAGACACGGACTAGTATTTCTGGATTCATTTACTTACGACACGTATATTTTATGTTTCTGGCCTCTATTCTGGAATCACCTACTGGCATCACTACTGGCATCACTACAGGCATCACTTATATTTCTGGCTGGACTCATACTTGATTTACGTGTCGGGTCTTGGATTCACTTATACTAGTCGGGACGGAGAAATACTCGAGTAGACATGTAAATATTCCCAACTGGAATCACTGGAATCACCCCCTCTGGTCTAATCTGGAATGATAGCAGCCGCACACCCAGTGTGCGGTGAGCCGTACTTAACCCTAGCCGTTTACATGTCTAAACAGGTATTTCAAAGACACGAGTTCATTCTTTCTAGTCTGAACTCTATTGCATTTCTTGCTGGTCTCACTTATAGTTTTTGGACTTGACTCATTACATGTATTCTTGCTGGACTCACTACATGTTCTTGTGCACGCACGTACTCTTAGTTTAGATTTCTTGTATCTTGTAGTTATTACTATCTTGCTTCTAATATTCATACATATTTACCTTTATGCACCAGTGATATGTATATATTTCTTGTTCATACTTTATTTCCTTCACCTTGCTACTTGCTACAACTGCTTTATAGTTTTTATCATTTAACTGGAACTGCTGTTAGAGGTGTACTTGCTCCAGTCCTGACTGGACATATTTTTTCAGAAGATCCGGAGGATTGGTGTCTGACATATTATGGACCTCAGCCTGTCGATGGTGCAGACAGGGACCCCCTAGTTTAGGAGTGATTTCCGGGTTGGTAGCCGGGATCACTAGGACCTCAGTTATTGTATTTATCTGCTTTTGGTACCGGATTTGTCCCCGTTTTTGGATTGAGACCTTGTATTATATATAATTTTGGATATTGTTGTATTATTATTATTATTATTATTGTTGATGTTGTTGTTATTTTAGCAGAAGTTGTTTAGACTTTGTAGTTGTTAGACTTCTGTGTTATCTTGTCATGCTTAGATTCATGATTGAGTACTTGTGATTATCTTTATGATATTGCTCCTCCGTTTGGAGTTGAGATCTTGACAGGTATATATATTGATTGCATGAGATTGTTATCTAGATAGTAGACCTAGACAACGTTCTACCGCCGATGCTGCGGCGTAGGCTGGACGTACCCACGACTCATACCCAATTTTTTGGGTGCGGGTCGTGACACCTTTGCATCCAGACAGTTGCGTCCTCATGAGAAGAACTATCCTATCCATGATTTGGAGTTGGCAACATTCATCTTTGCCTTGAAGTTGTAGAAATACTATTTATACGGAGAGCATGTGGAGATATTCACAGACCACAAAAGCTTGAAATACGTTTTTACTTAGAAAGAGTTGAACATAAGATAGCATCGGTGGCTGCAACTAATGAAGGATTTTGATATATCTTTACAGTATCATCATGGGAAAGCCAATGTAGTTGCCGATGCCTTGAGCAGATTTTTGATAGCTATATTTTTGACGTAGGATCGATATTTGTTGGAGGATCTGGAAATCTTGGGCATTAAGCTGATAGTCCCTGGTTTTTCCATACAAATGTGGGGGTTACAGATACACTCAGAGTTGATAGACAGGATCAAGGTAGCCCAGTATGAGAATATATCTCTGAGGAGCATCATAGCTCAGGTGAGAGCAGGATTGTAGGATAATTTTACCATTGTCGAGGATGGTTCTTTGCGACATGATGCTAGATTATGTGTTCCTAGTGGGGAGCTGCATAAGGAGATATTACAGGAAGCGCATATCTTTCAGTATTCCATCCATCCAAGTGCCAATAAGATATATCGGGATATGCGAGAGAGTGTGTAGTGGTATGGCTTGAAGAGGGAGGTGGCACAGTTTGTATCCAGATACTTAGTGTGCCAGCAGGTAAAAATCGAGAGGCAGAGGCCAGGTGGATTATTTTAGCCATTATCCATTCCAGAGTGGAAGTGGGAGCACATTACTATGGATTTTATATCTGGACTTCCATAATCTTTAGGAAAAAAGACGCAATTTGGGTCATCGTTGACAGGTTGACCAAGTTGGCCCACTTTTTGCCTTTCAAGGTGGGTTTGTCTACGGAGAAGCTGGCAGAGATGTATGTGAGGTAGATCGTCAAGATATATAAAGTTTCCGTCAACATAGCCTCAGATCAGGATAGTTGTTTCACTTCTCATTTCTGGAGGAGTTTGCAGGCGAGTTTGGGCACCCAGCTCTAGTTCAGTAGTGCATATCACCCCCAAACAGATAGAAAGTCATAGAGGACCATTCAGACTCTCAAGGATATGTTGTGCACCTTTATACTGGATTTTGGTGGATCTTAGTAGGACCATCTCCATTTGGTAGAGTTTGCTTACAATAACAGCTACCAAGCTAGTATAGAGATGTCACCATTTGTGGCTCTGTACGGTCGAATATGTCGTACCCACTTGTCATGGGATGATGTTGGGGAGAGAGTTTTGCTAGGGCCAGAGATGGTTATGGATGCAACAGAGAAGGTTAAGTTGATCAGAGACAGACTTCGAATGGCACAGGACAACCATGACTTTGGGCCGATAGCCACCGGAGAGACCTTTGGAGTTTGAGGTATAGTTTTAGATTTTTTTGTTTTGTGCTTGATATTGGTTGTTTATTGTAGATTAAGTTCTTAAGATTGTATTTTGTTCTAGGTTAGTGGTATGGTGTTTCTGAGAATTTCTTTGACACGAGTCACGATTCATTTCTGTGGAGGCGGGAAGCTTAGTCCGCGATTCATCGGACCTTTCAGTATTCTCGAGAGGGTCGGTGCAGTTGCTTACAGACTAGACTTGACCCCTGCATTGGAGGGAGTGCACAACGTGTTTCACGTGTCATAGTTAAGATGATACGTAGTGGATCCTAGTCATGTATTGAATTATTTGGAGATAGATGTGGGCCCTACTCTTAGCTATCCAGATCGGCCAGTTGAGATTCTGGATCAGAGAGAGAATGTGCTGAGAAACTAGACTATTTCCATAGTACGCGTCGCATGGAAGCATTATTCTTTGGGTGAGTCTACCTGGGAGAGGGAGGATAAAATACGAGAGCGTTAACCATATTTGTTTGTACCTTAAGGGATGTTCTTTCCTGATTCTGTTTTATTTTCTGGGGGTAGTTTTGTCTTTGAATTTCGAGGAGAAAATTATTTTAAGGGGGGGGGTAGACTTATTGCTACCACATTTCTAACAAGGATATTTTGGTTATTTCATAATTAGTTAAATATGTACTTGTTGAATATTTATTTATTGTTAGATGTTATATTGATTTTGGAATTGTGTTAGTGGACCTAACTAGTTTAGATTAGACTCATGGACCAACAATAATTCTAGTTAGATTGAGCCCAAGAATCAAGCCCATTCATTAGGAGGATGACTTAATTAGTTAAACCAATTAGATTAGAACCTTCCTTCCTTAATTAATTCCTTCACGACAAGCTTATAGGGATATTTTAGACTTTTTATACTTGCTTGCGTCACAAGCAAGGGCCAGCCATAGTAGGGGGAGGAGAGAGACTCTCTCTTCACCCATTCATCTCATTTCTAGATCTAAATTTTTTTCTTCCAAATTCCTTCATCCCTACGCCAAATCCTACCCAAATTTCTTTCCAATTCCTTCTCTACTCACCATTGGAGGCTATTTGAACAAGGAGGAGGCAAGAATTTACAAGGAGGAAGGAGCACAAGTTGAAGACTCCAAATATTTATTTGGAGACTTATATTGGGAATCCATCTTTCAATAGGTATAATTCAGTTTTCTCTCTCTAATTAGACTCTAAATCTGTAGTTTAATTATTAGTAACCCTCCTATGTACTAAGGCTACCCATAGAAAGTGGAATTAGGTTCATAAGAGGCCTATGGAGGAAGTTATGGTGTATTTTGTGCCAATTTTGAGAGAATTTTGAGATTGGCACATCATGTGTTTGTCAATAGGTCAAATAGACCAAATTGACATGTGCTTGATTGTATGAGACTAGTGTCGTATCCATAATTGGATATGTGTAGGCCGTATCACGATAATTTGGCGATACGGAATAGTTTAGGGGTTTTCTTTTGACACGGGGGTTTGAGCATGTCATATTTTAACATGGGCACGTAGTTGAGTAGCTAGATGTCTATAGTACTTCTAATTATGATTCTAGACTTGCTCATGTCCTTCGGGATACGTTTGGTAGTATGATGGAGCCGTATCGCAAGCGTATCATAGATTAAGTGTGACACGGGTGCGGTGCACTACACGTGTTTGTGTTTTTTGTATTTTAATTCATTGGACTTGTGTGTAGCTATTTAAATATTGCATATGAGTTGTATATATGATAAATATATAGAGGCATGGTAAATATATGCAATTGGTTAGGAGTTATATGTGTATATCTATATCTATCATTAAGAGATTTTATGTGGACTTTGGGGGGACTTACCCGAGCCATGAATGGGTGAGGACATTGCCAGCGAGGTGTCAATGCAATACGTGACTGAAGCAAATTGAAGTCAGGATGTACAGGTGAGGGAAGTGCATAGTAGCTGTGCATTGGTGCACAGCAAGAGGGTCGGGCTTGCTGTATTTTGCAGCAAGGTTTAGTGGCAGCAGCAGTATGCTGTTAGGAGTCGGGCAGTAGCAACAATAGCAAACACTGCTAGAGGCAGTAGCAGCAGCATCAAATGCAACTAGGAGCAGTAGCAGCATCAATGCAACTAGAGGCAGCAGCAATACCAGTAGGGGCAGTAACAACAGTGAGGCTACTAGTAGTAGAAGCTACCATGGTGAGAGGGGGTCGGGTAATTATATGATGGAGTCGTGTAGTTAGTATTTAAGCTTAGTTGTTAGTTGGAGATAAGTTTATGTGTGTTAGTGATTAGAGTTAGGCATTAGTAAGAAGTTAGTAATTGAGTTATGGTTATATGTTGTTATGTGAGTTATATATTAGAAGAGGGTATGTGTTAGTTATTGGTAATATATGTTAAGTAGTATTTTGTTATAAGTTAGTATATGGTATAAGTTAGATATTGGTAGTGAGGAATGATAGATACTTAATTATATATATAGATGGATACTAGTTTGTAGTATATTTGTATAACTTATAGAATATTTTTATATAGATATATTTACGTATCTCACGATACGGTATAGTACTAGTATCCTATAACTAGTATAGCCTAGTTACAAAGTGTATGGACCCAATATCCTAGAAATGGACTCATACAACCTAGAAATAGCTAGTTTGACTAAGTTTGACTAGTTGACCTAGAGTTGACCTAGTTTGACTATTTTGACCTAGAAATGACTTATGACCTAGTGTATGTTATTGTGAGTGTTGATTATATACCACACGTATGATTAACCAGGCCCTAATCCTTGTACAAGTTCCTAAGCCGATCACATGTTGAAGCTGATACTCACTCACATAGTAGTAGTATTTTTTGCTCATTTCTATGATGCTCATTTCTTGTATTTAATTCCAGTATTCCTATTTTGTTTATCTCTTGTACTTGAATCTTGGATCTTGTATATTTCACTTTATTTACTGTTATATAGTTTTTATCATTATTGGAACTGCTGTTAGAGGTGTACTTTGCTTCTTTTCTGACTGGATATATTTTTTCCAGATGACACTGAGGAGTGGTATCCTACTCACTACGGGCCTCATGACGTAGTTGGCTTAGAGCCAGAGATTTTAGCTCAGGAGAATTTTATCCCGGTTGAGACTGACGACCCAGTACCTGTAGCGCAGTAGATAGGTTATTGTACTGGATTTTTCTTCAACATTTGATATTAGTATTTCTTTTTATATTATATGACTCATTGGTTATTACTTTGTCTCGTGAGTTTTATTTGACTCTTTAGTTCTTTATATCATATTCGTGTGATTATTCCATCTTATAGATCTGTTTGAGTATTCATGCTTCATTAGTGGAATTATATATCTTGATGATCATTATTGCTAGATAGATAGTTTATCCAAACAATGTTCTACCGCCGATGCTGCGACGTAGGTTGGACGTTGTTTACTACTCGTGTCCCTATACCGGGTGCGGGTCATGACAGACTCCTAGAACAAGATACCCCACAAGTCTGAAAGAACATACTTGTATGGGACACCACTAAAACCTTGTCATGGCCCAAAACCAGAATACTTGAGAGCAGGGAGTGACTCAGCCAACCGCACCTTACGGAATACCAAAGTAACTCGTAATATGCTAAGGTTGTCTAGAGACAAAGGGGGTGCATACTAAAATTAAGTCACCTAGGGTCAAGGATATCTATGTCTCAATCATCAACAAAGAAATAGTAAGAATGAGCATGTAAGATAAAGCAGTTAGGCGTCCCTGACGCTCCATCAGAATGATCAAGAAACAAGTTATACATGATGGTACACTAGTACATTGCTAAGAGTACATAATTGTAAGTTAGCCATGGTCTAAATAATATACAACCATGTAGAGGAACTAACATCCAGATAAATCGGCTAACAAGTGTCATCAGCTAAACACCAAAAAGGTAATACAAAATGATACTCATAGTGGGGGAGAAGAAACCCACTCAAGTTTTTTGGTGGATATCCTCCTGGTGTGCTCCATCAGTAAGATATATGACAGGATCCTCGGGCTCTGCTACTAAACCTGGCCAACCAAAACCAGTGGGGTCAGGCCCCAAGAACAAGTACCACAAAGGAGCACAAGTGAATGAAGCAAAAACCAGTAAAGTACATAAAATAGGAATCTGTGCCACAACTGTAAGCGTATGACCTTTCATCTGAGCAGTAGGACACAATTACAACCAAACAAGGACAAGAGGTATTACACTACTCTGAGACAGGGTACGACATTCCAATTATGAATACGACAAAGATACAACAGATCAATATAATCCAGAACACATATGTAACAATACAAGCTAAGATATAGGTATAATATACACTTCGGTACATGATCTATTGTGATATATTGACGCAACCCTATAACCAAACAAGGACAAGGGTTTAACCGTTGTACCACAATAGTTTGTGTCCTTAGGCTACCAGCACATACTCTTTTAAATCGGCCAATCAATCCTACAGCTTATTATGTGGAGTCCGAGTTATCTCAAAATGGATGCATAAAGAAATCCTCAGATCGAACCTTGTTCTAGAAGGGGCTAGCCGAGCCATGAATCGCCGTATAGCACGTAGTAGTATGCACCGATACCTCGTAAGGCCACCATACTAAGATCGCATAGAACACATAGTATAATATAATAGTCGAATATTGCCATCCACTAATGAGAATTTAAACAATATCCATGGGGGCCAGCCTTCACTTCCCATATAATGATTGAGGGTGGCTAGTTAAGTACGATCTCGGGATTTTGTCCCTCCCAATGCTCTACATATTTTAGGTTCCTAGTTAACCCTACGGTTAGATAGAATTATATGACGTGGTCACATGTTACTCCCTTTATATGTCGTACCATAGTACGGTCCACACTAGATACGAATTCA
Source organism: Iris macrosiphon (assembly GCA_036927795.1). NCBI lineage: Eukaryota > Viridiplantae > Streptophyta > Magnoliopsida > Asparagales > Iridaceae > Iris > Iris macrosiphon. Next base: position 135,558,655 of record JAYESA010000005.1, read on the forward strand.
CTTTGTCACTTGGCAGTTCAATATGGATTCACCCCAGCATGATGCAACAATCAATCAAGTCCTAGCCATGCTTTGCTAGTTGACCCACATACAATGTGCATGCTGGGAAATTAATATAATAATATCGCATATTGCGTAGTATATGAGATATTCTCGATGCATAATTCGAAACATGTAATCTCATAGCACGTAGCAAATTATGTCGCACCTCAGTGCATATTATAATAGGGTCGCACCTCAGTGCACCTTATAACACATGTATACTTAGCATGTAGTAATTTTATCAGAACGTATACAAAAAATCGGGTCAAATCAATAAATTTACAGTTGGTCGTATGAGCCTGATCACATTGAATCACTTAGTTAAAAATATAATCTTCTCAAATCAGGTACCAAAACTATCAATCAATTGGAAGCCTAAATTATGTAAAATCCTCAAATTAATGATTTTGCCACTGAACGTGAGTAAGGGGGAAAGTGTGAACCACTCTGGAGCAGATCCACAATCCTTAAACCAAACAAGAACCAAAATTACAGATCGTCTCCCGAGATGAACTACGCCGTCACTCTATTCAACGAAAAAAGTAAGATATAATCCACAGATCTGAGTTCGCTTAGCAGGTACTGAATCAGTATGACACTCAAATCTAGTGAGGTCAACATAATGTTATGTTATTCACATAGCCAATTCTAGTGCATAAGTTTGGTTTACTAAGTCTATTTTACTTAGAGTCACAATACAACAAGCACTGGGTTCAGCACATAAAACATAACACTCAATAAAAATATTCCATGAAACATTATCTAAGTGAAATAATAAAACGTGTACATGGGTCACTAGGGTCACATGGGCAACTAGCTATATCTGACGAATGGGATATGTCGCATGCAATGATCAAGATCACGGGCAACTGGCCATATGGAGCGGGATGCATGGGTGAGCTGCCACATGAACCAACTGGCCGCATGCAACAGGCCACCGCATGAGGCAGGTGCCACATAGGGGTCGGTGCCGCATAGCATCAAGGCAAAGTCCACTCCTTGGAACAAGTGCCAAAGTGACATGCATTAAATGCATGTCAGTGAAGTGACTAAAGTGATGGATATGACATGCCATAATGTGTCAGAAAGAAAAAAAATCATAAAAAGATGTGCCAAGGGAAAAACAAAGTTATGCGTCCAAAAGAGAAGGGACCGCATGGGGGTCAGGCTGCATAAGTCTGCTTGCCGCATAAATGCCACTTGGACTTGAAAACTTCACATTCGTTCATCATATTGGTGACATATGCGAAAAAGAGTCCAGGCAACATGAAAGCCATGCCGCATAGAACTTTCGGCTGCATAGAATGCTGGCTGCATGCGAACTTCGTCTTTTCCAGACAACAAGTTTCGGTATGGTGGAAAAGCTCCAAAATCTAAAAAATTATTTTCTCCATAAAAACTTTATTTTAACTCAGAATCAAGTGAACCAAATTCCAAAATGCTCAAAATAAAGTGCTCCATCAATCACAAAAACTATTTATCTAAAATATAATATTTTAATAGATCAAAATCTAGATAAACTTTTGGAACCCATGAAAACCTTAACTTTAAAACTCAGATCTACTCAAATCGTTCATAAAGACAAAAAACTCGAAGAACTAAAACTAATGAAAACATCAAGGAGAGCATTTTCTATCAAACATATTCTAATTTACTAATCATACAAAAAATTTGAAAAATTATGGCCTCACCACTTTGAGCAAGATGTACTTGCCTTGGTGGACTAACAAACCTCTTCCTAGAACCAAGTCTAGGGCTAGGGCTTAGGGTTCTGCCAAGGGGGAGCTCTTGAGGGAAGGAGGAAGAAGAAAGAAGAAGGGAAGTAGAAATAAGGAAGAATGAGAGAGGAGAGAGAAAACATATATATATATATATATATATATATATATATATATATATATATATATATATATATATATATATACCAAGTGGAGAAATGAGGTTAGCCCTAAGATTAAGTCATGAAACTTTCCAACCAAATCTCAACCATCCAAAATAGGTTTAGTGGTTCCAAGAGTGGACCAGGTCTGGTATCCACCCTGTATACGGGTCCTAGCATGGGTCCATGGCAATTTCCAAAGTATTCACTACTTGTCTCGGGTAGTCTCCCATAATAAATAGGAATATAATTAAATAAATACATCATAATTAACATGAATCAACATGTAAAATATATCATGAATACATCTACAAGAAATTTTTAAATATCATAAATTTAAGAATACAAAATCTGGGAACAGGCATGACAGTAACTATGATGGAAAGTGGTAGCCAAATGCTCCGAGTATGCTCTTCCCTCCTAATGTAACCTAATGTCTCATGTCTATGACGTCTCATGTCCAAAATATGCAATATCAAGACCTCTATCTAGTACATCGAGTCATACCAAGTAGTAAAGTATAGTAACTTGTCAATCATGATCCTAATACAAAATGTAGAATCCGGTCTCCATGAATATATATCAAGTACATATTCTCATAGAATGTCGTATCAAGTGTCCTAAGGTATGATATGAAAAAATATTCGCACGATCATGGCATCGTAAAGCCAACTCTAGAATCGTTACCCGACTCCGCTAACGGACGTCGGCACCCGAGTTTAAATCAGACGCGAAGTAATGACAACGGCCCTATGATGATGCAATATACCAAAACAAATAGGAAAGTAATAATATACATGTAATGTAGTAGAAACTGAATACAACATGGCAAGGTACACTTGCCTGGATCATGGGTGATCGTATGGCGATGTCCAGGTAGCGTGCACGATACGCCAACTATTCCCGAAGTGGTAGAATTCGTACAAACGCCTTCAAATACTGAAAATAATATCACCATCATTTAAAAAATAAGTAAAATATCTTCGATTAACTATCCATAAGACTAGTTTGGACACAGGAGAAAAATTGGCAGTTTCAGGTCAAAGCGGGGTCCATATATGGCCCACTTTGCACAAAAAAATGCATCGAAGAAAAAGATTCTCAAAATTTAGCAAATTTAGTACCTCCGAGTCCAGAACGATGGCACGACCACAACGAAATATCTAGAATTGGATTTCGGCGAGCCGATCATGAAATCGTTTGTCAAGTGGGACCGTAGGGCCCGTCAAACGATGTTCCTGTCAACGTTCTCAGAATCGAATCAAACTTGGGTCATGGGACCAGCGTAACACTACGAATCTGATGGCATAAGTTTCATTTTAAAATAACACACACATACAAAATATTTGTACAAATTTGGAAACGGCCGATACAGTATTTTTTGACAGATAGGGGTTGATTCTGGTGTGTACGCATGTCCAAATTAAGTTTCGTGAAAGCTCACACATCTGCGTTTACTGTACACACATTTTTATGCAATCCGCACATGACGTAGTCACCTTGTTTGGTGGTTTGACTCCTATCAAAGAATTTTAGTTTTTGAAAACATAATTTTTCTTGGTTTTGGAACTTACAGAGATTAAAGGCAAATAAAAATAAACTAAAAGAAAGGAACTAAACTTGGATATATTGTCTAAAAGTTTGTTCAGATAAATTTTGAAATTACTACATAGATTGGAAGAAATTAGAACACAAACATTGGAGTTTGTGATAGTTTAAATATTATTAAAAAATAGATTTTTTTTTCTCCAACTTTCGATCCGATTTTCTCACGATTTAAAGTAGTAAAAATTATTCTAATTGAAGGGAATTAAAGTTGGTTATGTTGTGAATATACCATTAAATATGGATCAAAAAATGAATTACCAAGGTAGGAGTAATCTGTACGGAAGATGGGGTCGTGTGGTCGTGGCTAAAAACGTGTGCACATGCGCGATTGTTTGTCCGACTATTGTGGCAGTGCAGCGACACTACGACAGCCGTGGGCAGTCGGTGGTGGTCGCTAGAGTGGAGTGGGGGTGATGGTGGCTGTAGAAGCATGAAAAATACTCTGAAACTATGCCCTCATACTCTAAGTCACATACACCAAAACACATATGCGGCAAGAGGTGCATGCGACATCTACGAGAAGCAAAGAAGTATGCGACAGAAGGCCTAGGCGCATACGAACCTGACACATGGTTTCATTTCTGTCAATCATAACACTTATGACTCCGACAACAATTAATGACTCTGAACTCCTCAATTTTGATATTGACAACAGACGTCAATGCTTACGTCACTGTCATAATTACCTTTGTCTATATACAGCTGTGCAGTGCCACGTGTACACGACAAAGCTCTTCATGCGTCAAAGCTCTCCATGCGTCAAAGATCTCTATGCATTGTAGTCCTTATACGGCCAAATATCAATGAGGCTAAGTTGCATGGGGTCCAGTCTCAATGAGGCCTAGCCCCTATGCGTTTCAGCCTTCATGTGGTCCCATGCCATCAAATATTTCTGTTATAACTAATGGGAAATCCTCAACAATCAGTGTGGGCCATGCGTCAAGTTGACCAAATCTCACACATAATATGTGGAGATCTCATCAAATAACCTATCATAACCAATGCCACGTGGCGGCCCGGCCGTGACATGCGCTCATGGTTGGAACCATATTCTGTTAAGAATGACCATACGATATCCTAAAAGACCTACGCACATAACATATGCACGTGCATAAGCTATCTACTATAGATGGCTATAAATAGCGAGGGATGTATTCCCACACAAGAGATACATACAGTGAGACATAGAAAAAAATCATACTCAAGAGCCCAATTGTTGTCTTTCGTGCCAGTGAGCTAGAGATCTAGCAAGTTTTCTTATCGTCGGACCGTCAACAGAGTAAAGGAGTCAGTTGCAGTACTCGATCTCCATCGTCATACTCCCTAAAATTTTAATTGTACCTAGATTTATTTTTTAAGGACTCTTTGTACTTTCTTTGTCTCAATATACAAAACCAAGTTAGCAACACTCATTTTTGTAACAGAACAAAAATGGATACTCTGTCGGGGACTTCTTTTTCTACTGACAAAAAGATCGTAACGCAGTCCGATACGATAAAACTGGGTTCCACCCAGAGTATGCTGGTTGTCCGCTTCGACTAGCAAGCTTTTGAGGAGATACTTTTTGAGGTCAATGCGAGCACTTCACTAAGGCTAGCAAAGCCAAATAAGACCAAAATAACTTGGGTCGCCAAGGCCAGTGTGCCTCACACAACTACGGAGCCTGCTCTCCTTGTACCTTATATCCACAACGCATCACAGGCGTCCACTCGAGTTGTCCCTGCTCTTGCAACAATCATTTCAGAGGAGAAAGCTGCTCAGCACCCAAGTTTTAGCAGAGAAAAATATTGTGATGCCAAAAACTTAAGGGCTGATGCACGGTCCATGAACTCAAAGTGAGGAGAACAGAAGAAAGATCATGTGGCGTGCAACTCCAGGTGTAGGAAGGTTGCTGCATGCGCCAAAGATGGCAAAATAGGCTCTGTCGACAGAATCTCATACGTCATCGACTCCGTCGACTCCATGTGCCACACTGAAGAAGGAAAAAAATCTGGATTCTTCATACTATGTGCCAGTGCGTGCTAGGTCGAGGAAGTATAGGGCAGTACGAGTCCACCAAGTTCAAGCAACTGCTCATATGACTGACCGCCAGCGTGTGCCACTAACTGTTATGCGTTCCCTTGATAAAAAGTTATATATGACTAACCTATATGCCCAGCTTGCTGGGACGTGTGAAATGGGCCAGCCTCAAAAGTCTTTCATTGATGTCTTGGGGGTAGTTCTTGTGTGACCCTAGGTCAGGAAGCAAAATACCACCTATACATATATGAGCTCGGTTTATCCATACGCATAACGAGGGTACAAAGGTGAATCATCCCTCGCCCAATTTGCGTGACATGATCACTCATTAGCGTAAAGTGAGAGAAACAACTAAGACATATGAGATGTCCCCTCCGGTGCACCACTGTGCCAGCTCCCAACTCTTTTTATACTAAAGTAGCTGCACCTGCAGCCAGGCATTCGGCATTCCAGTGACTGCAATAAAAAGTACCCATCCGACATTATCTCGAAAAGCAGGTATAAATACCAAAGGAGGAGGAGTTGTCCGTCGCCTCATATTGCTCTACTTGGAGATTTTCCTCTACAAAAGGAGACCGAAAGTCAAGTACCTCCAACCCTCTACTCTCAACCAGCATGTTGAGAAGGCGGGCCCAAGGAGGATGAGCAGTTATACCTATAGAAGGAATGTTCCTGGTTACCCTCATGAGGACACAATTGTCTAGGGGTGGTACTTCTACGAAGCCTGGGATGGCTCCGCAAGCTGGGGGTAGCAGTTCTTCGGTGCTCTACACTAACCCATCTTTCCAAGGAGACAGTGAATCCCAAGGGACAGACGTTGATGCTCTTAGGTTTATTCACCCTCGTCAAAATGAAGCAGCTCCCCATGCTAGGGGTAGTATTCCCTCTGAGTCGGAAGATGATGCAGCACTATCGACTTTCCCTGAGAACAACGTTGAAGGCAACTATAGAGGGGGTGAATATAGTTGTCGTCAGTAATTACCAAATAAAACTAGGAAAGTGACAAATTTAATTACCAACAACTAATTAAGCAAGCATTAAAAAATAAGTATACAAAATAATAGAAGGAAGCTTGCAAGTAAAGCAAATAAGATCAACCAAAGGATACTAAGATTTTTATACTTGTTTCCCTCGTGGAGGACTAATCTAGTCTCGAGAACTCTTGCTCGTAGTTGAATCCACTATCAAGTGAAACATAATCTTTAATCCGAAGACTAGCAACTTCTTACAACTCGTGCTTTGATCCGAAGAGCACGCTGACTTTATACTTCTCGAAAGGAAGGCGATCTTGGAAATTTTTAAGCTTTTACAACTTAAACAACTTCTAACCGACTCGAACATGGCACTTAAAAAAACTCGAAAGTTGTTGCTTTGGAGACGGTAAAGATGTTTGTTCAGAGAGAGATGAAAATAAAAGTGAATTGGTTGATTGATTGATTGATTGATTGATTATGAAGAGGGATGAAGCTCTATTCATAGGGTGCTGGGGGATCTAGTTCGGGCAGAGTTTGATCACCAACGTTCATAAATTTGAACGTTGAGCTCCTGGTCTGGTGGAAGACCAAGTTTTTAGGGTGACCAAATCAGGATGACCGAGTTCGGCCCGACTTCGGTTTGGCTCTGTCTAGAAATTTTTTAGGTATGTTTGGGCTTGTTTGGATTTTGGTCATTCAAGTATGGATTTGGGTTTTAGGCTGTTTAAAGTGGATTAAGTTACGTGGAAATGGTTGAGTCTCTATTTGCCAAGTAGGACTTGATGTACATTATTTCTTAGACATAATAAAGTGAATATTAAAGACCCAAGATAAACTGTCTTAAATCCAGGTAGCTTCTTGACTTTAGCGATGTAACAACGATATAGTGATCTTCAGTTTGTGTTTCGTATTGAGTCATACCAGATCATTATTTAGTCGATTATTAAAATCAGGTTGGATGTGACCAGTTTTGGCCAATAATTTCCTCTATTTTGATAATTAACAAACTATGATCGATATGCCAATATTCTTTACCTTGACACAGTTGAAATTTAGATAAAGACTACCCTGCAATATTGTGTGCTACTGGGCGGTATATTGTGAGGTATCATCATTTGTTTCTTCCCCTTTATCATTTGCTTAAAATAAATAGCTCCCCGTAAGAGTATAGCGTAGCAACAATGAAACAACAGCAGACAAGGGTGAAGATATACAATATCACCATTAAATGAAATAAAGAAAGTATTGCAATGTAAGTAAGCACATTAGAACCCTAAAGTAGAAGATTTCATAACCAATAAATGTACCAAAGTCAAAGACAAACTATAGATACTAGTTCAAGTCCATAACCATTAAATAAAGAGTGCATAACCTACTCAAGTACAAAGTGCATAAGTAAAATATCTATCTAGAACATCAACCCAAAGCATACTAATACTAAATCAAATCCGAGCTAGGATCATGTCCATAAGAGGTGTCATCAGCAGAACATGTAGGATCATATTAAGCCGCTGCAGGGTCAAAGTACCGCTGAATAAAAATGTTATCAACACGATATCCAACTCGATCAGGATGACAAACCAAGGGTATAGGGCCACCACTAGATGGAGCAAGTTCCATACTCCATTGAATGTCAAACAATATATTTCTGTCGCGCCCCAGTCCCAAAATACGTAGGACTAGGAACACGTAAGCATGCCAGCCGCATGTATATAGCAACTCCAATATATGGAAACCATAACACATGCGTACGCTGTATCATGAACAATAATTCAAAAGTGGTATATAACTGTCAAGTCATAGGGCATAACTAAACCTCATCCACAGAATCAAATCTAAATGAATAACCAATAACTATGTAACTAAATCTCAATATGAAATATCAAAGAATGATAGTCGGTGGAAATAAATCCACTACCAAACTAGAATATAAAAGCAAACATAATATAAGTACATCAACCAACAATCACTAAGACTCGAAGAGAAGACCTCCTCGAAATATAAGTAGCAAGTCCTGATCTGCGCATCCTACGAATACTCATGAACATCTACACCTGAAAAGGGACCAGGTCCTCAGAGGGACATAATAAGATACATAGAAGCATGCCATAAAGTAAATACTGAATAAATAAAGGGGTGTGCTAACCATCTAAGTGAATACAATTTGAGGACAACTTTGTGCGTATGGGAAAGTATCTAGACATATGCTAACGTAATTCACCAATCACCGTGACTGGCTAGTATATGCCATATATGCCCCCATAACAAGCGCACTCTGCAATATAATAACGTCCAGCTCTGAGGAGCGTGGTATCTGTGTAAGTAATAACGTCCAACGTTCTATAGAGTATTGTATCTACAAAACCATAAGTAACGTCCAACACTCTAAAGAACATGGTATCTGTATAAATATATACGTCTGTATCACTTCGAAGAATGCGGTATCTGTATAAAGGAGGTGGGTGTCCCATACGCCTACTAGTCGTCCTCCCCGCCCAATGCAAATGTACAAGTCACGAACACGACGTGGATATATCGTACTATAATGCAAGTCTCTATAAAAATAAACAACTAAGATAAATACCGTCACACGTGCTGCTCACACCGATGGCCAGTCAAATATGAAGCATGCATCCCTACATAAACTCACTTTGTGACGTGCAATGATACGTGTCAAGGCCTGGGAAGTCATACCGATAACTTCACAACTTTAGGTGGGTCCACTAGACACTAGGCCAGACACAAGTCCTAACGTCAACGCCTTCGTTGACTGCACCCGAGTCTTTCTCGGATGCGCATAATTAAATACAATATTAAAATAGTAAAACATGCAACTAAGCAATAACTGAATTTAAACAGTACAACAAGGCATGGTATACTTGCCTGGCAAGGAAGCTGCGTAGTGCCAATAACCTGCTCCTGAAGTCTCGCAGAACAATCCAATATCCTATATACATATAATATAATACAATATCAGCCATTACACTAACACATACACAACCATAATTACATTGAACTCAGAGGGTACGCTAGGGGTGACACTGGTCAACTAACAGGGTCAAATGCGGGTCTAATTACACGGGTGTCATGTCCTCACTGCTGTATAAAATCAAACAGTCAACTCACTAACACGTCTAAGCCAGTACGTCAGTGTACATAAGGTAGTCAACTCACAAGTACTCAGGGTCAACATGATCAAGGTAAATATGGGATAACCATGATTCACCTAGGGTCGTACAATATAAGTACATATAGTCATAATTAGGTTTAGCATTTAATTACATATCTCTATATCCATATATTTATTTATATATAACAACTAATATTATATGCATACGCACACACACATACGAGCACACTAGTCCTTGGGTTCACCGACACGGTCTGAACTAAACTGAACCATGACATAATACTATTCACAAGCATACATAATGAAAGGAGAGGGACATGTTTAAACCTCGAGGTTAGCATATACGACACGAGGATCGAGGGTGACTGCTGCAGGTCATCTTTGGCGAGGGTGACGGGTCCACGATGATGACGATGATGTCGATGTTGATGACGAGGGTGATAATAATTGTGATGACGAGGGTGATGGTATTGATGATGATTAAGGTGATGGTAATGGTGATGATGATGATGATGATGATTATGATGATAGGGATGATGATGATGATGATTTATGATGATGATGATGAGGTAATGATGATAGGGATGATGGTGGTGATGATGATGAGGATGATTATGGTGATGATAGGAGGATGATAATGGTGATGATGATGATATTGAAGGGATGGATGGAGGAGGAGGATGAAGGAGGGGGCTGCTCGACGCTTGGGGAGGAGGCTCGGTGGAGACGGAAGGAGAAGAACGTGGAGAAGAAGGGGACTGTAGGGAAAAAGGGATGTGGTGGCGAGTCGTGTGGGGAGTTCAGGCAGCGGAGAAGATGGTCGGGCAGGTGGTGGTGCAGGTCGAGGGGTGGAGGATGACGGCGGGGGTCGTGGGTGGGGCTGAGGGAAAATCGACTGCTGTCAGTTGCAGCCGGCAGGGGAGTCAGGCGACGGGAACGAGTCGGGTTGGCCCTGCTTAGCAGGATGTACGATCGTGGAGGGGGAGTTCATCGATGGCGAGGAAGTTCAGGCGGTGTAGGCGGAGGTTCTCTGCGGGGAGTTTGACGGAGATGGCGAGGTCGTCGTTGAGGGGGGGCAGTGAGCGGCTGTGCTCAGGGGCGCCCCGGTTGCTCAGGAGGAGACCGGAGGGAAGATGATGGTGGGGGGAGTCAGAGAATAGAGGTGGAGATGGTAATGGCATTGAGCTGCGGCGGTTCAGGCTGTGGTGTCGAGGGGGAATGGTGGGTGAGGGAGGTCGGCTCGTCGAGCTCCGGCGAGGCTACTCCGGTCGACGGGTGTGCGCAGAGAAAAAGGGGAGAAGATGAATAGTAGAGGGGAAGGGGTCGGCTAGGTATAGTTATTGTGATGGTGGTGATAAAAAAATAAAGGAAAATTGTATATATATGTATATAGAATTTTGGTTGGGTGTTGACCTAGGTAGTTGGGCCTGGTCAACATCCTCCTTGGGGTAGGCTTGGCTTCACATGGGGATGTTTGTAGGGCTAGGATTTGCACTCTTTAAAATGCATAGCTAGGATTGATGAGGGGGGTGACGTTGAGTGCTACACACTCCAAAACTCATGGGGAAAATTCACATGACCAAATAATGAATAAAAAATAGTTTCTTCATGTATTGTATCCAATGGAGTGGACACCTTAATGCAATTTTGCATAAAAGTACCCAACAATTGGGAAATTACACAAAGTTGGATTTTTGGTTTAATTAAATTAAACTTAATACCATTGGTGTTCTAAAATTAATTGGAAGTACATGGGATTAAAGTTTGGTGGGACACAAGTGTCATGGACGTAGTAGATTCAGAATAGAATATTATCAATAATTGGGTTGTACAAACTGGGTCAAGATTGTGTCTCCAATTTCGATTGGAACGAACAAGGATGAAATGTTAGATTTATTTGAATTTAAGAACGGACGTTTGTAACGAATATTGTGCGACTAAAATGAAGCACAAGATAGAGTATTTTTAAGTTACACAAAGGTCATAATGGAAGGTTGGCACGTCTAGGAAAAGTGTATAAAATTTGTTGGAAAACGAATACTAGTGTAGCGCTCCAAATATCGAAGCAACGGTAAGGTGCACAAAGTGTTACGAATATTGTAAAATTATTCTAAAACACCGTGTTCTATTTCTATTTGGATTTAATCTAGTCCTAGTCTCTCTATCTAAGCCAAGTAGGCCTAATTTTAGTTGAGGAGGTTTACAGTTTCCAATAGCATGGCCGTGCATGGTGGTTCGATAGTTAATCTCCCATAAGCGAGCATCCTCTATACGTCGACGATCGTTATCTATACGAAAACATCTCGAAGCATGGCCTGAATAGAGTCCAAAGTATCTAGTGGATCAGCAGGAGGTGGGGGATCGTCTGCTGGAATAAGAGGTGGAGGTGGAGGTGGAGGATCAGTCCTACGAGCTTTGGATATGAAAGGAGGGACATCTATGAATTGATAATCACCAAGAGGAATGCCAAAGGCAGAGAAAACCAAAGGCAAGTATATAGAATAAGAAAGATTTTATTCTTTCTTCTTTGCACTAATTATGTTGTTCAACATCGTACAAGGAAAATTGAACGGGATAATGTAATGCAAATGCTATAGAGCATCGATTTCCAAGTAGGTGATTTTATCAGATGATCCTGTCTTAGGCAGAATAGTAGAGAAAAAAAGATGTTGCAATTAATAGAATTTTTTGGTTTAAGTGCCTTGCATAAAGTATACCAGGTGGACAAGGATAAGGATCATATATCAATTCCTTGAAACTATCTAGTGTATCGTTGATATATTTGAATTCACGTGCATCGACTAGGGCATCACCATGTGGCAGAGGGAGTTGTAGAATCTCTACCAAGTCTTTGTCAATGAATTCAGTATGCAAACCACATACACGTAAATAAATCTTCTTGGAATCGTGCATGATATTGCAATAAAATATCCTAATCACTTTAAGGTAAACGCGACTTTGAGTGGAAACAAGTTCATCAAAGCAAACATCCCTAAAGTTAGACAAGAACTCATCAAAGATAGTAAAATTAATTGGTTTACCAACAAAAATATTTCTAGCACAAAAATTATCAAACCATGTCTTGGAATCATCTAAAGAGGTAAAAATATTTCCATCAAAATTACCCTCATTGGGTTGAGATGCACTAAAGAAAGAATTTAGAATCTCCTCAATTGGAGAATTGGAGGAGGAGGCTTCATCAGCTCTTCTCTTCTTCCTTGAAACTATAAGCAATGGAGAAAATAGGAGAAAAAGATATTCATACCTCGAAATAGATGGATTTATGGAAGAGATCCATAAAGTAGATCCAAAACTGAATTGGAGGCAAAAATTCCTTCTAGAATGATAATTTGGGGGCTAGGGTTTTGAGTTATAAGGTTTAAAAAGGAGGAGAAAGATGAAGAGGGATTTGTTTTTGGGTGGGCAACAGTAAAAAGGCTGATGTCACAGTAAAAATAGGTTACCATAAGTCAAAAGATCGAACAACTAGGATTGCATCTCTATTCTAGAAATGCAAGGACCGAGTTTGGGTCAAGTTCGGTCTCCTAGTGTTCCAGAACTCAATTTACAAGAATACAAGAAAAAATAGATACAAAGAATAAAGGATAAAAATATATGTCCAAGAATAATAGATTTTTAAGAAGAATATTTCTAGATAACTAAAAATTACAAAAAGTTTAATAACAAATCATTAATCTATAAAGTTTCCATTATCTTATGTTAGCTGTAGGGGCCGGATCCCAGCTAGCGGTGGTCCGAAGACATTTAAATATCATGTCACTTAAGGCTATTTACACCTCTTTGACAGAAGGGCCCTTTCAGCTTGTACCCAAAGTAATTTTAACTCATAAATGTTGATTTGAAAAAGCACTGGAGGCAAATTTTATTATCAAACAACATTGATATCTAATATCCCTAATTCTCGACCAATGAAATTTAAACGATCCTCATCTAGTGGTTTAGTAAAGATGTGTGCTAGTTGATGTTCAGTGTCAACAAATTCTAAACAAATATCTCTGTGTTGTTGGTGATCACATAGAAAGTAATAACGTATTTTTACGTATTTAGTGTGTGAGTGACATATGGTGCTAGTGTTATCACAGTAAATGGAAATATTTTTGTAGCATAAATTATAGTATTCTAGTGCATAAATTATAGTATTCTAGTGTTTGCTTCATTTATAAAATTTGTGCACAATAACGCCCTGTTGCGATATACTCAGCTTCAGCAGTTGATAATGCGACAAAGTTTTATTTCTTGCTAAACCATGAGACTAAAGCTTTTTCTAAAAAATGTCAAGTGCACATGGTACTTTTTCGATCAACTTTGTATCCAGCAAAATCAGTATCAGAATAACTAATCAGGTCAAAAGATGTGGTTTTATGATACCATAAGCCTACCAAAGAAGTACATTTAAGGTACTGAAAGATACGCTTAACTTCGCACAAATATGATTCCTTAGGGTTAGCTTGATATATAGCACACAAACAAATACTAAACATGATATTATGGTGACTAGTAGTTAAATATAGTAAACTTTCAATCATACCTCGATACTTACGTTGATCAATTGGTTTGCCAATTTCATCCAAGTCAAGTTTAGTTGAAGTAGCCATTGGAGTGCCGATAGGTTTTCCAATGTCAAGATCAAATTTCTTCAGTAATTCTTTTGTGTACTTAGCTTGATTGATGAAGATTTCCTGTTAACTTTGCTTAATTTGCAATCGGAGGAAGAAGTTAAGTTCTCCCATCATGCTCATCTCGAATTCACTCAACATACACTTAGAAAACTCTTTGCAAAGTAATTCATTAGTAGAACCAAATATGATAGCATCAACATATATTTGCACTAATAAGATTGTGTTATTCTGTGCTTTTATAAAAAGTGTCGTATCAACTTTTCCTTTTGAAAAATCATTTTCAAGTAGGAAGGAACTGAGGCAATCATACCAAGCACGTAGGGCTTGTTTAAGTCCATAAAGAGCCTTTCGTAGCTTGAAAACATGATTTATAAATTTAAAATCTTCAAAACTAGAGGGTTGAGCTACAAAAACTTCTTTTTTTGTAAACCCATTTAGAAAAGCTCTTTCAACATTCATTTAAAATAATTAAAATTATAAAAGTTTGCAAAAGCACAAAGCATGCGAATGGATTCAGGTCTCACAATAAGAGAATATGTCTCGTAATTGTCAATTCCCTCTTCCTGATTATAGCCTTGAGCTACGAGACATGCTTTATTACGTGTGACTTGTCCATTCTCGTTGAGTTTGTTTTGGAATACCCATTTAGTACTAATTATAGATGAGCCATTAGGTCTAGGAACTAATTTCTAAACTTGGTTTCTCTTGAATTGGTTTAATTCATCTTGCATTGTCGAAATCCAAAACTCATCAAAAAGGCTTCTATAACATTTTTAGGTTCCATTCGAGAAATAAATGCTATATTTGTAATAATATCTCTAGTTGAAGAAAGTGCACTTACTCCTTTTGATACATCACCATTTACCAGGTATTCTGGATGATCTGCCATGAACCTCATCTTCTTTGGCAGACTTTCCAGATAACTTGTACCAGTTTTAGTATATTCATGTGCTTTACTGGTTGTTACACTGACAACTTCATCCTCACTGTCACTAGGTAATTGACTATTTAGCTCATCAAAAGAAACATTAATAGATTCCTCAACAATCATAGATTTCTTGTTAAAGACTCAATAACGTTTACTCTTAGCAGCATATCCAAGAAGTATACCTTCATCGGCTTTTGAGTCAAATTTAACTAAGTTATTCTTGATATTCAGAATAAAACACCTACAATAAAAAACTTTGAAATATAAAATATTAGGAGTTCTACCAAACCATAGCTCATAGGGTGTCTTCTTCGATACAGGTCAAATTAGAACCCTATTCAATACTTGGCACGCTTTATTGACAGCTTCTGCTGTCACGACCCATACCCGTATGTGAGGGCACAAGTACATAAGCAACTTCCCGTCTACATCGAAACAACGATGTAGAACGCTGTCTAGGTCAACAATATTATCTATTAATATCTCAAAATATAATAATTTAACCTTTCAATAATATCTCAACTCCATAAGGAGGACAATATGATAATATAAAGTCAATATCAATACTCAATCACAAAAAAATATTTAATGAGGATAAATGACACGATATGATAAAACAAAGAAGTCACAAGTCACAACTAGATAGTTCTCAACATCAACATTAATCTAAATAAGTATAGGAGTAATAATAATATCACAAAAGTCTAATATACTAGAAATAAATCTAGTACTATAATATTAAATAAAGGTAACTAGAATAACTAGTGATACTAACTAGGCCTCCAGTTATTCACTCCTGAATTAAAGAGTCCAAAGCTGGAGCTGCTACCTCATGCGGTTCGTAATGAGTCAGACACCAATCCTCCCAATATTGTAAAAAATATATCCAGTCAGGATTGGAGCGAAGCACACCTCTAACAGCAGTTTCAAATAAATGATAAAGACTATGAAACAATAAATAGTAAAGAAATACAAGATAATAACATAAGAGCAGGAAACAAAAATCGAAATAGATAATGGAAATACAAAAATATAAATAGATAGGGTAATGTAATCTCATATACAGGGAATCAGGACTAAGAAAACTATACTATGTGTGTGAGTACTGTCTTCGATATGTGATCAGCTTGGGAACATGAACAGGGATCATGGCCTGGTTAATCATATATGAAGTGTATGATTAACACTAACAGGGTATTTGTACAGGGATGGGTATTATCACATATCTAACTAAGACTCCCCAACCCCCGATTGGTATAGTGGATCCAACCATGACACAATATGACACAGGATTAGCAGAGCAGGGGGCCAACCTTCTCATGAATCGGTATCTATACATATACATGAATCATAGGGCAGGTACATGGTTCAACAGGAAATAATATCTTATGACAAAATCCAAAATACACCAATCTCTGTAACATCGTGTCAGAAATCATGTATAACTACACTAGATACACGTAACATAGAACCTACCATAAATCAAAAAATGTTAGAGAATGTACTCGCCTGTGGTCCTGAGCAAATGGTGTAACTCGGTGTTCGAACTAGTGTCACACAGACCTATATATAAAATTCTATGTCATTAGTGATTTAGAATGAGAAACAAGCTTAAACAAGTAAAAAATATAGTTTTCTAGGCCATTCTAGGTGACACTAGTCAAACTAGGTTAATATCTTGATTTTAGGTTCATACCTAGCTTCTAGGTTGGTTATAAGTCTAAACAAGTTGATAACATATGATAGTAGGCTATACCTAGGTTTCTAGATTCATACCTTGAAGGTATTATCTAAACTAGCTAATATCATTAAGTATCATCTATAACCTTTATATACTAGTTAAAATTATCAAGTATATATATATATATATATATATATATATATATATATATATATATATATATATATATATATACTAGTTAATAATTATACTAGTTATATGTCTTATCTAATATTACCTTAGTTATACCTTAGTATCTAGTATCCTAACAATATCTTGAACTTACCCATACCTCGTACCTTGATACACTCTTAACATCAACTCTGCCCCACCTTGATACTCAATACTCTGCATGACCCCAAATTGGACTGATACTGATATCAATCCTCATAACTGCCCTTACCTCTACTCAACCCAAGTACTCGTATACCATCTAATACAATCACTCATGCATCTAGTTGCCTTCACCTGCTACTCCTATAATCCAATTATGGATTTGAATACCATACATGCACATTGGATACCCATGTACTAACACTAAACCAGTTCCCACATAATGGTAAGTGGTGCCACTAAGATGTACACTCTGTCCTAATATCTAGTTCTCTATCCAATAATTTCAGAGTTCTATCATCCATTTCCTTATGTATCATATAGGTTGAGCCAACTAATCCGATTTCACAATTGATACAATTATAAGAGTCATTAAATTTATATTAAAATCTATTTACCTGTTGATACACATTGTGTCAATCCCTTTTTACACACAGATACTTCTCGTATCACACATACTTATAGATTTTGTAAAAATACAACTAGTCATATCTTATGATGCATCAATTTGGTCCCAACTTATGTTGCAATTTCTCTTACCATTAATGTTATCGACTCAGATTTGCACACCTACTCATGTCAATCCCTCGAGTATCAGGTACTCACCTGAAAACCTTCTACTTGATCAGAGTTTGCACCTTAGTATGTACCTTAGTATCAGTACTCACCTGAACACCTGCTAGAATTCGAGTAACAAAGTTTGCTACCCGACCTCCCTCCTTAAGTCTATTGCTCACCCTATTGCAAGTGTCCATAAGCAGTGCAAAGACAAGTGCACTGCCTATAGTATTCATAGATACATGAACACACCTTCTCTCTTACTCGAGTTCCCTGCACCCTTTGACTTGAGCCTATGCTCTACAATGTTACTGCCACTACCTAGTACAGTTTCCCCATCATAAATCCTGAATAGCAACCTCTTGCAACAATATCAACACAACAACTTCAATAATCCCCAAAACCAACACAACAGTCCCTACTTACAACCCCCTTAACTATACTATAACCCATTGCTATCAGCTTTCCTGAGCCCACACAACAACAACCACCCCAAAAAAAATACCTCAACACATGCACACAAATACACCATACCCTCACAAACACATTCACACAAATGCTACTCTCCATGCCAATTATATGGACACACTCCAAACCCACATCAAATAATACACACATACTGTCACACCTTGCAGTGACACATGCCATCCCCCCTTCATCACATCCACTAATAATCCCAATCATATATATATATATATATACACACACACACACACACACACACACACACACACACACACACACACACACACACTCCATACACTAGCACTAGACCAAGTATCAAACACTTGGTGTGCACACTCAAGATACTCACACAAGTATCACACAATAGCTCGTGATACGCTTGTGATACGCACTCAAAATACCTCGATACACTTTCCAAGCCCCATGAGCACATCCAATATACTAAATATAGTAAATAAAATATATATTAGCTATTTAAATAACATGAATGGAATTTGGCATGGTAGAGCTCACTACCCATGCAAATACCCCTCCTATAATACCCTATCATGACGTATCACGACACACACTTACCGTATCCAATTGTGGACAAGTCCGTCCTTCCGAATCATTCACCTAACTCTAAAATCACCAAAGAAATATTACATCAAACACCTAATGGCCCAAACTCAGATTTCCCCTAATTTGGCCTTAAAAGTCAGTGTAAAACTCATAATAGGGTTCCTATGAACCTAATTCTTCTTCCTATAGGTAGTCCTTAGCCATGGAAGGTTTTCTATTCGTCAAATACAAGAATTAGAGTCTAAATAAAAGAAAATTTTAGAATTATATCTATTGAGAGTTGAATTCTCAATGAATTGCTAAATGGACACAATTAGGACACAAGCTCCTAGCCAACTCCTTCTTCTCTAAGTGCTCTCGCAAATCCAAGATTCTAGGCTCCTTAGATGATGTTTAGGGAAGGAAATAAGAGTAATTTGTGAAGGAATTGGTGGATGGATGAAGCAATTTGGAAAAGAAATTGGAGAGTAATAAATGAAGGAAGATCGAGAAAGATCCCCTTCTTATAGGGCCGACTGTCACCCTCACATTTTCAATTAAGGGTAGTTTGGTAATTGGCATGGATATTTTTATTTTTAGGAATATTATATTAAATATTGTGCATGTGTAATTATTTATTTATTGTATTATTTATTTATTGTTAGATGCTAGATTATTTTGGACTTGTGTAGTGGACCAACTAGTTAGTTTAGATGCATGAATCCAACATTTATTTTAGTTTAGTTTGAGCCCAATAATTAGGCCCATTTATTAGGAGGATAAATTAATTAGCGAAACCATTAGGCTAGAATCTTCCCTTCTTAATTAAATTCTTCATGAGAGGCCCCAAGGGGTGTTTTAGATATTTTATACTTGCTTGGGAGAGGGGTTAGGGCCGGCCACCTTAAGGAAGGAGAGAGAGTCTCTCTCTTCTTATTTTGTCATTCCATTTGGATCTAAAAAAATTTCCTTTCTAATTTCTTCATTCCCTTACCATTCCCTACTCAAATTTCTTCCCAATTCCTTCCATATTCTTCATTGGAGGCTACTACAACAAGAATCTACAAGAAGAAAGCAAAGATCTACAAGGAGGAGGCTACATTCATCATTTAGGGATTTTTATTCGAAATCCATCTCCTAATAGGTACATTTTAGTTTTTTCTCTCTTAGTAGACTCTAAATCTGAGATTTAACCATAAGGAACCACCCACATACATAGGCTACCTATAGGAATTGGAATTAGGTTCATTGAAGGCCTATGGAGGAAGTTATATGTATTTTTGTGTCAATTTTGGGAGAATTCCGAGATTGGCACATCATGTATTTGTCAATTGGTCAATTAGATCAATTTGACATATGTTTGATTAATTATGACTAGTGTCGTGTCCACAATTGGATACGTATAGGCCGTATCCTATCAATTTGGTGATACGGATTAATTTTAGGAATTTTCCTCTGACACAGGGATTTGTGCATGTCACATCTTGACACGAACACGTAGTTGATTATTTGGTTCTTTGTATCATGCATAATTAGTATTTTAGACTTGATCGTGTCCTTTGGGATATGTTTGGTTGTGTGGTGGGGCCGTATCACAAGCGAATCATAGAATGAGTGTGATACGAGTGCGGTGCACTCCACGTATTTGCTTCATTGTTCCTTAACTCATTGACCTGTGTGTGTGTGTGTGTGTGTGTGTGTGTATATATATATATATATATATATATATATATATTAGGTATGATATATAAGTATATGAGTATGTATTTATATTATATTGTATAGATATGTATAAGTGGCTATAGGTATATATATATCTATATGTGTATATGTGGTTGTATATATATATATGTATAGATGAGAGGGTATGTGTATATGTATGGGTTGATATATATATATATATATAGCAGTATATATGTGTATGTATGTGTGTGTGCTTATAATATTTGTGAGTGTGTGTGTGAGGGTGCATAGTGAGTGAGCTCGGGTCAGTGGGAGTGTGTTTCATTATGCTTGAGGAGCAGCAATCAAGCTCAGTTAGCAGTGTGAGCAGTTTCAGTTCCAGCAGTAAGTTCAACACTGCAGGCAGCAAGGTGCATGGAGCTTCAAACTGCAGCACAGTAGCAGTTCAGCAGAGATCTAATTCAGTACACTGCACTAAAGACCAATTATGTGCAGCCCTTGTATAGAACAACATGGAGCTTCAGCTACAATGAGCAGCTTGAGCACAACTGTGCAGTGACCAACTGCACAACAGCAAGATTCTGCAGCAGGGAGCACAACTCTGTACAACATTAGCAACAAGCAAGGGTATCAGCATTCACAGTAAGCACAACACAGTGCAATTTTAGTCCAGCATATCAACTGAAGTTCAACAGCAATAGCTTCTACATCAACTGCCACACTACAGTCACAGCAAGAGTAGTGCAAGCCAACTGCATTAGTAGTATCAGCAAGAGAGGATGTAGGAACCAGGGGAGCACAGTAGCATATTTTAACTAAAGAGTAAGGCACAGCAAGGGGCACCACTGGAGATCAGTGCATCACTGCAATGAGCTACACAACAACTGAGGAATATCAGCACAGTAGCAGCAACAGAAAAGGTCAAGGCAGAGGTTAGGTTCAGGAGTTAAGGTATGGTTTAGCTAGTGGGTTAGTTAGTATAGTTGATATAGCTAAATAGTTAGTAGTTAAATACTTGTTAGTCTGAGTAGTGAGATAAATATGTATATACTTGTTAGATTAGCTATATGTAGTATTATATATAATTATTGTATTGATATCTATTATATGATAAGTTAGTACGTAATATTGGTATGCATTGTTAGTGTTAAATAGATAAATAGTTATGAGTTAGCATATAGTTTAGTTATGTTAGTATAGTCTTGTGTATTGGGTATTAACTATATATACACTAAGATTTGATTACCTTGGGATACCAAGGTAATGTCAAGATATTTGTCGATACTCAAGGTATTGGCTTTGAGTATCAGGATGGGTGTGTGGTAGTGGGATACGCTTTGGTTCAAAGCCAAGGTATCTGATTTGTATTAGTTAGCTAAGATATTATATGTACTATCTTGTATAAGTATATAAATTACTATTTTCATATCTAAAATTTGCGTATCCTGAGATACGACATTTTGTGTATCTTAGTATCTTAGCGTAGCTAGTGTGGCTTAGTTTCATAGTGTGTAGATCTAGTATCCTAGAGTTGGACTCATACGACCAAAAAATAACCGGTTTGACCTAGTTTGACTATTTTGACTTAGAAATGGCTTCATGACCTAGAATTGCAATAGTTTAACTTATTTTTATTCCAGAACTTTGTATTGATACAATATACCATATATAGGTCTGTGTGACACCAGCTTGGGCATCGAGAGATATACCTTGCTCAGGACCTCAGGCGAGTATATTTCTCTGTTAGTTTTTATTTCATAATAGTGTATATAACTCATGTTCTAGAACTGTATACTTGATTCTGACATAGTGGTTTCACGGACTGATACTACATAGATCCTGTCAGGCGATGTTATCCTCTACCGTGTTCAGCGGATACTCATGCACATGTATTTCATCGTGTGTTGGGTATTGATTATTTATATTTCGTGTTCACACATTGCTCGTGTTCAGTATGCTTATTCGTGTACATACACTGCTCGTATTTAGTGTGATTATATTCG
Source organism: Iris macrosiphon (assembly GCA_036927795.1). Classification (NCBI taxonomy): domain Eukaryota; kingdom Viridiplantae; phylum Streptophyta; class Magnoliopsida; order Asparagales; family Iridaceae; genus Iris; species Iris macrosiphon. The sequence goes on from JAYESA010000005.1 coordinate 135,581,177, forward strand.
TGTACACCCACTGCTCGTGTTCAGTGGCCATATTCATGTTCGTAACGTGTTGTGATTGGATCCATTGGTATTAGTTGGGGATGGGGGAGTAGGAGTTGATTATATGATTAAAGCCCCATTGTTATTCGTGTACATGTCGATTATATACCACACTTGTAATCGAGTTACCTTATTGATCATATTCAACCCAAACTGATCATATAATAAACTTGTATTCTGAGACACATTAGTTAGATTTTAGCTATTTCTTCATATTGCAGATATTCATATTATTTATTCTCTATTCCAGTATATTACCTATTTCCTCTTATTTATTTTATTTATATGTTTAGTTATCTTGTATTATCTTATATTATCTATTTTATATGCTCGATTATGTATTTGAAACTGCTTTCAGAGGTATGTACTTTGCTCCAATTCTGACTGGATATATTTTTCTAGATTATTGGCTCATAGATCAGTGTCCTACATTCTACGGGCCGCAGGATGGTATACCTTTAGAGGATACCCCTGTATACAAGGAGGACTTAGTTGCAGAGCCTGAGGAGGTTTAGTTTATATTTTGGTGGACTTGTATTAGACTATTTTTGAGATTCCTAGCATGTATACTATTTCAGACTTGTGGATTGTATCTTGTTCTTTCTTCGATAGTCCATTCGTGCTTTATCTTCCTTAGTTTGCATTGTGATTGAGTTTAGTTACATTTATGAGATACCATATTGTTCCTCCATTTGGAGTTGAGATGATTGACATTTACCATATTTATATTGTTGAGATATTTAGTTATTTAGAATTGACCCAGACAATATTCTACCGTCGATGCTGCGGCGTAGGCTAGGTGTACCCACGTACTAGTGCCAGAATATTCAGGTGCGGGTCGTGACACGACCATGTCCCCTCTCCCAAACAATGTGCATTGACATGAATACCCCTATTGGGTTATCATGTAGAAAGGTTTAATTATAGGAAGCTTCTATTCCTAATGAAGGTTAATCTAATCTTTTAGTTAATGAAGAGGGATGAATTAAATGAGTCTAAAGTGTCTAGTCCAATGTTGGGTTCATGAGTCATGTCTAGTCTAGTTAGGTCCACTAGTGTCAAGTTCAATAATTAATTCAATCCACTAATCAATAAATATTAAATATATTATATAAAATATAATACTATATACAAATAATATAAAATAACAAAAATATTCCTCTCTCGAAAAGTGATAATTATATCTGCCCAAAAATATTTTGGAAGGCTAAATTGGTTTAACATAACTCTGGCCATATCACTGAGAGTTCTATTCTTCCGCTCTACAACACTATTTTGTTGATGATGGCAAAATATTAATGAGAATAACCATTGGAATCAAATAAAATTTAAACACAACATTTTTAAATTTGCCACCATGATCACTTCGGATACGCGTAATCATGAAGCCTTTTTCATTTTGAACCTTTTTGCAGAAAGAAACAAATTCAGAAAATGCATCACTTTTATTTACAAAAAAATAAACCCAAGTATATATAGAATAATCATTACAATTATATATGGATATAGCTTCCCACAAAGACTGACGATTCAGCTAGGTCCAAATAAATTCATGTGTAGTAATTGAAGAGGTCTAGAGGTACTTACAACATTTGTAGATTTAAAAGAAGATTTGGTTGTTTTGTTATTTTCACAGTCAGCACATACCATATCTTTCTTGAATGTTATGTCCGGCAAGTCTCTTACCAATTTTTTTGAAGAAAATCTTACAATAGTATATATTTTGGCATGTCCTAGACATATATGCTATAACCAACTTTCATTATTTTTAGCATATAGGTATCTTCCTGTATTGTTAGTATCTTCTATCATATAGAAAACATAAATATTATCTTTCCTAATACCTTCAAAAATAATATTACTAGATAATTTTTCATAGATAGAACATTTGTCTTTCACAAAATTAATACCATAACCTTGGTCAGCCAGATGACTGCTACTGGGCAGATTATATTTTAATTCAGTTACTAGACAAACATCTTCTATTACAGAAAAAAGGAGGAGTACCAATATTACCATTACCTATGATACCCTTTTAAGTTGTTATCGAAGGAGACGTATCCTTCTTTTCTTCATCGATAGTGTTGCGAAGAGATTAGCATCATCGGTCATATATCATGAACAACCAATATCGAGAATCCACTTGCTTTTAACATGTGAGGATCATCCCACCAACAACACCTGTTGAAGATGTGACCTTTGGTATCCATTTTTTTGAGAGTCTCATGGGATGTTAGCTTTTGTCACCCATGCATATATATATATATATATTATATATGTATATATATATTCATATCAACTAATTTTCTAACTTTGTATTATCATAAAATGTGTCCATGTTGACCACAATAGTGACATATTGCAAAGGTGTTAGTGTTTAGTGCAACATGATAAGCAAAAGTATGTGAAGTAATGTGTCGTGGCTTTAGTAGATATTTGTAAAAAAAATTGTGTGTAGCATGTGATTTATTTGCTTTCTTTGGCAGTGTCTTGTGATGAGTCACCTTGTGTCTTGTGTTAGACTGAGTCATAGGTTCCATTACCTGCTTTTCCAATCTAATCTCTAACTTTTTAGAGGTCTCATATACTTCTTGATATCTAACAGTGAGTGCATCTATCCTTTGTGTAACTAGATTATATCTTTTCTTCTCTGCTTCATATATCTCATTATGTTTTGCATTTTCCTTTAAAATATTTTCAATATTTTTTAAAGCATTATGCAAGCTCAAAGTTAATGTAGACGTGTCTTCTGTGTCACTAGTGGATGGTGCCTCTTTAATCTCATTTAACAAGGAAGACAATCTATCAACTTCAAGCTTATACATTTTATTTCCTTCTTAACATGCTTGTATTTATCAAAAACTTTCCTATGATCTTAAAGAAGGTCACTAAATGCATCTAAAATTTCATCAAAAGTAAAGTCTTCATATAGAGGTTAGTAGATACCTGATCAAAATCTATTAAGCAAACATTTGCAATGTCACGGGATTCTTTTTCATCTTCAGAGTCGCTGGGTTTGCTTTCATGCCATATGCATGTATTTGCATATTTTCGTAAAGAAGATTTTTTGCTTGGGCGTTCAGAATGGTTTCCCTTCTTTGCAGCTGGACAGTCCTTTATGTGGCTAGTCTTCTTGCAGCCATAGCACACCGGATCTTCTTCGTTATTGTCTTGGTAGCTCTTCTTCTTTCGATTATGAAACTTTAGGATTTTTTTGAAGTTTCTGACCATTAGTGCTTGTTCCTCACCATCAGAATCATCATCTTCAGTTTCGTTACTGGAGATATTCTTGTGTTGTGCTTTGAAAGCTATATTTTTCTTCTTTGGTGTTGATTATTTAAAGTCCATGATATTTAGCTCATGTGTCATCAGCTTTTCCATGAATGTCTCAATTGACACTGTTGTGAGGTCATTTTCTTCTATGATAGTTGTTGCTTTTGGATTCTAGTTCTATGTAACTCCTCTTAGCACCTTGTGAATATTTTCATGATTAGTGTAAACCTTTTCAAGAGAAGCAAGAGGATTAATGATATCAAGGAAACGTATAAACATTTGTGTAATAGTCTCATTAGGCTTCATTTTGAATGCCTTAAATTTTTGAGTGAGTCTACTGATCTTTTATTTCTTCGCTTGTGAAGTTCCTTCATGTGTTATCTCAAGAAGTTTTTAGATCTCGTGTAAAGTAGTGCAAGTAGATACTCTATTGAAATCTATACTATCTAAGACAAAAAATAAAGCATTTATAGCTTTAGCATCAAGACTTGAGTGTTTTTTCTATAGATTAGTGTATTTGTTTTTAGGCTTATCAACAAGAACACCATCTACAATAATTCTAGCAGGCTTTTGTCGCCATCCTCAACTATTGACCAAAGGTCAAAATATAGTAATCTGAGATAAAAAGCTATCAGTATTATCCAGTAAGTGTAGTTGGTTCCATCAAATAGAGGAGGACAATTTATGGATTGGCCTTTACCAGTGAAGATTGATTTCACAGTAGCCATGTGTAATACTTTTAGGAATTAAAGCCTATAACAAAGAACCCGCTATGATACCAATTGAAGGCAACTATAGGGGGTGATTATAGTTCGTGTCACTAATTACCAAATAAAACTAGGAGAGTGACAAATTTAATTACCAACTACTAATTAAGCAAGAAATAAAAAATAAGTATGTAGAATAATAAAATGAAGCTTGCAAGTAAAGCAAATAATATCAACCCAAGGACACCGAAATATTTATACTGGTTTTCCTCGTGGAGGACTAATTCAATCTCGAGAACGCTTGCTTGGAGTTGAATTCATTATCAAGTGAAACGAAAGCTTTGATCCGAAGACTTCCAACTTTTTATAATTCCTGCTATGATCTGAAGAGCACGCTGACTTCAAACTTATTGAAAGGAAAGTGATCTTAGATTTTTTCAAGTGTTTTATAACTCGAACAACTTCTAACCGACTCAAACTTGGCACTTAGAAAAATCAAAAGTTGTTGCCTTGAAGATGGTGAAGAAGATTGCTCAGAGAGATAAGAAAGTAAAAGTGAATTGATTGATTGATTGATTATGAAGAGGGATGTAGCTCTATTTATAGGGTGCTGGGGGGACCGAGTTCGGGTAGAGTTTGGTCCCCAACGTTCATAAATTTAAAAATTGAGCTCCTGGTCAGATGGAAGACAAACTTTTAGGATGACCAAATCAAGCTGACCGAGTTCATCCCGAGTTAGGTTTGGCTCAGTCCAAATTTTTTTTGGGTATGTTTGGGCTTGTTTGGATTTTGGTCAATCAAGTATGGATTAGAGTTTTTGGGGTATTTAAAGTGGACTGAGATACGTTGATATGGTTGATTCTCTATTTGCCAATTATGACTCTATGTACATTATTTCCTAGACTCAATAAAGTAAAAATTATGGACTCAAAATGTACTATCTTGAATCCAGGTAGTGGCTTAACTTTAGTGATGTAACATCGATATGGAGATCTTCAGTTTGTGTGCCGTATTGAGTCATACCTGATCATTGTTTAGTCAATTATTAAAATTAGGTTGGTTGTGACCAGTTTGGGCCAACAAGCGTCACAGGGGTATAAGGTAGAAAGCGAAAGATCCACCGCCCCGTATGTTTCTCCCCATGTGATGAGAGTGTACATGGCAAGGGAGGACAAAATGGGCACCAGTGATCATCAATGTCTCGATGCTTTGGAGGCGATGATGCAGACTATGAGCACCTCGATGCAAGCTTTGACCCAGACAATGCTGGAGATCAAGGCAAATAAGACCTCACAGCCACCCAGGACTCTGGTGCAAGCCAACCATGACCCAGGGACCAATGGGGAGTCTAACACACCAACTCTCGCTCCCCCAATTCTCTACCATAATCATCGGCCTCTCCGCCATCCGACGACGTCCACGAGGCTATTAGGGAACTTAGTGCTCGCATTCAGGCTAGAGACAACCAGAAGCTCAGGATATGACAACCCTATACTCCCGAGTGGAATAATATGGTACATTCACCCAAGTACAAGCCACTGTCCCTCGTCTCGTTCGATGGCAAGTCATCATCAAGTTAGTATATAAACTATTTTGGCTTTATGACGGGGCACTTACCGCACGATGACGCCTTTCTTACCAATCTGTTAGTCGAAGCTTTGTTGGGGGTCGCTTATGAATTGTTCTATAATCTCCCATACCATTGTATTTTATTATTCGATGACCTTCATCGCCTTTTTCTTTGTTGATTCTATGATGGGGGACTGGACATGACAATATCCTCCCTTATGGATATTAAGCAAAGGAAAAAAGAGTCTGCTTGGGACTACATAGAACGCTTATAACATGCTGCACTGAGATTACCCTCGGGTACTCCTGAGACAGTGTTGATCAACACGTGCATAAAGAACCTACAATTGGCAGTGAGGCTCCGAACAGGTCTTGCTAGTTCGAAGACTGAACGACATTTAACATAAGTGCCGACACCGCCGAGAGTAAAGCAAAGGACCCCCATGTATTGGGTATATAATTCCCTGCGGGTGATGATAGGGGAAAGCATTCTAACAAAAACAACAACATCAGCCATGACGGTAAAGGGAACCAGGCACTGACCGTTAACGTGTCCAAAGGCTCGTCTGCACCTGCTCAGAAGACGGCAGAGGCACCAAAGCCGAAGGATCCTTACTACTTCGATGAGGATGATATAATAGAGATCTTCAATTTACTGATAAAGGAAAATAAGCTCAGACTAACCGACATCAGATGCCACGATAAGGCAGATAAGATCAATGACCCCAAGTACTACCACTAACATCGATACATCTACTATCCAACACGAGACTGCTACGTATTGAAGAGACATATCCAGCGACTGATTGATTCTAAAGCCCCCACCTTGGACTTTGAGGACAAGATGGTCGCTACGAAAATGGTATCTTTCTAATTTGGTGACTTCCAAGCGACGGAGGCCCAAGATGGTGTTGTCCCAATCCCAAAGGCAATAATGGAGGTATTGAACCTCCCTCCGGCTCGTAATCAAGTAACCGGATTGGTACCTCTTACTACATCGTGAGACAAAGTTATGTGGGTTCACCCAGATATTGCCCAAGACTTGACGCATCAAGCAGCACCTTCTACTGCTAAGTCTAAAGAGAAGAGGCCTAAATCCTGCCACATGGCCTCTCCATTAACCGATGAAGCCTTGGAAGGAACGACTAGGTTAGGTCACGCGTACCTGTACGACTATGACTCAATTCCCAAGGACAGTACTCCTCCAACCGCTATGCCCACGGCTCATGTGGCATATGAGCCAGGTCCATCCCAGCCTCCTACGACGGACAAGCAAAAACAGAAAGAGGTTCTCTTCGACAAGCCTTTGAGAAAGGATGCTGCACCGGGGCTAGACAAGCCATACAACTTTGATATATTGGCATAAATCGCCAATAATCCATCAAAATTGTTACTATTTGAGCTCCTTCGTCTCTCTCCAAAGAAACCTGCGATGCTCTGAGTGAGGCATTGCAGAACGTCGACTCCTACTTGTCCCAAGTCCACCCAGCGGTCGAGAATCTTGTTATATTCCCCCACTGCAACAATGTGATAGAGATGATTCTGAATATAACATTCTCACAATAGGATATGTTGTTGAAGAATAACGACACGATCGTCCCCTGTACTAGACAAGGTATATCGGGGCTATCAAGGTGGACCAGATGCACTTCGACCTGGGGTCATCTCTTAGCATCATCCTACTAAGTCTACTCCAGATCTTGGGAATTCTGATATACCGGTTGACAGTGACCAACAGGACCATCAGTGGCTTCAACGCTGGGAGAAGCTACCCTCGGCGCAAAATTTGCCTAAAATGTCAGATAGGTGATCTTCGAACGGAGGTGACCTGCTATTTCATCGACGTGGATGTCTCCTATAATATCCTGCTTAGACATCCTTGGATACACGAATATATGAACGTACCCTCGATCCAAAGTCAATATTTTAAATATGTCGACAACAAAGGAGTTGTTAGGATAAAATTTACCGACGTAGATGCTTTCAAAGGGATAGACGCTTACTACTCCAACTCGGTCTTGTACAAATGGACCTACTTGGAGAAAATAGATAACGATGCTGACAATGATACAGAAGACGATGAAGCATCGAATGAACCTCTAAAGGTCCATCTCAAAAGTGTCATTGAGGCACCCGCCCCTCTCATAGTCAATCTTCACAGAAAGGCTCAAGAACCTACAGTGGTCAGCCTGGGAAGACCAAAGCGACACCCGAAGGAGGAGTCGCCCATCAAGAAGGTATCAGAACCCCTGGTGGTAAAACTCCGCAAGAGGCCTCTGAAACCATTAATGGCACTAGAGGCCTCCGAAACCATCAGTGGCTACTTGTGCCAATGCCCCATCCTTGGATGATGTAATCCCTATTCAAAAGATACCTTAATTTCTTAATAAAGGGATATATTTGAACTACTCTGATGTTGCACATTTGAGTATGATGTATTTCTTAGAATATGGGTTAGGGTTACAATTGTACACACAAGTGAGTACCAATTACGTAGTATATCAAATTCACGCAAGTCAAGACTCATCCTTCATAGTCCCAGCAAGAGAGAGAGGAGACAAATCCATCATCTTCGACAAAGTGGAAGGCTATCGAGACTTCCTCCAGGACGAGGCAGAGCCCAGCACGACAGAATAAAAATCTACCATTATAGCTCGCAAGCCCAAGATATTATCCAAAAAATAGGTTACGATATGAAGAGTGATCAAGGCCTAAACTATGGCAAGGGTGACACCTGCCACTGCATCATTTTGCTCCCAAAGACAAGACTGAGATGTACTATAAACAAACCAATCAAGGTTTAGGGTACGTCATACCTCCAACAATGCCTGGGTGCTGGGAAGAAAATGACTTTATAAGCATAAAAATGCGCCTCTTGAAGATGGCGCAGTTTTCTATAAATAAACTTAACAGACGAAGAATAGCGTACTTTCTCTCTATTTAAAGGATGGAATAATTTCTTTCTTTTCAAAGGGTGGCGCACTATTCAGAGAACAAAAAAGTGGTGCACTTTCAAGCTGCTTTCATCAGTGCAGACATGCATACAATTTGCATGTCTGCTTGTCTCCCTGAGCATTAAATAAAATAAATCTTACAGGATGGAACAAAAACTGAAGAGTCAGAAGTCAACATTACAGCTGGGCTACAGCATGCAAACCCAGGTTATCGTTTAGCGATCTAGCCGTTGAGCCAATTTCATCAAAAGTGCGCCATTGTGCCAATTTTTTCAGAAGTGCGCCGTTGTGCCAATTTTTTTCAAAAGTGCGTCGTTGTGCCAATTTCTTCAAAAGTGAGTCATTGAGGTAATTTCTTCAAAATGTACCGCTGTGCCAACTTCATCAAAAGTGCGCTGCTGTGCCAATTTTTTCAAAAGGGCGTCGTTGTGCCAACTTTTAAAAAATATGCCATCACGGCCAATTTTATCAAAAGTGTGCAATCACGGCTACTTCTTCAAAAGTGAACTTGTATAGCCAATCTTTTCAAAAGTGCGCCAGTCTCCAGACTACTTCTAAATTGCGTATACTATCCAAACTGACATTAAGCAGTTATGAGTGTCTGTTTTATATGCCATGCTTCTCGTAAAAAATATACAAATAACTTTTCCCCATGACCTATAATTTTCTCGTATAGGAAGCTACGTGTCAAGCAGGCAACAAGTTGTGCACCCACTCATTCAGAACGTAGGGTGTTAATCCACCAAATATATACGCACAATGGTAAAATAGTGCAGACTGCCTAAATTGTGCGCACACTCTCATAACCGCTTCTAAACTCTATAAATACAGGATCGGTACATCCATTAAGAGACTAGAGGGAAGGGGACATATACAGAGAGGGTTACAAGAACAGAAGAAAAGAAATAGAAGTTTCGTTTGCAGTTATTTTTAAAGATTTCTTATTGTTCAACTCTCCAAGTTGTTTACAATATTTCTTGTATTTCTTCGTCGTCATATGGTCCAAGGAGTAAAGTGTTCGTCCGCAGACCAGATCTCTATAGCTATACTTTCTCAGAATTAACTGTACTTAGATTCCTATTTAGGATCCTTTGTACTTTTTTTTAATAGTTCATAATACAAAAGTTTTATATAATTTTTTTCTTTGCAAACAAGATGGAGACTCTGCTGGGGAAGACTTTCACCTCTGACGAGTAGGTGATAGCTCAACTCAATGCTGCGTCAGTCGGCTCGATACAGAAGACCTTGGTCGTGAAGTTCGACCAACAAGCATACAAAGGAATGCTCCATTCTAGTGGTAGTGCTAACCCCTTATCTACACTTAAGTCGAGAAGAACTCATAAACTGTCAATGGGTCCATTAGATTGGGATGCCCATCGGAGTGTACCCGATGGCCAATGCCACGTGGCTCTGTTTCTTATATTTGGAACTGGGGCATGATATAGTTTTTAAGGTGGCCTATGCAGGTCCGATTTAAATTATCTTGGTTACCTGACTGTGCCAAGCGAGCCTGCGATTAGGAATAGATATTAGGATCTCATCTACATGCTTAAGTACTTCATATAACACCTCTATTTTGATTTTATTTTTCCAAATTTGTATCCTGTTTAATTCCAAAATGCTGATAATAAACATGACTTCTTTTCAGAGTTATGAATCTCTGTAGCAGACGTATCGCGCAGCCGGGCGATATCCTCTGTGATGCCCGGTCATCTGGGGAACCGGCACGGGGGCAGGTTCTTTTGTTGACCCCAGTTCTCCAGGGACAGTCATATGGGTAGATAGAGGTGCCTCCAGACAGGCACCAGTCTCCGCAGTGGGCAGATAATGAGGGCCAGTGGGCCGTAGGACATGAGGAGCAATTGTTGCCCCTACCACCTCTATTTTCCCTATATATGCCATACATGCCCTTCCCACCAGGGCAACCCATGGATGGGTCACAGATATTCTAGATAATCTACGCTATGATGCAGGCCCAGCAGTAGGTCCAGCAACAGGCTCAGCAGCAGGCCCAACACCGCTAGGCTGAGTCTTTGAGAGAGAGTATTATGACAGCTTTGGGCCAGGCGCCACCACCAGCTCGCCAGTCGACGATGGGGTTTGTCATAGACTTTCATCATATGATACCAATTTTATTTACTGGCATGGAGGAGCCAAAGGAGGTACACGCATGGCTTACCAATATTCAACACCAATTAGAGGCCACCGATCTCTCGAGACATAGATGGATGACAGTTGTCAGGATGCAGCTTACCGGCAATGCTCATCACTGGTGGATTTTAGAGGAGGAGCATTTAGGGCCCGATTGGGTCACTTGCGAGGAGTTCTCTAGGCTCTTTGAGAAGAAATTTATTCCTTCCACTGTCAGTACAAAACTTTGGGACATGTTCCAAAACCTCAGGCATGGTAGTTCGAACATTGAGGAGTACAATGACGAGTTCCTCCACTTGAGCCATTTTGTCCCGTACTTGATTTCGACTGAGGAGAAGAAGGCCAAGGAGTTCTACGAAGGCCTGAGTTTTGAGACACATCTGTTAGCAGCCCGATGCCAGGATTATATCAACAAGATGGAGGCCAGTCTGAAGCGCTCCTATGCATCATCATCGTCAGTTCGAGTACCGTAGGGAGGACCTACAAAATGTCCCATGGTACCACAGCAGCAGAGAGCAGCACCCTTACAGGGACTAGTGATTCCCACTTGCCATTACTACAGCAAGAGGGGATACATGCATGAGATATAGATCTGTGTCACTACCATATTTTCTAGGAAAGGGATATTTTAGTAATTTTATAATTAATTAAATATTGTGCATATTAAATAATTATTTATTATATTATTTATTTATTGTTAGATATTAGTTATTTATTTTGGACTTATGTTAGTGGACCTAACTAGCTTAGTTTAGACTCATGGACCAACATATATTAATTGTTAGAATTTAGCCCATTTAGAAAGCCCATTTATTAGGATGATGATTAATTTAATTAAACCATTAGACTAGAAGCTTCCCTCCTTAATTATTTCTTCATGAGAGGCCCCAAGGGGTATAATGGATATTACATAGTGACTTGAGGAAGGGGAAAGGGGGCTGGCCTATTAAAGAGGGAGAAAAAAAATTCTCTCATCTTTTTATTTCCAAACTAGATCTAAAATTTTTCTCAACCAAATTCCTTCATTCCCACATCATTTATTTACCAAATTTTATCCCTAATTCCTTCCTAAATCACCATTGGAGGCTAGTAGAGCAAGGATCTAGAAGAAAGAAGTAAGGATCTACAAAGAGGAGTAAGGATCTACAAGTTGGAGGCCAATTTTATCACAATTGGAGGTTTCATTGGGAATCCATGTCCCAATAGGTATAATTTAGTTTTTTCTCTTAATTTAGGTTCTAAATCTGATATTTAATCATGAAAAATCAACCCATATGCATAGGCTAACCATAGGATTTGGTTTTGTGTTGATTGGAGGCCTATTGAGAAAGTTAGGATACTTTTTGTGTCAATTTTGGGGGAATTCCAAGATTGATATTTATTGTGTGTGTCAATTTGTCCTATAGATCAATTTGGCATGTGCTTGTGTGTTTGGAGCTAGTATTGTATCCATAATTGGGTACGTGTAGGTCGTATTACAATAATTTGGTGATATGTACTAATTTGGGGGTTTTTCCTCCGACACGAGACTTTGTGCATGTCACATTTTGACACGGACACGTAGATTTATGTTTGACTCTTCGTATTATTCATAAATAATATATTATACTTGTTCATGTCCTTCGAGATACTTTGGATGTGTGGTGGACTCGTGTCGCAAGCGTATCCTAGAACTAGTGGGATACGGGTGTGATACGCTCCATGTGTTGTGCAATTTAAATTCTAGATCTATTTCTTTTGTCATTGTGATGTGTAATTATATATATGTATATATATATATATATATATTGTTGTGTATATATATTTATGTATGGATGTGTCATAGATTTATGTAACTATTTTACCTATGTGTATATATATATATTTATGCAGCTATTATTCTACATATGTAAGAGCTATTTAATATTGTAGTGTATGTATATATATTGTAGTATATATATAGTGTATATGTTATGTGTATATATATATATATATATATATATATATATATATATATATATACACATAACATATACACTATATATATTTTGTAGTTGTAAGTTATATATATGTAATTATATATTGTGTTATATATATATATATTGTGTCATATATATATATTATATATTGTGTTATATATATAGATATAGGAGAGGCGACAGCAGCTATGGCGACGGTTCAGACGTCACCAAACAGCAGCAGCAGCAGGAAAATAACAACAGTAGCCGCAGCAGCAGCAGCAGTAGCGACGGCCGCAGCAGCAATGGCGACAGCAGCAGCTCAGCAGAAAACTGTCGCTATAGCAGTAGTATTGCAGCAGTATTAGCAGCGTATCAGATGCTATAGGGACGACAGCCAAGGGTTTTCAGTGTCACTTCTGTGGTTATGTTAGTTATTATGTATTTAATTATATATATATATATATATATATATATATATATGTGTGTGTGTGTGTGTGTGTGTGTGCGTGTGTGTGTGTGTGTGTATGATATTAATATATATATATATATGTTTCTAATTGCTAATTATATTTTGTATACTATATTTAGTTGTTAGTATATATTATTTATGGATAGTTAGTATAAGTAAGGTATTGGATATTACCTTGAGATACCAAGGTAAGTATCAAGGTAATTGGGGATACCCAAGGTATTAGGTTTAGGTATCAAGATTATGGTTTAGTGTTGAGATACCAAGTTGGTTCAAAACCAAGGTATCCATTTAATGTTTGTAAATTAGGATTTTATATATTTAATATTGTTTGATATGTATATGTGATATTTTATCTATTATTTTATATATCCTGAGATACGGTATCCTAGTATCCTAAGATGTAGCTTTTATGACCTAGACTCTAGTGTTTGGACCCAACATTCTTAAGATAGACTCATGCAACCTAGAGATAGGTAGTTTGATATAATTGACCATAATTTGACATAATTGACCATAGTTTGACCATAGTTGACCATAGTTTGACTTAGAGTTGACTTTGTTTGACTTTTGACTTAGAATTGACTTATTGACATATAAGTTGACTAGTTTAACTTATTTTCTTTTCGTAACCTTGTATTGATGTTATATTCCATATCTAAGTCTTTGAGGCACCGTATCAGACATCTGTGAGACTATTCTTTGGACTTCAGGCGAGTACATTCTCTGATAGTTTTTCATTTATGATATCCTCTATGTTCATTGTATCTAGTGTAGATATCCATGTTTCTTGACATAGTGGTTACACGGATTGGTATATCTGGATCTCGTCATGAGATGTTATTCCTTGTATATGGTGTATCTTGTGTAATTCTTATTTCATTGATTATCTTGTGCATGTACAGATACTGATTCTCGGGGAGATTTGCTACCTTCCTAGAGAATCCCGTGCCATAGCATACCATGGTTGGATCTATTATACCAGTCAGGGTGAAGAGTATTTTAGTATAGATATATGATCATACCCTCCTTATGTTTGTCTTGTTCCTTATGAGTGTTGATCATACACCACACATATGATTAACCAGGCCATTATAATCTTGTGCAAGTTCCCAAGCCGATCATATGTTAAAGCAAGTACTCACACACTTAGACATTAGTATTCTTGTTTATTATCATATTATTCATTATTGTATTTATTCCAGTATTTTCTTATTATGTATCTCTTGTATCTATTATGCATCTTGTATATTCATATCTGTTTACTGTTATATAGTTTTTATCATTGATTAGAACTGATGTTAGAGATGTACTCTGCTCTTTTCCTGACTGGATATATTTTCCCAGATGACACTGATGAGTGGTACCCTTCACATTATGGACCTCAAGATATTGTGGGCTTAGAGTCAGAGACCCTGGCTCAGGAGGGACTTATCCCAACTAAGACAGATGACCCAGGACTAGGAGCTTCTTAGTATTCTTGTACTAGATTTGTCTCCAGCTTATTTGTTAGTATTCTTTTCGACTCATTGATGTTATTATTTTAGACTCATGAGTTGTATCTGACTATTCTATTCTTTATCATATTCGTGCTCGTTCCATCTTAGATCTGTGATTGAGTATATTGATATTTTTGGTGGTTCATTATATTGGTAGATAGATTACCCATACAGCATTCTATCGCCAATTCTGCGACCTTGGCTGGACGTTGTTTTCGACTTGCATCCCTACATCGGGTGCGGGTTGTGACACATTTTTAGTGGTGTCCTATACAGGTCAGGCTTCGCAAGTTGTGCGATATCGTGGTAGTACGATGACTTAGTTGTACAATTACGAGCCTGTTTCAGGATATAGGATATAGGCTATAGGTTGAGAATACTCAGTCACATCTAGGAGAAATCCTTTTGATTCATTCAACTATTCTCCTTTGATATTGATACTTAATCTCTTAAACTGTCCTTTCCTTGAGTGTCTTACATCATGTGCCATATTGATTCTTTCTTTCGCTTTGTCTCAGGATGCCGCCTAAGACTAGATCGCAGCAGGGGAGAGCAGCTTCTGAGAGGTCTGCGATGTCCTGAGGGCCTGTACCAGTCACTTCTCTGATAATTGGAGTGTCAGCTGCTTTCGGAGGTCCACCACCTACTCAGAGGACTATGCCAGCTGTATCTGAGGGGCTTCCACCTCCACCTCCTGCCAGCAGAGGCGACACAGATGTTTACACTATTTTGTGAGATGCTTGAGGCACAGAGGGCTCAGTCTGAGGCACATCAGAGGCTGACTGACATTTTATGGTAGGGCATCGAGAGTGCTCATCAGCTTGCTCGTGCCGTAGTCGAGAGAGGAGTTCCGGTCCAGCAGGAGGTTGTTCCTCAGGTTGCTCAGCTTCGGCCAGGCAATATTTCAGACTTCAAGAAGCTGGAGCCTAAGGTCTTCAAGGGGAGGGAGGGCATCATCTATGCTGATGATTGGATCGAGGATATTGAGCGTCTTATGAGGGTATCCCATCTTTCTGAGGATCTGAAGGTTGAGGAAGTAGGACTTCAACTGTTCGATGTCATCTGTACTTGGTTCAGGAATGAGCTAATTCTTGTTGACGTGGGACAATCTTGGAAGGTATTCAAGGACTTCTTCAAGAAGAAGTTCTTCGCTCAGGCAGACAGGCTAGACTTGGGGAGGCAGTTTGAGAGTCTCATTCAGGGGAGCATGTCTATGGAGGAGTACATTGTGGAGTTCGGCTGGTTGAGCCAATTTACAAAGTATTTGGTAAGAGAGCCGGAGGTTCGGGCTATTCGTTTTCGTGAGGGTCTAAACTGGGAAGTGAAGATCCTCATTCTGTCTTTTTATGAGACATACTCGGAGATACTTGCGGAGGCACGCAAGGTTGAGCGGGAGTTGGGTTTGAAGCCCAAGAGAGACCGTGATTCTTTTCTGGGGGCCAACAGTAGTGATGTATCTGCCAAACGTCTTTATTTCCAGTCTAGGCCTTTCCAGCAGCCTCAGCAGCACCAGACTCCAGCTAGGGCATCGTTTCACCAGGCACCACAATATTAGAGACAGTTACATCAATCTTCCTGCCACTTCTGCAAGAAGCCTGACCACATCTGGGAAGTTTACATGAGGAGGTTAGGATTTGTTTGTATTATGGTACTGAAGGGCATCAGCTGAGGGAGTATCCTTCCAATCCTTGTCGTGCAGTTCAGGGAGCAGCTTCAGCTCCGAGGGCATAGACGAGACCACCTGCAGTACAACTGAGGGGACCGCTTTTGAAACAACAGCAGCGTTATGTCCAGTATCAGCAGCAGGGAGGTGCACGTCAGGGACGAGCGTGTGCTATGACCGTTGAGGAGGATGAACCCACTGGAGATGTCATCGTAGGTTCTATTCTTCTTGATTCCATCCCTGCTTTAGCTTTGCTTGATAATGGTGCTTCCCATAGTTTTGTATCTATTTTTTTGCTCTGAGTCTTTGCTTAGGACTTGTAAGATCATGACCGGGGGAGGCATTATCCTGGTTAATGATATTTGTAAGGATCGAAGAGTTACTCTAGGAGGCCGGGAGTTGAGTATGTGTCTACTTGTAATGCCACTTTCGAGTTACGATATTGTACTCAGGATGGATTGGTTGAGTAGGCACCGTGCTAGTATAGGTTGTAAAGGAGGTAGAGTTTTGTTTGGTCTGCCAGGAGCGCCAGAGTTTAAGTTTGCTAGAGGAGCTGCAGAGAAGGGAGAAGGCATTATTTGTGGAGCTATGGTAGAAGACAAGGAGTTGCCGCATCCGTTGATAGTAGAGTTCTTGGATGTGTTTCCTGAGGAATTGCCAGGGTTGCCGCCAGATCGAGATATTGAATTCTCTATAGACTTGATGCCAAGTGCGGAACCAATTTTGCAACTTCTCTATAGAGTAAACAACAACGAGCTGGTCGAGCTGAAGAAGTAGGTGGACGAATTACAGGATAAGGGGTTTATCAGATCGAGTTCTTCACCATGGGGAGCCCTGGTATTGTTTGTACCGAAGAAGGATAGATCGGTGCGCATGTACATTGAATACAGGACTTTGAATCATCTCACTATCAAGAATAAGTACCTTTTGCCACGGATTGATGATCTGTTCGATCAGTTGAGTGGTGCCAAGGTATTTTCTAATATAGATTTGAGATCAGGTTACCACCAGGTGAAGGTGAAGTCGGAGGACATACCAAAGACTGCTTTTAGAACTCGGTATGGTCAGTATGAATTTATGGTGATGCCGTTTGGTTTGACTAATGCACCGGCGGTATTTATGAACTTAATAAACAAGTTGTTCCATCAGTACCTTAATAAGTTTGTGGTGGTGTTCATCGACGACATACTCATATACTCGAAGATACCGGAGGAGCACGAGGAGCATTTGCAGATTGTGTTAGATATTCTGAGAAAGAAGAAGCTGTATGGGAAGTTGTCCAAGTGTGAGTTCTTCCTGGACAAGGTGGAGTTCTTGGGGCATGTTGTGACTGGTGATGGTATTTCAGTGGATACGAAGAAGATCGCAGCAGTAAAATCTTGGAAGACCCCGAGTTCGGTAGCAGAGTTCATGAGTTTCTTAGGATTGGCAGGCTACTACAGGAAGTTTGTGCAAGATTTTTTAAGGATTGCCGAGCCGATGACCAGACTCACTAGGAAGGATATAGAATTTGTTTGGATGGAGGATGTCAGGTTACTTTTGAAGAATTGAAGAAGAGGTTGACGTCTGCTCCTATTTTGACGTTGCCATCAGGGTCTGGAGGTTTTACTATTTATAGTGATGCATTGGGGGAAATATTTGGGTTGTGTTCTTCAGCAGAATGAAAAAGTGATTACCTATGCTCCAGGCAATTGCGTCCTCATGAGAAGAACTATCCTACCCATGAATTTGAGTTGGCAGCAATAATCTTCGTCCTAAAGTTGCGAAAATACTATTTGTACAGAAAGCGTGTGGAGATCTTCACAGACCATAAAAGCTTGAAGTACATTTTCACGCAGAAGGAGTTGAACATGAGGCAGCATCGGTGGTTGGAACTAATGAAGGATTTTGATATATCTTTGCAGTATTATCCTGGTAAATCTAATATAATTGCCGATGCTTTGAGCAGGTATCTGGTAGCTATGTTCTTGACGCAAGATCGATATTTGTTGGAGGACTTGGAGAGCTTAGGCATTGAGGTGATAGTTCCAGGTTTGGCTATGCAAATATGGGGATTACAGATACATTCAGATTTGATGGACAAAATCAAGGCAGTACAGTATGAGGATGTATCTCTAAGGAGCATCAGAGCTCAGGTGAGAGCAGGATTGGAGAATGATTTCACCATTGCTGAGAATGGTTCCTTGCGGCATAGAGTTAGATTGGGTGTGCCTAGTGGGAGTTGCGTGAGGAGGTATTACAGGAAGCGCATCACTCTCAGTATTTTATGCACCCAATTGCCAACAAGATGTATCGGGATATACGAAAGTGTATGTGGTGGTATGACATAAAGAGGGAAGTGGCACAGTTTGTATCCAGATGCTTAGTGTGCCAGCAGGTGAAAGCCGAGAGATAGAGGCCAGTAGGTTTACTTTAGCCATTACCCATTCTAGAGTGGAAGTGGGAGCACATTACTATGGATTTTGTGTTCGGACTTCCACGATCTCCAGGAAGGAAAGATACGATTTGGGTCATCGTTGATAGGTTGACCAAGTCGATCCACTTTTTGCCTTTCAATGTGGGTTTGTCTACGGAGAAGCTGGCAGAGATGTATGGGAGGCAAATCGTCAGGATACAAGGAGTTTCCGTCAGCATAGTCTCAGATCGGGATAGTCGTTTTACTTCTTATTTCTGGAGGAGTTTGCAGGCAAGTTTGGGCACTCAGCTCAAGTTCAGTACTGCATATCATCCCCAGAAAGATGGGAAGTCAGAGAGGACTATTCAGACTCTCGAGGATATGTTGCGCACTTGGGTACTAGATTTCGGGGGTTCTTGGGAGAACCATCTCCATTTGGTAGAGTTTGCTTACAACAACAGCTACCAAGCTAGTATAGAGATGTCACCTTTTGAAGCTCTGTACGGTTGGAGGTTTCATACTCCCTTGTCATTGGATGATATTGGAGAGAGAGTTTTGCTTGGGCCAGAGATGGTTATGGATATAGTGAAGAAGGTTCAGTTGATCAGAGACAGACTTCGTGTGGCGCAGGACAGACAACGGCATTGGACGGATAGTTACCGGAGACCTTTGGAGTTCGAGGTATAGTTTAGATTTTGTTTTGTGCTTGTTATTGGTTGTTTGTTATAGATTAAGTTTTTAAGGTTGTATTTTGTTCTAGGTGGGTGGTTTGGTGTTTCTGAGGATTTCTCCGACACGAGGCACGATTCGCTTCGGTGGAGGCGGGAAGCTTAGTCCATGATTCATCGGACATTTCATTATTCTAGAGAGGGTCGGTATAGTTTCTTATTGACTAGACTTGCCACCT
This sequence comes from Iris macrosiphon, assembly GCA_036927795.1. Classification (NCBI taxonomy): domain Eukaryota; kingdom Viridiplantae; phylum Streptophyta; class Magnoliopsida; order Asparagales; family Iridaceae; genus Iris; species Iris macrosiphon. Next base: position 135,600,743 of record JAYESA010000005.1, read on the forward strand.
GCATTAGAGGGAGTGTACAACGGGTTTCACGTGTCATAATTGAGATGGTACATGGCAGATCCTAGTTATGTATTGGATCACTCAGAGATAGAGGTGGGCCCTACTCTTAGCTATCCAGAGCAGCCAGTTGAGATTATGGATCAGAGAGAGAAGGTGCTGAGGAACCAGACTATTCCTTTGGTATGCGTTGCATGGAGGCATCACTCTCCGGGGGAGGCTACCTGGGAGAGAGAGGATAAAATACGAGACGTTATCCATATTTGTTTGTGCCTTGAGGTATGTTCTTTCATAGTTAATTCTGTTTCTTAGTTCTGTGCTTTTGTTATGTTCTGTTATTTTCTGAGGATAGTTTTCGTCATTGAATTTCGAGGATAAAATTATTTTAAGGAGGGTAGACTTGTCACTACCACATTTTCTAGGAAAGGGGTATTTTAGTAATTTTATAATTAATTAAATATTATGCATGTTAAATAATTATTTGTTGTATTATTTAATTGTTATTAGATGTTAGTTATTTATTTTAGACTTGTGTTAGTAGACCTAACTAGCATAGTTTAGACTCATGGACCAAAATGTATTAATTGTTAGAATTTAGCCCATTTAGAAAGCCCATTTATTAGGAGGATGATTAATTTAATTAAACCATTAGACTAGAAGCTTTCCTCCTTAATTATTTCTTTATGAGAGGCCCCAAGGGGTATAATGGACATTACATAGTGACTTGAGGAAGGGGAAAGGGGCCGGCCTATTAAAGAGGGAGGAAATTTTTCTCTCTCCTCTTTTCATTTGCAAACTAGATCTAGAATTTCCCTCAACCAAATTCTTTCATTTCCACATCATTTTCTTACCAAATTTTATCCCTAATTTTTTCCCAAATCACCATTGGAGGCTAGTAGAGCAAGGATATAGAAGGAGGAAGCAAGGATCTACAAAGAGGAGTAAGGATCTACAAGTTGGAGGCCAATTTTGTCACAATTAGAGGTTTCATTGGGAATCCATTCCTAATAGGTACAATTCAGTTTTTTCCCTTAATTTAGGTTCTAAATATGAGATTTAACCATGAGAAATCAACTTATATGCATAGGCTACCCATAGGATTTGGTTTTGTGTTCATAGGAGGCCTATTGAGAAAGTTATGGTGTTTTTTGTGTCAATTTTTGGAGAATTCCGAGGTTGACATTTATTGTGTGTGTCAATTGGTCCTATAGATCAATTTGGCATGTGCTTGTATGTTTGGGGCTAGTGTCGTGTCCACAATTGGGTACGTGTAGGTCGTATCCCAATAATTTGGTGATACGTGTTGATTTGGGGGTTTTTTCTCTGACACGGGACTTTGTGCATGTCACATTTTGACACGGACACGTAGATTTCTGTTTGACTCTTCGTATTATTCGTAAATAATATATTAGAGTTGTTTATTTTCTTCGGGATATATTTGGATGTGTGGTGGACTCGTGTCGCAAGTGTATCCTAGATCTAGTGGAATAAGGGTGTGATACGCTCCATGTGTTATGCAATTTAAATTCTAGATCTATTTCTCTTGTCATTGTGATGTATAATTATATATATGTGTATATATATATTATTGTGTATATATATTTATGTATGGATGTGTCATAGATCTATGTAACTATTTTAACTATGTGTATATATATATATATATATATATATTTATGTAGCTATTATTCTACATATTTAAGAGCTATTTAATATTGTAGTGTATGTATATATATTGTAGTATATATATAGAGTATATGTTATGTGTAAATATGTATATATGTTGTTATATATATATATGTTACTATATATATGTATGTTATTGTTATATGTATTTATTATGTACATATATCCTATATAGTTGTAACTACGTATATATATGATACTATATTGTTATATATTTTATTTTGTGTGTGTATATATATATATATATAGTTGTAAGTTATATATTGTGTTATATATATATATTATGTCATATATATATATATATATATTATATTGTGTTATATATAAAGATATATAGAGATATGAGAGGCGACAACAGCTATGGCAACGGTTCATACGTCACCAAACAGCAGCAGCAGCAGCAGGGAAATAACAACAGCAGCCGCAGTAGCAATAGCAACAGCAGCAGCAGCAACGGTCGCAGCAGCAACGGCGACAGCAGCAACTCAGCATCAGCAATGATAGCAGAAAACTGTCGCTATAGCAGCAGTATAGCAGCAGCGTATCAGACGCTATAGCAACGACAGCCAAGGGTTTTAGTGACACTTCTATGATTATGTTAGTTATTATGTATTTAATTATATATATATATATATATATGTGTGTGTGTGTGTGTGTGTGTGTGTGTATGATATTAATATATATGTATATATGTTCCTAATTGCTAATTGTGTTTTGTATGCTATATTTAGTTGTTAGTATAAATTATTTATGGGTAGTAAGTATAAGTAAGGTATTGGATATTACCTTGATATACCAAGGTAAGTATCAAGGTAATTGGGGATACCCAAGGTATTAGGTTTGGGTATCAAGATTATGCTTTAGTATTGAGATACCAAGTTAGTTCGAAACCAAGGTATCCATTTAATATTTGTAAATTAGAATTTTATATATTTAATATTGTTTGATATGTATATGTGATGCTTTACCTATTGTTTTACGTATCCTGAGATACGGTATCCTAAGATATAGCTTTTATGACCTAGACTCTAGTGTTTGGACCCAACATTCTTGAGATAGACTCATGCAACCTAAAAATAGGTAGTTTGACATAATTGACCATAGTTTGACCATAATTGACCAAAGTTTGACTTAGAGTTGAATTAGTTTGACTTTTGACTTAGAATTGGCTTGTTGACCTAGATGTTAACTAGTTTAACTTATTTTCTTTCCGAAATCTTGTATTGATGTTATATTCCATATCTAGTTCTTCGAGACACCGAATCAGATATCTGTGAGACTATTCTTTGGACTTCAGACAAGTACATTCTCTAATAGTTTCTCATTTATGATATCCTCTATGTTCATTGTATCTAGTGTAGGTATTCATGTTTCTTGACACGATGGTTACACGGATTGGTATATCCGGATCTCGTCATGTAATGTTATTCCTTGTATATGGTGTATCTTGTGCAAGTCTTGTTTTATTGATTATCTTGTGCATGTACAGACACTGATTCTCGGGGAGATTTGCTACCTTCCTAGAGAATCCCGTGCCATAGCATACCATGGTTGGATCTATTATACCAGTCAGGGATGGAGAGTATTTTAGTGTAGGTATATGATCATACCCTCCTTGTGTTTGTCTTGTTCCTTGTGAGTGTTGATCATACACCGCACGTATGATTAACCAGGCCATTATACTCTTGTGCAAGTTCCCAAGTCGATCACATGTTAAAGCTAGTACTCACACACTTAGACATTAGTATTCTTGTTCATTGTCATATTGTTCATTATTGTATTTATTCCAGTATTTTCTTATTGTGTATCTCTTGTATCTATTGTGCATCTTGTATATTTACATCTATTTACTATTACATAGTTTTTATCATTGGTTAGAACTGCTGTTATAGATGTACTATGCTCTTTTCCTTACTGGATATATTTTTCCCAGATGACACTGATGAGTGGTACCATACATATTATGGACCTCAGGATGTTGGGGGCTTAGAGTCAGAGAACCTAGCCCAGGAGGGACTTATTCCGACTGAGACAGATGACCCGGGACTAGTACTTTCTTAGTATTCTTGTACTGGATTTGTCTCCATCTTATTTTTTAGTACTATTTCAGGCTCATTGATGTTATTATTTTAGACTCATGAGTTGTATGTGACTATTCTATTCTTTATCGTATTCGTGCTCATTCCATCTTATATATGTGATTGAGTATATTGATATTGTTGGTGGTTTATTATATTGCTAGATAGATTACCCAGACAGCATTCTATCGCCGATTCTGCAGCATAGGTTGTGCGTTGTTTTCGACTTACATCCCTACATCGGGTACGGGTCGTGACAATCTGAACAATATATAGTCAGGGATTTCCCAGAGCAGAGGGTTCCAGTACCGATGGTTCATCGACCAGCCTTACCAGCATCAAGGCCCTACCAGCAGCCTCCTGGGCCAGTCTTTCTGGGACCGAGGCCGCCCTACGCAGGATTTGGGGCGATGCGACCACCAACACCAAGAGGAATTCAGTGGAGGCAACCCTTTGCCCCGCAGACTATTTATTTCCAGCAAGCTCGATAGCAGCCGAGGGCACCAGCAACGGGATAGGGCCAGGTCTTTGTGATGACTATTTAGGAGGAAGAGACCGCTAGAGAGGTGATCATAGGTACTATTTTAGTAGCTTCATCTATTCTGGTGCCACACACTCTTTCATAGCTGCTAGTTTCGTGGCCACCCATAGAATAGCAATTGTACCCCTTCCGAAGATTAAGAAGATTCTTACGGAAGATGGAATAATACCGGTTAGCGACACTTGTAGATCTTGTTCAGTAGTTATTTATGGACGAGAGATGCGTGGCCGATTTTTAGTCTTTTCCATGCCAGACTATGACATTGTCCTAGGCATGGAGTGCCAATAACATGCGACACTAGATTACCAACATGGATGCGTTATATTTAGACCACCAGATCACCCTGAGTTTGAGTTTCTTCGGGGAGCCCGAGAGCATGGTGTCCAACCTACCTTCGCATCACATATTACAGAAGGTGAACCAGTGTACCCCCATATTATATTAGTGTTTGAGGATATATTTTCTAAGGATCTTTCAGGCCTGCCACCTGACAGAGAGATAGAGTTTACTATAAAGTTGACTCCCGAAGCTGAGCCAGTTACTTCTTCCATATACAGACTAGCACCGAAAGAGTTGGTTGAGTTGAAGGTCCAAGTAGATGATCACTTAGACAAGGATTTTATTCGGGCTAGTATTTTTCTATGGGGGGGCGCCAATCTTATTTGTGCCGAAGAAGGACAGGACGGTACATTTGTGTATCGATTACAGGGCACTAAATATTATAACGATAAAGAAAAAGTATCCTATGTTGCATATCGATGATTTATCTGATCAGCTGAGTGGCGCATGTGTATTCTCGAAGATCGATCTCAGATCCAGCTATCATCAGACAAGGTGAGAAAGGCAGACATTCCGAAGACAACTTTTTAGATAAAGTACGGGCAGATTGTTAGGATTCATGGAGTTCCTGTGAGCATCGTCTCAGATCGGGATAGTCGTTTCACTTCCCATTTCTGGAGGAGTCTACAGGCTAGCTTGGGCACTCAGCTCAAGTTCAGTACCGCGTATCACCCCCAGACAGACGGGCAGTCGGAAAGGACTATTCAGACTCTCGAGGATATGCTACGCACTTGCGTTTTAGATCTCGGAGGTTCTTGGAAGGATCATCTGCACCTGGTAGAGTTCGCTTACAACAACAGCTACCAGGCCAGCATCGAGATGTCACCGTTTGAGGCTCTTTATGGACGGAGGTGTCGTACACCGCTGTCGTGGGACGACGTTGGAGAGAGAGCCTTGCTAGGACCAGAAATGGTCGTGGATGCAGCAGAAAAGGTGAAACTCATCAGAGACAGACTGCGAGTGGCACAGGACAGACAGCGGCATTGGGCCGACAGCCACCGTAGACCCCTTGAGTTTCAGGTATAGATTGTTGTTTTCTGGTTGTGTTGTTTGTTTGTTAGACTGCATGTTGAGACTGTTTTGTTTTAGGTTGGCGATCTAGTATTCCTACGGATTTCTCCGACGCGTGGAACGATTCGTTTTGGCAGAGGCGGGAAGCTTAGCCCACGCTACATCGGACCCTTCGGTATTCTTGCAAGGGTAGGTGCAGTGGCATATAGACTGGACTTGCCGCCTGCATTGGAGGGAGTGCATAATGTGTTTCACGTGTCGCAGCTGAGACGGTACGTGGCCGACCCTAGTCACGTACTTGATCACTCAGAGATTGAGGTTGGTCCGACGCTCAGCTACCCTGAGCAGCCCGTAGAGATCTTGGACCGCAGAGAGAAGGTGTTGCGGACCCAAACTATTCCCTTGGTTCGTGTTGCATGGAGACATCACTCTCCAGGGGAGTCGACCTGGGAGAGAGAAGACGAAATGCGCGAGCAATACCCGTATCTCTTCCAGACTTGAGGTATATTTCCTTTTCTGGTTTCATCCTTGTTGTAGTTCAGTCCAATTTCGAGGACGAAATTTCTTTTAGGAGGGTAGACTTGTCACTACCACTTTTTCATATAAGGGTATTCCTGTAATTTAACTATTTTAAATAATTATGTATTAAATTAATTGCTGAGTTTTATAACTATTATATATTGTTAATAATATTTAGTTTTAGGTCTAACCCTAGAAATCCATTAGGACAACCCTAATGGGTAAACCCTAGTTAGAAAACCCTATTCTAGCAAAACCCTAGAATTTAAAAATTTGGGGTGAACCCTCAAAACCCTAGACTGGCTAAACCTTAGTTAATTAGGTTCTACATGACCTAATCTAGGGGTTAAACCTAGGCTATACACTAGAAACCCTAACTGGGCCTTAATATATAAGAGGAACCCTCTCATTCTTCATGTAGAAGAGGAAAACCCTAGCCTCCACCAGAGAAAACCAATCCTCCACCCCATTTTCGAGATTCAACCTAGGGCTCCCATTTTCTCCTCCTTCAAAGCAAGAGAAGAAGAGCCTCGTTGAAGAAACCTTCCCTGCAGGTGAGAACCCTAATTTTCTTCATTTAATTCTGTGTACAAGATGATAATGGCCATTAGGGAACCCCCTTTGCTGTGTAATTCGATTCTAGGGCTTTGGATTAGGTTTTGGTGACCCACATGAGATTTTCCCCAATTATTAAGAACCCTAACCCTAGATTTGGTTTGTAGACAGATTTTCCCCATCTCATGTAGATATAAATTCGATTTTAGGGTTTACTTATCTAGGTATTCTAAATTCTGTGTATTGATGTATGAATCTATATGTATAGATATGTATTGTGTGTTGGGGGGGGGGGGGCTTTCATCTGTACATTAGGTTTGGGGAAGAACAAGGTGCAGTCGGGCAACTTGTGCCTGTGCACAGTCAAGGAGGGGAGGAGCAAAATGCTCTGTTCAGTCGGGTGGAGAATTCTGGGTCAGATTTCAGTTGTGTAATACCTGTGTGTAGATATTTGTGTGGCTGTGTATATATCTAAGTTATAGATATATGTGTGTGTGTTTTGTAGAGGGGGAATTTTCTGTGAAATCGGGTTTTGAGAGATGCTGTGAGCACTGTGTGTAGATGAGAAGTGCCTGTGTATTTTTCCTGTCCAGTGTGTTGGGCATTTGGGTATCAGATTCCAGTGTATCAGTAACTTGCAGTGAGTGATTTTGGGAGAGGGAGATGATGTATCAGTAAATTAATGTGCAGTGTGAGTATAGGTGAATCAATGTGTAGATGTGTATCATATTAGGTTGGTTGTTTTCAGACTGTGTGTAGGTTTACATGTGCCTGTGTGTCTTAGTGTGTCTAGATAATTAGGTGTTGTGCATCATTGTAGGAGTATCAATTCAATGTGGGAGCAAATGCTGTGTATCAGTACCTGGAAATTTTAGTGAGTTGGTATTAAGAGTAGGGGTGTTATTGGTTAGAAATTAGGAAGCCTCAGTGACTGTGAATGAATTACTGTGCAGAATTCTGTAAGTAGCAGTAGTGTGTAGTGTATGTGTATCTGGTGGGTGAGTGTTGGATAGCTATCTGTGAGTCAAGTTTTGTATCAGTGAGTGTTGTGTGTCAATGAGTTCCTGATACCTTAGTGTATCAGTGCAGTGAGTAGCACTCGAGTACAGCAAGTTGGTATTGTCCAGGGGGTACTGTAGGTGAAGGAGTTGCTCGAGTAGCACAGTGCAGACTGCACACAGCTATGTGTGCACAAGGCACTGACAGTATAGGTATCAGTTGGAATAATTTCTCAGTGCTAGGTTTTGGGCTTATTACCTATATTAGTAGGTTAGTTGTAGTGGATGAGTTAGTGTATCAGTCAGTGAATTAGAGTATCAAGTGAGTTAAGAGTGAGCAGTGAGTAGGTTAGTGTATCATCATTTGGGGATTTTGATGAGGGGTTATAGTGCAGTGCACAGAGCAAGGAAGTGTGCAGCAGCCACAACAACCAGGGGGAATGCCCACTGCAGGTAGTACAGTTCAGCAAGTTGCATTGGGGATTAGTGTATCAGTAAACACTGATACACAGGAACTTGAGCCTGCAGAGCAGTGTACACAAGATGGATCAGCATGCTGGGATGGGCCAGTAAGGTTAGGTGATATGTAACTAGTGTTAGGGTTCATGAGTATGTAGTTAGTATCAGTATCAGTTGGGTGAGTCTATGTACTAGTTAAGTTTTAAGTTAACAGTCAGTACTAGTTGTATAGTTAGTTTAAGACCAAGGTAATAGGATGTAGTATATAGGTAGAAAGTTATAGGCTAAGTTGTGGGTATATAAGGTATTAAGTACTACACCAAGGTAAATGGTTAAGAACCAGCTATAGCCTAATTATTGTATAGATATTATTATTATCAAGCCTCTAACTTATATACGTAACTTAGTATCTAATATTAGTTGGTATTGCCTAAATATTAGTTAAGATATTAACTAGTATACTTAGTGTGAGCCTAAATAATTATAGGTGTATAGCATGGTAACTAGTATGGACCTAGTTTGGCCTAGGGATTATTTTTAACATAGATATTAATAATTATCATTCCAATTCACCATTTGATATTATTATTTCATCCTTAGGTCTGTGTGATTCCACCTTGGACATCGATCCTCATACCTTGCTCAGGACCACAGGCGAGTACATTCTCTGACAGTTTTCATGGTTGATTACTTCTATAAATTGTAGTGTATTTCATACTTGATTCCGACACTATGGATACACGGGTTAGCACCCTAGATCCCCATCACGAGGAGTCGTGGTTGGAATCCATCGTGCTAGCTGGGGGATGGGGAACTATTAGTAGATTATGTGATCATATCCAAACATTTATATGCACCATAGCTCACCCCACTTCTCACGTCGGGTGTGGCCTGACCACTTATATGCTCCATAGCTGTTATATATGATTAGCCTGACCATTATATGCACCATAGCTAACCATGCGGTTAGCCTGACCTAAAAGAATCATAGCTAATCATATATAACCAGCCTGATCCAGTCCCAAGCCGATCACATAATAAACTAATATTTTACACACTTAGCTAGATGTTATCTTTATTCTGATTTACTTGTTCTAGCATTCACTATTTGTTGTTCATTGCTAGATTCTCTATTGTCTATTTCATTTTCTCCTGTACTTCACATGTTCAGCTTTATTTCCATCTTGTATCTCTTACACTGTTTGTAGATTTTGTCAATTTAAATGAAACTGCTGTTAGTGCTTGTGCTTCGCTCCAATCCTGACTGGATAACAACATTTTCAGAGAACCTGGAGGACTTTTGCCCTACTCATTACGGTCCAGGAATAGAGGAGGATTTCACCCCAGAAATCCCAGAGGAGGTGCCTATCTTAGAGGAGAACTTGCCTGCCCATGCTTAGATTATTTTTTGCATTTACTATTTTAGACTGAGACTGAGACTGAGATGTATTTATTTTTATTTGTGACTTTGTGAGGTCATTTGGACCAGGATTTGAGTTAGATTTATTGTGGTTGGTTTTTAATAGAACTCTTTTCAATTCTCATCGTGCCATTATGTTTATAGTTGTTATTGAGTATATTATAGAACTGTGTTTGAGTTATCATTGTCCTCCGTACGGAGTTGAGACTATTGACAGGATATACCATGTTGTGACCTAGACAGCGTTCTACCGCCGATGCTGCGGCGTAGGCTGGACGTACCCACGACTCATGCCCAAATTTCCGGGTGCGGGTCGTGACACGTTTTTAGTGGTGGCCCATGCAGGTCTAGTCCTAGTCTTAGACTGTTTTAGGAAATAGGAATTAGGCCAAGAATATGCTCAATCACAATTAGGGAATTCTGATTCTTATGATACTATTCTTAATGATTACTTCCTTTAGAAATTTTCTGTCCTTCCTTGATATCATATCTATTGCCTTAATTGAATCTTTCGATCTGTCTCCAGGATGCCGCCAAGAAGGTCCCAGAGACTCGGAGCAGCAGATTCAGAGAGGTCTGCCACCTCTCGCGCTGCCGGACAGACATCAGCAGCACCTCCTACATCTCCAGGACAGGTGGGAGTGTCTGCAGCATTCGGGGGTCCTCCACCACCAGTTCAGAGGGTCCCCACAGCTACGACGGCACCACCACCTCCACCACCCCCAGCTCAGCATCCAGGAGGTGTGCCCGTCGATGGGGCACAGATGTTCGCTTTGATTCAGGGCATGGTCGACGCCCAGAGGACGTCGGCAGAGGCCCAGAGAGTGCAGGCTGAGGCACATCAGGCCCAGACAGAGATGATGAGGGTGAACATGGATAATGCTCACCAAGTGGCTCTCCAGGCTGTGGAGAGAGTCGCTCAGCAGCAGCAACAACCCGGTCAGCAACAACAGAGGCCGGGCACCATTGTGGACTTCAAGAGGATGATGCCTCGGGAGTTCAAGGGGACAGAAGGGATACTCTACGCCGATGATTGGCTAGAGGACATCGAGAGGAACTTGCGTTTGGCGCAGATTCCAGAGGCGCTCCAGATCGAGGCCGCTGGCAGCCAGATGTTCGACATTGCCTTGACGTGGTTTCGCACGGAGCCGAGACTCTTGCGCGGGGGACTCACTTGGGAAGCTTTCAAGGAGCTCTTCAAAGAAAAGTTCTTTCCTGATGTCGCACTGGGAGCTTTGGAGAGTCAGTTCCATGACTTAGCCCAGGGGAGCTCGTCCGTCGATGAGTATGCCGCGGAGTTTAGCCGTCTGAGCCGCTTCGCGCCGTCGATGATTAGAGATCCGGGGGACAGGGCCCGGAAATTCAGAAAGGGGCTGACAAGAGAGATCAAGTCTCGTACGTCGGGACGTCGCACAGCTACCTATGAGGGCATATTGATGGATGCACAAGTAGCCGAGGATGACTTGGACCTCAGACCCAAGAGGGGACGCGATGTTTCCGGAGGAGCAAACAGTAGTGCGGGACCAGGCAAGCGTCCACACTTTCAGCAGCAGCAGAGGCCCTTTCAGCAGCAGCATCAGGCACCAGCTCGAGGGCAGGTTCAGCAACAGCAGCAGAGGCAGACTCAGCCCGCCATCCAGTGTGCGTACTGCGGGAAGATGGGACATACTAGAGATATCTGCAGGCATAGATTGGGCTCATGTTTGTCCTGCGGATCGACGACACATCAGCTGAGGGATTGCCCTACCATTCGGACTCGTCCAGGTCAGGGTGGAGCAGCCGCCCAGAGAGGACCAGGCAGGGTACCTACCGTACCAGGAGGCCAACAGCAGAGGGGACCACTTCCACCGCAAAATCAGAGGTTTGCCCAGCATCAGCAGCAGAGAGGTGCACCCCAGGGGCGAGCGTACGCCATGGCAGTCGAGGAGATCGAGCCAGCAGGAGACTTGATCACAGGTTCGGTTCTTCTCGATTGTATTCCCGCATTTACCTTATTCGATTCTGGCGCTTCCCATAGTTTTGTGTCTGTATCATATGCACTTCGACATCATTTAGACACAGAACCATTAGCTAGAACTTGCAAGATCATGACTGGTGGAGGTATTATCCTAGTCCGTGATCACTGCAAGGACCGAAGAGTGTCAGTAGGAGGCCGAGAGTTGAGCGTGAGCTTACTTGTCATGCCACTTCCGGGGTACGATATTGTACTCGGAATGGACTGGTTGAGTAGGCATCATGCTACTATAGATTGTTATAGAGGCAGAGTATTGTTTAGACCACCAGGAGAGCCGGAGTTCGAGGTCGTCAGAGGAACAGCGGAACAGAGAGGGAGCACATTTTGCGGAGCCAGGACAGAAGAAGAGGAGTTGCCACATCCTCTGATAGCGGAGTTCCTGGATGTATTTCCAGAAGAGTTGCCAGGCTTGCCGCCAGACAGAGATGTTGAATTCTCTATAGACTTGGTTCCAGGAGCGGAGCCCATTTCACAACATGTCTATAGAGTCAACAACAGCGAGCTGGCGGAACTGAAGAAGCAAGTTGAGGAGCTGCAGGACAAAGGCTTCATCAAATCCAGTTCATCACCATGGGGAGCTCCGGTATTGTTCGTACCGAAGAAGGACGGCACGGTGCGCATGTGCATTGATTATAGAGCTTTGAACAATATCACCATCAAGAACAAGTACCCGCTGCCGAGGATAGATGATCTTTTCGACCAGTTGAGTGGGGCGAGGGTGTTTTCAAAGATTGATTTGAGGTCAGGTTATCACCAGGTGAAGGTGAAGAAAGAAGACACGCCGAAGACAGCTTTTCGGACCAGATACGGCCAGTTTGAGTTCATGGTGATGCCATTTGGTTTAACCAATGCACCGGCAGTATTCATGAACCTGATGAACAAGGTGTTCCACCAGTACCTTGACAAGTTCGTGGTGGTGTTCATCGACGATATTCTTGTGTATTCCAAGACCCCGGAGGAGCACGAAGAGCACCTGAGATTGGTCTTAGAGACTCTCAGGAGGGAGAAACTGTACGGGAAACTCTCTAAGTGTGAATTCTTCCTTGACAAGGTCGAATTCCTTGGGCATGTGGTATCGGGTGACGGAATCTCGGTAAACCCAAAGAAGATCGAGGCAGTAGAGTCGTGGGCTACCCCCAGTTCGGTAGCTGAGATCAGGAGTTTTCTCGGGCTTGCAGGATACTACAGGAGGTTTGTACAAGACTTCTCCAAGATTGCAGCGCCGATGACCAGACTGACTAGGAAGGACGTGGATTTTGTTTGGACAGAGGAGTGCCAGGCTGCATTTGATGAGCTGAAGAAGAGGTTGACGACAGCTCCAATTTTGACATTGCCATCAGGGACAGGTGGTTTTACCATCTACAGTGATGCTTCAGGGAAGGGTCTGGGATGTGTTCTTCAGCAGCACGGGAAAGTAATTGCCTATGCTTCCAGGCAGTTGCGCCCTCATGAAAAGAATTATCCCACCCACGATTTAGAGTTGGCAGCAGTTATCTTCGCTCTAAAGCTGTGGAAACATTACCTGTACGGAGAGCGTGTGGAGATCTTCACAGACCACAAGAGCTTGAAGTACGTGTTCACACAGAAGGAGCTGAACATGAGGCAGAGGAGGTGGTTAGAGTTGATGAAGGACTTTGACATCTCATTGCAGTACCATCCAGGGAAGGCCAACGTAGTCGCCGATGCCTTGAGCAGGTATCCGATGGCTATGTACTTGACGACAGATAGACATTTATTGGCTGACCTGGAAAGCTTGGAGATTGAGGTGTTAGTTCCCGGTGCTGAGATTCAGATGTGGGGATTACAGATACAGTCAGAACTGATGGACAGGATCAGAGCTACGCAGTATGATGATGAGACTCTGAGAAGTATCAGAGCCCAAGTTCAGATGGGATTGTCGGACGATTTCACTATCGCAGATGATGGTTCCTTACGGCACGGCACAAGGATATGTGTGCCTAGCGGGGAGCTGCGCGAGGAGGTTTTGCAGGAGGCACACCGCTCTCAGTACTCAATGCATCCCGGTGCCAACAAGATGTATCGAGACTTGAGAGAGCATGTATGGTGGTATGGAATGAAGCGTGAGGTAGCACGCTTCGTATCTCGGTGTCTAGTGTGCCAGCAGGTAAAGGCGGACCGGCAGAGGCCAGGAGGTTTGCTTCAACCTTTACCGATCCCAGAGTGGAAGTGGGAGCATGTGACCATGGATTTTGTTTCAGGGCTTCCACGTTCTCCAGGAGGGAAAGACGCGATTTGGGTCATCGTGGACAGGTTGACCAAATCAGCCCATTTCTTACCTTTCAAGGTGGGCACGTCGACAGAGAAGCTAGCAGAGATGTACGTGCGACAGATTGTTAGGATTCATGGAGTTCCTGTGAGCATCGTCTCAGATCGGGATAGTCGTTTCACTTCCCATTTCTGGAGGAGTCTACAGGCTAGCTTGGGCACTCAGCTCAAGTTCAGTACCGCGTATCACCCCCAGACAGACGGGCAGTCGGAAAGGACTATTCAGACTCTCGAGGATATGCTACGCACTTGCGTTTTAGATCTCGGAGGTTCTTGGGAGGATCATCTGCACCTGGTAGAGTTCGCTTACAACAACAGCTACCAGGCCAGCATCGAGATGTCACCGTTTGAGGCTCTTTATGGACGGAGGTGTCGTACACCGCTGTCGTGGGACGACGTTGGAGAGAGAGCCTTGCTAGGACCAGAAATGGTCGTGGATGCAGCAGAAAAGGTGAAACTCATCAGAGACAGACTGCGAGTGGCGCAGGACAGACAGCGGCATTGGGCCGACAGCCACCGTAGACCCCTTGAGTTTCAGGTATAGATTGTTGTTTTCTGGTTGTGTTGTTTGTTTGTTAGACTGCATGTTGAGACTGTTTTGTTTTAGGTTGGCGATCTAGTATTCCTACGGATTTCTCCGACGCGTGGAACGATTCGTTTTGGCAGAGGCGGGAAGCTTAGCCCACGCTACATCGGACCCTTCGGTATTCTTGCAAGGGTAGGTGCAGTGGCATATAGACTGGACTTGCCGCCTGCATTGGAGGGAGTGCATAATGTGTTTCACGTGTCGCAGCTGAGACGGTACGTGGCCGACCCTAGTCACGTACTTGATCACTCAGAGATTGAGGTTGGTCCGACGCTCAGCTACCCTGAGCAGCCCGTAGAGATCTTGGACCGCAGAGAGAAGGTGTTGCGGACCCAAACTATTCCCTTGGTTCGTGTTGCATGGAGACATCACTCTCCAGGGGAGTCGACCTGGGAGAGAGAAGACGAAATGCGCGAGCAATACCCGTATCTCTTCCAGACTTGAGGTATATTTCCTTTTCTGGTTTCATCCTTGTTGTAGTTCAGTCCAATTTCGAGGACGAAATTTCTTTTAGGAGGGTAGACTTGTCACTACCACTTTTTCATATAAGGGTATTCCTGTAATTTAACTATTTTAAATAATTATGTATTAAATTAATTGCTGAGTTTTATAACTATTATATATTGTTAATAATATTTAGTTTTAGGTCTAACCCTAGAAATCCATTAGGACAACCCTAATGGGTAAACCCTAGTTAGAAAACCCTATTCTAGCAAAACCCTAGAATTTAAAAATTTGGGGTGAACCCTCAAAACCCTAGACTGGCTAAACCTTAGTTAATTAGGTTCTACATGACCTAATCTAGGGGTTAAACCTAGGCTATACACTAGAAACCCTAACTGGGCCTTAATATATAAGAGGAACCCTCTCATTCTTCATGTAGAAGAGGAAAACCCTAGCCTCCACCAGAGAAAACCAATCCTCCACCCCATTTTCGAGATTCAACCTAGGGCTCCCATTTTCTCCTCCTTCAAAGCAAGAGAAGAAGAGCCTCGTTGAAGAAACCTTCCCTGCAGGTGAGAACCCTAATTTTCTTCATTTAATTCTGTGTACAAGATGATAATGGCCATTAGGGAACCCCCTTTGCTGTGTAATTCGATTCTAGGGCTTTGGATTAGGTTTTGGTGACCCACATGAGATTTTCCCCAATTATTAAGAACCCTAACCCTAGATTTGGTTTGTAGACAGATTTTCCCCATCTCATGTAGATATAAATTCGATTTTAGGGTTTACTTATCTAGGTATTCTAAATTCTGTGTATTGATGTATGAATCTATATGTATAGATATGTATTGTGTGTTGGGGGGGGGGGCTTTCATCTGTACATTAGGTTTGGGGAAGAACAAGGTGCAGTCGGGCAACTTGTGCCTGTGCACAGTCAAGGAGGGGAGGAGCAAAATGCTCTGTTCAGTCGGGTGGAGAATTCTGGGTCAGATTTCAGTTGTGTAATACCTGTGTGTAGATATTTGTGTGGCTGTGTATATATCTAAGTTATAGATATATGTGTGTGTGTTTTGTAGAGGGGGAATTTTCTGTGAAATCGGGTTTTGAGAGATGCTGTGAGCACTGTGTGTAGATGAGAAGTGCCTGTGTATTTTTCCTGTCCAGTGTGTTGGGCATTTGGGTATCAGATTCCAGTGTATCAGTAACTTGCAGTGAGTGATTTTGGGAGAGGGAGATGATGTATCAGTAAATTAATGTGCAGTGTGAGTATAGGTGAATCAATGTGTAGATGTGTATCATATTAGGTTGGTTGTTTTCAGACTGTGTGTAGGTTTACATGTGCCTGTGTGTCTTAGTGTGTCTAGATAATTAGGTGTTGTGCATCATTGTAGGAGTATCAATTCAATGTGGGAGCAAATGCTGTGTATCAGTACCTGGAAATTTTAGTGAGTTGGTATTAAGAGTAGGGGTGTTATTGGTTAGAAATTAGGAAGCCTCAGTGACTGTGAATGAATTACTGTGCAGAATTCTGTAAGTAGCAGTAGTGTGTAGTGTATGTGTATCTGGTGGGTGAGTGTTGGATAGCTATCTGTGAGTCAAGTTTTGTATCAGTGAGTGTTGTGTGTCAATGAGTTCCTGATACCTTAGTGTATCAGTGCAGTGAGTAGCACTCGAGTACAGCAAGTTGGTATTGTCCAGGGGGTACTGTAGGTGAAGGAGTTGCTCGAGTAGCACAGTGCAGACTGCACACAGCTATGTGTGCACAAGGCACTGACAGTATAGGTATCAGTTGGAATAATTTCTCAGTGCTAGGTTTTGGGCTTATTACCTATATTAGTAGGTTAGTTGTAGTGGATGAGTTAGTGTATCAGTCAGTGAATTAGAGTATCAAGTGAGTTAAGAGTGAGCAGTGAGTAGGTTAGTGTATCATCATTTGGGGATTTTGATGAGGGGTTATAGTGCAGTGCACAGAGCAAGGAAGTGTGCAGCAGCCACAACAACCAGGGGGAATGCCCACTGCAGGTAGTACAGTTCAGCAAGTTGCATTGGGGATTAGTGTATCAGTAAACACTGATACACAGGAACTTGAGCCTGCAGAGCAGTGTACACAAGATGGATCAGCATGCTGGGATGGGCCAGTAAGGTTAGGTGATATGTAACTAGTGTTAGGGTTCATGAGTATGTAGTTAGTATCAGTATCAGTTGGGTGAGTCTATGTACTAGTTAAGTTTTAAGTTAACAGTCAGTACTAGTTGTATAGTTAGTTTAAGACCAAGGTAATAGGATGTAGTATATAGGTAGAAAGTTATAGGCTAAGTTGTGGGTATATAAGGTATTAAGTACTACACCAAGGTAAATGGTTAAGAACCAGCTATAGCCTAATTATTGTATAGATATTATTATTATCAAGCCTCTAACTTATATACGTAACTTAGTATCTAATATTAGTTGGTATTGCCTAAATATTAGTTAAGATATTAACTAGTATACTTAGTGTGAGCCTAAATAATTATAGGTGTATAGCATGGTAACTAGTATGGACCTAGTTTGGCCTAGGGATTATTTTTAACATAGATATTAATAATTATCATTCCAATTCACCATTTGATATTATTATTTCATCCTTAGGTCTGTGTGATTCCACCTTGGACATCGATCCTCATACCTTGCTCAGGACCACAGGCGAGTACATTCTCTGACAGTTTTCATGGTTGATTACTTCTATAAATTATAGTGTATTTCATACTTGATTCCGACACTATGGATACACGGGTTAGCACCCTAGATCCCCATCACGAGGAGTCGTGGTTGGAATCCATCGTGCTAGCTGGGGGATGGGGAACTATTAGTAGATTATGTGATCATATCCAAACATTTATATGCACCATAGCTCACCCCACTTCTCACGTCGGGTGTGGCCTGACCACTTATATGCTCCATAGCTGTTATATATGATTAGCCTGACCATTATATGCACCATAGCTAACCATGCGGTTAGCCTGACCTAAAAGAATCATAGCTAATCATATATAACCAGCCTGATCCAGTCCCAAGCCGATCACATAATAAACTAATATTTCACACACTTAGCTAGATGTTATCTTTATTCTGATTTACTTGTTCTAGCATTCACTATTTGTTGTTCATTGCTAGATTCTCTATTGTCTATTTCATTTTCTCCTGTACTTCACATGTTCAGCTTTATTTCCATCTTGTATCTCTTACACTGTTTGTAGATTTTGTCAATTTAAATGAAACTGCTGTTAGTGCTTGTGCTTCGCTCCAATCCTGACTGGATAACAACATTTTCAGAGAACCTGGAGGACTTTTGCCCTACTCATTACGGTCCAGGAATAGAGGAGGATTTCACCCCAGAAATCCCAGAGGAGGTGCCTATCTTAGAGGAGAACTTGCCTGCCCATGCTTAGATTATTTTTTGCATTTACTATTTTAGACTGAGACTGAGACTGAGATGTATTTATTTTTATTTGTGACTTTGTGAGGTCATTTGGACCAGGATTTGAGTTAGATTTATTGTGGTTGGTTTTTAATAGAACTCTTTTCAATTCTCATCGTGCCATTATGTTTATAGTTGTGATTGAGTATATTATAGAACTGTGTTTGAGTTATCATTGTCCTCCGTACGGAGTTGAGACTATTGACAGGATATACCATGTTGTGACCTAGACAGCGTTCTACCGCCGATGCTGCGGCGTAGGCTGGACGTACCCACGACTCATGCCCAAATTTCCGGGTGCGGGTCGTGACAAAGCTATGGCAGCACTACCTTTATAGAGAGCTGGTTGAGATTTATACAGATCATAAAAGTCTGAAGTATGTCTACACTCAGAAGAAGCTCAACATGAGATGAAGGCGTTGGCTAGAGTTGATGACAAACTATGATATCGAGTTGTACTACCCTGGCAAGGCGAATATTATAGGAGATGCCTTAGGCATGAAGCCCATGTCATAATTTATGACAAATCAGCCCTAGTTGTTAGATGACCTTCTGGTGCTCGGGATAGAGGTTGTATTACCAGGCATGGATAGACAGTTGTCCAGTCTAGAGGTTCAGTCTATTTTGGTTGAGAGGATCAAGGCACCTTACCTACCGATACGAGATTTCGGCGAATATGAGAGAGGACAGCGACCGGCATACAGAAGGGTCTCCGAATTCACGAGGATGAAATATTGATGTATGGAGATCGCCTATATGTTTCGAGTAGCGAGCTATACCAGGAGTTGATGACCGAATCCCATAGTTTGATTTATTCTATTCATCCCGGGGGTATGAAGTTGTACTAAGAGTTGAGACAACACTACTAGTGGCATGGGATGATATCACGACCCATACCCGGATATTCGGATACGAGTACGTGGTTACGCCAGCCTACACCACAGAATCGGCAGTAGAACGCTGTCTGGGTCATTTCTAACTATCTAACATCTCAATAAAATAATATAGTACCTGTCAATCATCTCAACTCCAAACGGAGGAGCAATATGGCATCTCACATGAATAACTAATCTCAATCACAAAACAAGCTAAGGAAGAAATATGCACGAATGGAAATAACGAGGGAAGAAAATAAGGTCAAATCCACAATCTAAATAATATACAAGATGTGAATCCACAAAAAAATAGTCTAATACAATCTCAGATACAAAATAGTCTAAACCTCATCGGGCTCTGCTACTAAGTCTCCCTGGTCAATAAGAGTGTCCTCTATAGGTACGTCGTCCTGCGGCCCGTAGTAGGTGGGACACTGCTCTAGAAGCCAGTCATCTAGAAAAATATATCCAGTAACGAAGTACATACCTCTGAAATTAGTTTCAATAGCATAATCGAGCATATAAACAGATATAGAAATAAAATACAAGATCACTGAACATATGAAAGATGAACAAGATATATACAGGTAATGTACAAGAATATATAGATCAACAATATGAATATCAGCAATATGATGAAGTAACTGCAATCTAAACTAACTACTGTGCCTCAGAATAAATGTAGATCTAAAAATTTTGGGAAAGAAATAAAATGAGAGCACTCTCTCTCCTCTCAATTATGGTTGGTCATAAACCCCTCTCCAAGCAATGTGTAATGTCCCAAATACCCCTTGGGGCCTCTCATGAAGAAATAATTAGGGAGAAAAGGTTCTAGTCTAATGGTTTCACTAATTAATCATGTTTCTTAATCCATGGGCCTAATTCATGGGCTCATCTTAGACTAGTCCAAAAGTTTGTTCATGTTCTCTAATTAAATAGTTAGGTCCACTACACAAATCCAAAACAATTCCACAACTAGTAACAATTAAATAATACAATAAATAATTAAATCAAGCCATGTACAATTATTAATTATAAATAAATCTAAAAATAAAAATACCCATTGACAATTACCAAATTACCCTTGGATAAAAATGTGAGGGTGACAGATGAAGAGGGAGACTGCGAGATTCGTGGCGAGATCTTTGGTCTGTCAGCAAGTCAAGGCCGAACATCAGAGGACTGCAGGACTATTGCAGCCGCTTCCCATTCCTGAGTGGTAGTGGGAGCACATTACCATAGACTTTGTCACAGGATTTTCGAGGACCCCTAGTAGGAAGGATGCAGTCTAGGTTATCGTGGACCGACTCACCAAGTCGACGTATTTTTCCCCCTTCAAAGTTGGGCAGTCCACGGAGATATTGGCTGACATGTATATGAGGTAGATAGTACGATTACATGGAGTGCCTGTCAACATTGTATCGGATCGTGATTCCATATTCACGTCATATTTCTTGTAGAGTATTTGGGAGAATCTAGGAACTCGCCTCAAGTTTAGCACTGTATATCATCCATAGACTGATGGTCAGTCAGAGCGCACGATTCAGATACTAAAGGACATATTGAGAGCGTGCATGATCGACTTTAGAGGATCATGGGAGGACTATCTACACTTGGTGGAATTCTTCTACAACAACAGCTACCAAGCAAGCATCCAGATGGCACCGTTTGAGGAACTATACTGCAGGAAGTGCAGGTCTCTGGTTTGTTGGAGTGATGTAGGAGAATGTCAGATACTTGGTCCAGAGTTGATGACTTAGACAGTAGAGAACGTGAAGCAGATTCAGAGCTATCTCCATGTAGCACAGGATAGGCAAAAATATTAGGCAGATGTGCATCGTAGACCTTTGGAATTCAAGGAAGGTGATTATATATTTTTGAAGATATCGCCTACTCATGATACCATCAGATTTGGGGGCAGAGGCAAGCTGAGTCCGAGGTACATCGGACCTTTTGACATCTTGGAGCGTGTTGGCGAAGTAGCTTATTGTCTTGCATTACCTCCATCATTAGAAGGCATGCATAATGTATTTCACGTATCACAGTTGAGAAGGTACGTGGTAGACCCTAGCTATGTGCTCAATCATTCAGAGATTACAGTCGGGCCCAGTTTATTATATGTGGAGCAGCCAGTAGGGATACTCGATCGCAGTGAGAAGGTTTTGAGGGAGAAGACTATTCGACTGGTCAGGGTTGCATGGAAGCATCATTCAATGGGCGAGTCTACCTGGAAGCACGAGGATTCCATTCGACAGTATTTTTCTCATTTATTTGAGGACCAAGGTACAAATTTATGTACTGCATTACAATTACCTGTTAACTTTTTAATTCCCGCCACTCTTATTCATGCTTTACTTTCAATTTCGGGGACAAAATTCTTCTAAGTTGGGAAGTATGTAAACCCCCTCAATAATTTTTTTAGGTAGACTAGATTTGGTAAGAATTTTGGTTTAGCTTCATGTTGTCTAAGGATTAGAAATTAGGGTTATCAAGATTGGTTCTTTAATTTAAACTCTTGGTACACTTTATACTTTACTTTTGCTACAATATTTGGGGCACAACAATAGCCTTTACCTTCCAACAAATTTTGCACTCTTGACCTGATGAGCCAACCTAGGCACTAAAATTTTTTGTCACTCACAAACATACTCCCTTGTGCTCTATTTTAATTGCTCAACTTTTCAGTCACAAAAATTAATTTAAATTCTATGCCTTGTACCTATGTAATTGCCATCAATTATTGGGACACAAACTCAACCCGTTACGCCTAACCAATTAAAGGGCCCAAGACTAAAACCAAGTCTACAACGTCCATGATATTTGTATCATTCCCAATTGAGACCCCATGTACTCCCATTTTATTTAAGAACACCTATGACATAATATTTATTTAATTTTGTGCAACCGACTTAACTTAACCTTAACTAAACCCTCACACTAAATCTTGAGACTCATACAAAACACCCAACACCCACTCCTTCCTACAAAACACCAAACAATATTTTTTCACGTCAAAACTTTATTTTTTTCCCTCTATTTGTAAACCCCAAACTCTTAAGGACCCAAATTCCAAAGTAATGTAAGGTGTCAACCTTCTATTAGAGCAATTCAAATGAAGAAGATCATCCTTAGCCATGTGACCGGTCATGACCATATTTCCCCTCCCATTTGTATTGTACTTTTTATCCTCATCAACTCATACTTAATCCTAGCCATTGATTCATTCCTCCATCAATCATGTCACTACCACATTTCCATATAAGGGCATTTGTGTAATTTTAGCTATTTTGAATAATTATTTATTTAATCAATTTGCTGAGATTTTTAAACTATTTATTTGATGATTGTTTTAGGTCAAGCCCTAGAACCCATTAGGTCAAACCCTAATGACCAAACCCTAATTTGTAAACCCTATTCTAGCAAAACCCTAGAATTTTAAATTAGGATGGAACCCTCATAACCCTAGACTGACTTAACCTGAGCTAATTAGGGTCTACATGAGAGGGCCAAGGGGTTTAACCTAAAAACTATGCATGGAAACCCTAAAACTAGGTTTAATATATAAAGGAAGCCTCTTTCTAGGCTATTCTTCACATAGAGAGAAAGGAAACCCTAGCCTCCACAAGAGAAACCAATTCCCCACCCCATTTTCGAGATTAAACCTAGGGCTTCCATTTTCTCCTCCTCCAAAGCAAGGAAATCAGGGAAACTTGGGTCAAAGAAACTTGGGAAGGAAGAACTTTTATAGGGAACCATCTCCCTGCAGGTAAAACCCCATTTTATACATTTAATCTCTGTTTTTTTCAATTATTGGCCATTAGGGAACCCCTGGCTGTGTAGATTCGAATTTTTGGGATTTTGCAGGTAAAACCTCGGAGATCTAGGGTTTTGTTGAATTTATTTGGTTTTCCCCAAAATTCTGGAACCCTAATCCTAGGGACTTCGTGTAAGCATGATTACATCCCCTACGTGTAGTCTAGACATCAGGATTTAGGGTTTGATTGAGTATTTCTGGTATTTTAAAGTAGAAATCAGGATTTGGAAGAACCCTGTGCACAGTCGGGTGTATGAACATGTATGTGATGTTTAAATGTTATTAGGAATTTACCTATCTAACTTCTTTATATTTCTGTATAGTTGATATATGTATCTATATGCATATATATATATATTGTATGTTTTGTGGGGCATTCATTGTACAGTAAGATTTAGGGAAAAACAGGATGCAGTCGGGTGAATTCTGTGCTGTGTTCACAGAGTGAGGGGTATCCTAATAACTGTGGGTATCAATATCTGTGTATGGCTGTGGTTATGTACCAGTGTGTATCAGATTTCAGTCCTATGTGTCTCAGTTAATGTGTACCCAGATCACTAGTGTGTTCACCTGGGACTCAGTCAGATTAGGTACCTGTGTGTAGTAGCTAGATGTGTGTTGAGTTGAGTATTAGAGTTAGGGAAGTGTATCAGCCATAGGTGTGGGTGTATACTGTTAGTTTATGTATCAGTATGGAGTTAATGTAGTTGAACATTGTGTGTAGGTTGTGTATTGGTGAGGTAGAACCTGTGTGTATTTGAGAGAGAGTTAGAGAGGGAGCAGTGTACTGTGTGAGCAGAAATTTCATTATGTACAGTCAAGTATCAGTTAAGGAGTTGGGGGTTGTAGATTGGGACTGTGTTGCTGTGCAGATTCCAGTTTGTGTGACTGTAGATAGGTGTGTGCAGAAATTGTATACTGTGTGAATGTGTAGAACCTATATGTGTCTCAGAACTTGTGAGTTAGGAACTAGTGTCAGTAGTTAGTTAAATTATGTATATGTGTGTTCAGTGTACTGTGTTAGATACCTAGGTGTCTAAGTGTTGGTGTGTGCCTCAGAAATTTTCCCAGGATCCTGTGTATGTGGCTGTGCATTGGTTGTATATAGATGTGTATCAGATTAGGGAGGAAACCTGTGAGTTAGATACATGTGTTCTTGGGTTAAGTTCAGTGAGTTATTCTGTTTTGGGTCCCCTTGAGTGTGTATCAGTACATGTTAGAAATTCAGTATGTATCAGTCAGTGGTCTTCAACAGGAACCTATCTGCCAGTGTAGGTAAGTGAATAATATTCAAGGGTATTGGAGGTGGGTTGATATACTAAGTTCAGGTGTAGATACCTGTGTCCCTAGTGTTCAGTTCAGTGTAGGTAATTATAAATCTGTGTGAGGTGACTGTGTTAGGCATCAGTGAGTGTGGCTGTGAATTAGATTTCTGTGTGTGTGCAGACTGAATGTGTCTGTGTGTAGAACAGTGTGTGTAGGTGTTAAGTTAGATATCCTAGTTAAGTTTGATTGATGTGTAGGTCGAGTCCTTGGTATTAAGTATATGAGTAAGGTATAAGTTAAGTCACTATATAAACACTATCCTATATATATTAGGCAAGTATATTTATAAGTCATATATATAGTATTACGACTCACTATATAGTCTATATAGCTATATGATACCTAGTATCTAGATACTCATGAGATGGACCTAGAAACCTAGTCACAACCTAGTTTCAACTAGTATAGCCTGGAAATCACCCTAGAACTAGATTTGAACCCAGATTGAGGTACTATGAGTACACCCTAGTGTTTATAACTAGGGATGACACAATTAGCTAGTGTTAGACTAGTATTGACCAGTAAACCTTAGACATGACCTAGAAACCTCATTTTTTAAATTGTTAAACATGTTATTCTTTTAATTCATTAATTAACATTGAATTTCCATATTAGGTCATTTTGATCCCACTTTGGACATCGATCCTCACATTTTGCTCAGGACCACAGGCGAGTACATTCTCTGACAGTTTTCATGGTTGATTACTTCTATAAATTGTAGTATATTATATACTTGATTCCGACACTATGGATACACGGGTTAGCACCCTAGATCCCCATCATGAGGAGTCGTGATTGGAATCCATCGTGCTAGCTGGGAGATGGGGAACTATTAGTAGATTATGTGATCATATCCACACTTACCATGCATCATAGCTCACCCCACATCTCACGTCGGGTGCAGCCTGACCATCATCATGCCTCATAGCTGTTATATATGATTAGCCTGACATTATCATGCATCATAGCTAACCATATGGTTAGCCTGACCTTCTCGAATCATAGCTAATCATATATAACCAGCCTGATCCAGTCCCAAGCCGATCACATAATAAACTAATATTTCAACCACTTAGCTAGATGTTTTATCTTTATTCAGATTTACTTGTTCTAGCATTCACTATTTATTGCTCATTGCTAGATGCTTATTGTCTATTTCATTCCTTCAGTACTTCACATGTTCAGCTTTTATTTCCATCTTGTATCTCTTACACTGTTTATAGATTTTGTCAATTTAATGAAACTGCTGTTAGTGCTTGTGCTTCGCTCCAATCCTGACTGGGTAAACATTTTTCAGAGGACCTGGAGAACTTTTGCCCTACTCATTACGGTCCAGGAATAGAGGAGGATTTCACCCCAGAAATCCCAGAGGAGGTGCCTATCCTAGAGGAGAACTTACCAGCCTGTTCTTAGATTACTTTTCTGCATTATTGTTTTAGACTGAGACTGAGTTGTATTTATTTTATTTGTGACTTTGTGAGTTCATTTAGACCCAGGATTTGAGTTGAACTTCTTGTGGTTGGTTTAAATAGAACTCTTTTCAATTCTCATCGTGCCATTATTCTTATAGCTGTGATTGAGTATATTATAGAACTGTGGTTTATTTTATCATTGTCCTCCGTACGGAGTTGAGACTTTTGACAGGATATACTATGTTTGTGACCTAGACAGCGTTCTACCGCCGATGCTGCGGCGTAGGCTGGACGTACCCACGACTCATGCCCAAATTCCGGGTGCGGGTCGTGACAGGACCTAGAAACCTAGTCATAACCTAGTTTCAACTAGTATAGCCTGGAAATCACCCTAGAACTAGATTTGAACCCAGATTGAGGTACTATGAGTAAACCCTAGTGTTTATAACTAGGGATGACACAATTAGCTAGTGTTAGACTAGTATTGACCAGTAAACCTTAGACATGACCTAGAAACCTCGTTTTTTAAATTGTTAAACATGTTATTCTTTTAATTCATTAATTAACATTGAATTTCCATATTAGGTCATTTTGATCCCACTTTGGACATCGATCCTCACATTTTGCTCAGGACCACAGGCGAGTACATTCTCTGACAGTTTTCATGGTTGATTACTTCTATAAATTGTAGTGTATTACATACTTGATTCCGACACTATGGATACACGGGTTAGCACCCTAGATCCCCATCATGAGGAGTCGTGATTGGAATCCATCGTGCTAGCTGGGGGATGGGGAACTATTAGTAGATTATGTGATCATATCCACACTTACCATGCATCATAGCTCACCCCACATCTCACGTCGGGTGCAGCCTGACCATCATCATGCCTCATAGCTGTTATATATGATTAGCCTGACATTATCATGCATCATAGCTAACCATATGGTTAGCCTGACCTTCTCGAATCATAGCTAATCATATATAACCAGCCTGATCTAGTCCCAAGCCGATCACATAATAAACTAATATTTCAACCACTTAGCTAGATGTTTTATCTTTATTCAGATTTACTTGTTCTAGCATTCACTATTTATTGCTCATTGCTAGATGCTTATTGTCTATTTCATTCCTTCAGTACTTCACATGTTCAGCTTTTATTTCCATCTTGTATCTCTTACACTGTTTATAGATTTTGTCAATTTAATGAAACTGCTGTTAGTGCTTGTGCTTCGCTCCAATCCTGACTGGGTAAACATTTTTCAGAGGACCTGGAGAACTTTTGCCCTACTCATTACGGTCCAGGAATAGAGGAGGATTTCACCCCAGAAATCCCAGAGGAGGTGCCTATCCTAGAGGAGAACTTACCAGCCTGTTCTTAGATTACTTTTCTGCATTATTGTTTTAGACTGAGACTGAGTTGTATTTATTTTATTTGTGACTTTGTGAGTTCATTTAGACCCAGGATTTGAGTTGAACTTCTTGTGGTTGGTTTAAATAGAACTCTTTTCAATTCTCATCGTGCCATTATTCTTATAGCTGTGATTGAGTATATTATAGAACTGTGGTTTATTTTATCATTGTCCTCCATACGGAGTTGAGACTTTTGACAGGATATACTATGTTTGTGACCTAGACAGCGTTCTACCGTCGATGCTGCGGCGTAGGCTGGACGTACCCACGACTCATGCCCAAATTCCGGGTGCGGGTCATGACACGTTTTTAGTGGTGGCCCATGCAGGTCTGTAGTCGAGTCCTAGAACCGCATTAGAGCGATATCGTAGTGGTGCTCGCTTAGAGTATTCCTACGAGCCTGTTTTAGGAAATAGGAATTAGGCCGACGATATGCTCAATCACAATTAGGAAATTCTGATTCTTATGACACTACTCTTAATGATTAATTCCTTTAAAAATTTTTACTGTCCTTCCTTGATGATATCGTATCTATTGCTTTAATTGAATCTTTCGATCTGTCTTCAGGATGCCGCCAAGAAGGTCCCAGAGACTCGGAGCAGCAGATTCAGAGAGGTCTGCCACCTCTCGCGCTGCCGGACAGACATCAGCAGCACCTCCTACATCTCCAGTACATGTGGGAGTATCTGCAGCATTCGGGGGTCCTCCACCACCAGTTCAGAGGGTCCCCACAGCTACGACGGCACAACCACCACCAGCTCAGCATCCAGGAGGTGTGCCCGTCGATGGAGCAAAGATGTTCGCCTTGATTCAGGGCATTGTCGACGCCCAGAGGACGTCGGCAGAGGCCCAGAGAGTGCAGGCTGAGGCACATCAGGCCCAGACAGAGATGATGAGGGTGAACATGGAGAATGCTCACCAAGTGGCTCTCCAAGCTGTGGAGAGAGTCACTCAGCAGCAGCAACATCCTGGTCAGCAACAACAGAGGCCGGGCACCATTGTGGACTTCAAGAGGATGATGCCTCGGGAGTTCAAGGGGACAGAAGGGATACTCTACGCCGATGATTGGCTAGAGGACATCGAGAGGAACTTGCGTTTGGCGCAGCTTCCAGAGGCGCTTCGGATCGAGGCCGCTGGCAGCCAGATGTTCGATATTGCCTTGACGTGGTTTCGCACGGAGCCGAGACTCTTGCGCAGAGGACTCACTTGGAAGGATTTCAGGGAGCTCTTCAAGGAGAAATTCTTTCCTGACGTTGCCCTAGGAGCCTTGGAGAGTCAGTTCCATGACTTAGTCCAGGGGAGCTCGTCCGTCGATGATTATGCCGCAGAGTTTTGCCGTCTGAGCCGCTTCGCGCCATCAATGATTAGAGATCCAGGGGACAGGGCCCGGAAGTTCAGAAAGGGGCTGGCAAGGGAGATCAAGTCTCGCACGTCGGGACGTCGCACCGCTACTTTTGAGGGCATATTGATGGATGCCCAGATAGCCGAGGATGACTTGGACCTCAGGCCCAAGAGGGGACACGATGTTTCCGGAGGAGCAAACAGTAGTGCGGGACCAGGCAAGCGTCCACACTATCAGCAGTAGCAGAGGCCCTTTCAGCAGCAGCACCAGCAGCACCAGGCACCAGCCAGAGGGCAGGTCCAGCAACAGCAACAGAGGCAGACTCAGCCCGCCCTTCAGTGTGCGTACTGCGGGAAGACAGGACACACCAGAGAGATCTGCAGGAAGAGGTTAGGCTCATGTTTGTACTGCGGATCGACGACACACCAGCTGAAGGATTGCCCTACCATTCGTCCAGGTCAGGGTGGAGCAGCCGCCCAGAGAGGACCAGGCAGGGTACCTACCGTACCAGGAGGCCAACAACAGAGGGGACCGCTTCCACCGCAAAATCAGAGATTTGCCCAGCATCAGCAGCAGAGAGGTGCACCCCAGGGGCGAGCGTACGCCATGGCAGTCGAGGAGATCGAGCCAGCAGGAGACTTGATCATAGGTTCGGTTCTTCTCGATTGTATTCCTGCATTTACCTTATTCGATTCTGGCGCTTCCTATAGTTTTGTGTCTGTATCATATGCACTTCGACATCATTTAGACACAGAACCATTAGCTAGGACTTGCAAGATCATGACTGGGGGAGGTATTATCCTAGTCCGTGATCACTGCAAGGACCGGAGAGTGTCAGTAGGAGGCCGAGACTTGAGCGTGAGCTTACTTGTCATGCCACTTTCGGGGTACGATATTGTACTCGGAATGGACTGGTTGAGCAGGCATCATGCTACTATAGATTGTTATAGAGGCAGAGTATTGTTTAGACCACCAGGAGAGCCGGAGTTCGAGGTCATCAGAGGAACAGCGGAACAGAGAGGGAGCACATTTTGCGGAGCCAGGACGGAAGAAGAGGAGTTGCCACATCCTTTGATAGCGGAGTTCCTGGATGTATTTCCAGAAGAGTTGCCAGGCTTGCCGCCAGACAGAGATGTTGAATTCTCTATAGACTTGGTTCCAGGAGCGGAGCCCATTTCACAACATGTCTATAGAGTCAACAACAGCGAGCTGGCAGAGCTGAAGAAGCAAGTTGAGGAGCTGCAGGACAAAGGCTTCATCAAATCCAGTTCATCACCATGGGGAGCTCCGGTACTGTTCGTACCGAAGAAGGACGGCACGGTGCGCATGTGCATTGATTATAGAGCTTTGAACAATATCACTATCAAGAACAAGTACCCGCTGCCGAGGATAGATGATCTTTTCGACCAGTTGAGCGGGGCGAGGGTGTTTTCAAAGATAGATTTGAGATCAGGCTATCACCAGGTGAAGGTGAAGAAGGAAGACACGCCGAAAACAGTTTTTCGGACCAGATACGGCCAGTTTGAGTTCATGGTGATGCCATTTGGTTTAACCAATGCGCCGGCAGTATTCATGAACTTGATGAACAAGGTGTTCCACCAGTACCTTGACAAGTTCGTGGTGGTGTTCATCGACGATATTCTTGTGTATTCCAAGACTCCGGAGGAGCACGAAGAGCACCTGAGGTTGGTCTTAGAGACTCTCAGGAAGGAGAAGCTGTACGGGAAACTCTCTAAGTGTGAATTCTTCCTTGACAAGGTAGAATTTCTTGGGCATGTGGTATCGGGTGACAGAATCTCGGTAAACCCAAAGAAGATCGAGGCAGTGGAGTCGTGGGCTACCCCCAGTTCGGTAGCTGAGATCAGGAGTTTTCTCGGGCTAGCAGGATACTACAGGAGGTTTGTACAAGACTTCTCCAAGATTGCAGCGCCGATGACCAGACTGACTAGGAAGAATGTGGATTTTGTCTGGACGGAGGAGTGCCAGGCCGCATTTGATGAGCTGAAGAAGAGGTTGACGACAGCTCCAATTTTGACGTTGCCATCAGGGATAGGTGGTTTTACCATCTACAGTGATGCTTCAGGGAAGGGTCTGGGATGTGTTCTTCAGCAGCACGAGAAGGTAATTGCCTATGCTTCCAGGCAGTTACGCCCTCATGAAAAGAACTACCCCACCCACGATTTGGAGTTAGCAGCAGTTATCTTCGCCCTAAAGCTGTGGAAACATTACTTGTACGGAGAGCGTGTGGAGATCTTCACAGACCACAAGAGCTTGAAGTACGTGTTCACACAGAAGGAGTTGAACATGAGGCAGAGGAGGTGGTTGGAGTTGATGAAGAACTTCGACATCTCATTGCAGTACCATCCAGGGAAGGCCAACGTAGTCGCCGATGCCTTGAGCAGGTATCCGATGGCTATGTACTTGACGACA